>CM053788.1:256278096-256283096 GCA_028749045.1 Cupressus sempervirens
GAGCTATTGATCTTGAGGAGGTTAGAGCCCTCCAGAGGCAGGTACAAGCATTGCAAGAGGAGCTTCGTAGAGGAGCAAATGTTGCCGCAGGTGACAATAGTGAGGATGACAGTGAAGAGGAAGTAATGGGACCAGAAGAGGAAGTTGATGGGGAAGTTCTGAATCCTATAGAGGAAAGGCTTTTTAGAGCCATTACTAAGTTTGGGAAAAGACCTACAATTGAAGTGGGTATATTTTCAGGAAATCTGAAATTAGATGAGTTGATCGATTGGATCAATGAACTGGAAGAATACTTTGAGTATGAGGATATAAGGGACCCAGATAGGGTTAAGTTTGCAAAGGCCAAACTGAAAGGCCATGCCAAAATCTAGTGGCAAGAGGTTCAACTGGAAATACTTAGAAGAGGAAAGGAGAAGATCACAAGATGGGATCGCATGGTGGACAAATTGAAGAAGCAGTTCATTCCTGTGGACTACGAGCTTGATCTATTTAAGAAGATGCATGGGTTAAAGCAAGCAGGAAGATCAGTCCAAGAATATACAGAGGAGTTTTACCGACTCTTGATTAGAGTGGGGCATGTAGAAGCAAATAAGGAGAAGGTTGCTCGTTATATCAGTGGGTTGCGACCTAGCATCCAGGAGCAATTAAGTCTGGTAAGAATGACCAGCGTTGAAGAGGCATACCAGTTTGCCCTACGAGTTGAAGAGAAGCTGAATAAAAGGTTTGAAGGAAGACAAAAAGGGCATGGTCAAGGAGGAAGGGGAAGTGGTAGATCATCTGGAGGCCACAATGAAACCCAAAAGAAAAATGAAGACGTGGGTACTAGCAGAAACCAGAGGAATGAGGGTTTCAACCGCTCCCATGATCAAGACTTTGGAAATCAAAGAGGAAGAGGTAGAGGACATGGACAAGGAAGAGGGGGCTTCCGTGGTACCTGTTTCCATTGCAATGAAGAAGGTCATCGTTCCTTTGAATGCCCTCAACGACAAGGAAGGACAGATAGGAGAGCTGAGGGCCAAGCTAGGGTTGCACATGTGGATGAGGATGCACAATCATCACATTCTGAGGATGCAAAAAGAGGAGAGACCTTGGTAAATGAAAGAGTCCTACTAAGTGGTGAGAATGAACTAGGACAACGAAGGAGTTTGTTTCGTACCAAATGTAAGTGTGAGGATAAATGTTGTGACGTGATCATTGATGGTGGTAGCACTGATAACCTGGTATCAGAAGAGATGGTCTCTAAGCTAAAGCTCAAGAGGGAGAAACATCCCCAACCCTATCGGATTTCTTGGGTAAAAGATGATCATAAGGTCCTGGTAAGTGAACAATGTTTAGTAAAATTCAAAATTGGGAGTTACCATGATGAAGTTCTCTGTGATGTTATTTCGATGGATGTTTTCCATCTATTGTTGGGTAGACCATGGGAGTTTGATAGACATGCAATACATGATGGACATGAAAACACATACTCTCTGACAAAGGATGGAGTTCACCACAAATTGAAGCCCATAAAAAAGGAAGGTGAAAAGGTATGTAGCAGTGCTAGGATTTGTCTTGTTGATGGAAGGAAGTTTTTAGATGGCATGAAACATCAGCATATGTGCTATGCTTTGATTCCTAGGAAAGATAAAGAAGCTAGTAGTGAAATACCATTTGAAGTTTCAGATTTACTAGGGGAATTTGGAGATATTATCTCTGATAATGTTCCAGATGGATTGCCACCAGTAAGGCAAATCAGTCATCAGATAGATCTGATTCCAGGAGCTAGTTTTCCTAACAAGGCTGCTCAGAGGATGACTCCTACTAAAATAGAGGAGCTAAATAAACAAGTTCAGGAGTTGTTGAGGAAGGGCTTGATTCGACAGAGCTTGAGTCCATGTACAGTACCTACAGTACTTGCACCAAAGAAGGATGGAGAGTGGAGGATGTGTACAGATTCTTGAGCTATAAATAGGATAAGAATAAAGTATCGGTTTCCTTTACCAAGGATGGATGATCTTATGGACTACTTGAGTGGAGCTCAGTACTTCACAAAGATAGATCTGAAGAGTGGCTATCATCAGATATGGATTCGAGAAGGAGATGAGTGGAAAACAGCCTTCAAGACCAAGGAGGGTCTTTATAAGTGGTTAGTCATGCCCTTTGGATTGACGAACGCCCCAAGCACCTTCATGCGGCTCATGGATGAGGTACTTAAGAAGTTCTTGGGAAAATTTGTTATTGTCTATTTGGATGATATTTTAATTTTCAGCAAGACTTTGGAAGAACATTTACTGCATATTCATAGTGTCCTTGAAAGGCTAAGGGAAGAGAAACTGTTAATTAATCTAAAGAAGTGTGTCTTTGCAAAAAGGGAGTTAGTCTATTTGGGATTTGTTATATCACCTAAAGGTCTCAAAATGGATCCAGAGAAGGTAAAAGCCATCTTGGAATGGCCTACTCCAAGTTTTGCTACTGAGGTAAGATCATTTCATGGTCTGGTTAGTTTTTACAGGAAGTTTATTAAGAATTTCAGTGGCATATGTGCACCCCTAATTGATACAATAAGAGGGGATAGAAAAGAGTTCAAATGGACTGCAGCAGTTGCGAGAAGTTTTGAATTGCTGAAGAAGAAGGTGACTGAACAACCTATGTTGGCACTTCCAAATTTTAGAAAAGTATTCTGGGTGGATTTTGATGCTAGTGGTAGCGCTATTGGGGCCGTATTAAGCCAAGAAGGTAAGCCTATTGCATATTTTAGTAAAAAATTGAATGATGCAAAGAAGAAGTATTCTGTTTATGATCAAGAGTTCTATGCAATAGTTCAGGCCTTAAAGAAATGGAGGCATTATTTATTGCCAAAGGAATTTGTTTTGTATACTGATCATCAGGCATTACAGTACCTAAATAGCCAAGGTAAATTGAATCAGAGGCATAAGAAGTGGGTAGAATTCTTGCAGAGTTATACATTTGTGTTGAAGCATAGAAGTGGAAAATCTAATAGGGTTGCAGATGCACTAAGTAGGAGACAGTTGTTGCTTACAACAATGCAGGTTGAAGTAGTTGGGTTTGATGAACTCAAGAATTTGTACCCCGAGGATCCTGATTTTGCTGAAGCATGGAATGCTTGTAAAGAACTTGTTGCTGTAGATAGAACCAAGTGGTTAGACTATTTGATTCAGGATGGCATGTTGTTCAAAGGTAGTCAATTGTGCATTCCAAGGAGTTCCATGAGGGAAAATTTGATTAAGGAGAAACATAGTGGAGGGATGGCAGGACATTTTGGTCAGGATAAGACCATTGCCATTCTTAGAGAACATTATTTTTGGCCTCAAATTACACAGGATGTGAAGAAGTTTGTACAGAGTTGCTAGGTTTGTCAAATTGCCAAGGGGTTTAGTCAAAATACTGGCCTATATCAGCCATTTCCTGTTCCATCAAGGCCATGGGAGGACATAAGTATGGATTTTGTTCTTGGATTGCCAAGGACACAAAGGGGTAATGACTCAGTATTCATGGTGGTTGATAGGTTCTCCAAAATGGCACATTTCATTCCATGCCAAAAAACTCATGATGTTGTCCATATTGTAGACTTGTTTTTCAAAGAGGTGGTAAGACTACATGGTCTTCCAAGGAGTATAGTTTCTGACAGAGACGCTAAATTTGTGGGGTATTTCTAGAGGACATTGTGGAAAAAGTTGAGAACAGACATGAAATTCAGTTCCACGCATCACCCACAGACTGATGGCCAAACAGAAGTGGTAAACAGAAGTCTAGGAAATTTGTTGAGATGTTTAGTTGGGGATAAGCCCAAGGGATGGGATTTGATTCTACCACAAGCAGAATCTTCTTATAATAACTCTATAAATAGGAGTACTGGAAAATTACCATTCCAAATGGTATATGGGAATAGCCCAAGGACTGCACTAGAGCTGAGGAAGATAGAACAAGGGGAGAGGACAAGTGTTGAAGCTGAGGAATTTGCTGAACATATCAAGCGTCTACAGGAGGAGGTTCAGGCACACATAACCAAGATGAATCAAGAGTATAAAGCTAGGGTTGATCAAAGGAGAAGACATAAGGAAGTCCAAGTAGGAGATTTAGTCATGGTACACTTACGAAAAGAAAGATTTTTAGTCGGTACTTACAACAAGCTGAAAATGAAGAAATTCGGCCCCTGCAAAATTTTGAAGAAACATGACTCAGGAAATGCATATGAAGTAGAGCTGCCAGATGGTATTTAGATTTCTCCCATTTTCAACATTGCAGATTTAACAGAGTATCATGATGATGGTGCAGATGAGGAGCTGGTGTTAGAGCCATGTCCGATTCCTGCTTCTAAGAAGGAGGAGATAGAAGACATTCTAGATCATCGTGTGGGTAGGAGTACCAGAAACAGGTAGTATGAAGAGTATTTGGTCAAATGGAAAGGACGGCCAATCGAGGACTCAACTTGGATTTCAGCAGCTGAGGTTTCCCATTTGGAATTTCCTCTACCATCCATAAAGTGACAGGGTCACTTTTCAATCTACCCTGGGTCTCTGATGCAGGAGCATCTAGAGGTATAAGGGCAATCCCCTGTCACCCAAAAAAAATGTACTTAGACTTAGTTTCTATTTCATGTCTTTACATTTTTGGATACCCATTTGGGTCAAATAAAGGTTCCAACTCTCACAGTTCCACTATCAGTGCGTTTGAAAATCCCAAAAAAAGAGGAGCATGCAATTTGGCCATCATTTTGGTGACCTAGAAGGTGTGAATTGACCAGATGAATGTAATTGTGATTTAGAGCATTCCAAAAAAAGAATCAGGTCAAAAGGCCCCATGGTTTGAAAGTTATTGCAGTTTTTCAGGTTTTGGAGACCCCCTAAGAATGCTTTGAAGTCAAGTTAGGGGCATTAAATGACCTCAAAAAGGGCCAAAAAATGGGGGATGAGTGAAGCTTGTCCATAGGGCTATAGAGCACTTCGAGAGCTTTCCAAAAATGTAAACGGTTCATCAATCGGAGCTACGGTTCAAAA
>CM053788.1:256288096-256735596 GCA_028749045.1 Cupressus sempervirens
GTAGCTAATGCTAAAATATGAATAACAAATCTATCTAGGAAAAGGAGAAAACTATCTTTGCAAGAATACAAGAAATAAATAAAATTAGGAATAGAATTAGATCTCTCATTATTCAATGATTACATTATGCATAGAGCAGAAAATAGGTAGAATGTTTATTAAGAAATTAGTTTGTCATACATTTTCTAGGTTTCTTCCCAAGATTGATTTGACAAGGTTAATATCTTATCAAATGATGAAATGGATTTATGGGAAGGAATCTAAGCTTAAATGTTCACATTCAAATGGTTGTTAAAATTTGTTTGGAAAAATGATCCCACCTTTCATGCTTTGTTGAGAAGAAAACATAAATACAATGTCCCTTGCAGAATGAGCTAAATACCTTAGATAAACCAAAAGCTATCTAATACCTACACCAAAGTTTAAATAAGTTGAATACCTAAGAAATACAAAAAAATACCTAGTGCAATAGGCAAGGGCATGAGCACAACAAGGTAATGGTAAAGAAAGACCACAAAAAGACCTTCAAGGGCATGGCCATGGAAAATGGGGCATCGATCTAGTTGTTGACATTATAGTCAAGTTCTTTTATTTGTAACACACACACTTAATCAAATGGTTAGTAGCTACTGAGCTTATCTTGAAGTTTACAGTGTTAACCAAGTAATTCAGGTTCTACCAAGTTCTACAGTTACTACCTAGTGTTAGAAATACTCTTCAGTTAGCACCGAGTAGTATCTATCAAGTTGGTGATGATCAATGTAAACCAAGCTTCATAGTATTTACTATGTTTCTTAGTACAAATTGAGTTCTCCAATGTTTACTAAGTTTTCAAATTCAATGATGTAAATCTAGTGTTGACCAAGCCAGGATGTGTCAACTAGGTGATTCAGTTTATATGTCAAGTTTTGCAGCTTTCACTAAGTCACTAGTGTTGACCAAGTTCAAACTACTTGGAAGTGATTAGTATGAACCAAGCTTCTACATCTACCAAGAGCATGGAAATGTTGAGTGTTAACAATGATTGTTGAGTATCAGAAACTCACCAAGTTTTTCTTCAGAACCTAAGTACCAGGAGTTGGGTTGACATTGTGTATTTTGGTAAAACTTGTATTCTAGTCGACTTTGATGAATTATAATTTGAATTGGTATATATGTAATGTATTGTATCAGATCCAAAATATAGTAAGAAAGTAAGAATGATGTAAGTAAAAAGAGAAAAAGTGTGAAGTAAGAAGGCTACAAGCAGTATAAGGAGCAACAAAGATTTATCTATCATAGTAGGTGATCATTACACTCTAAAGTAATCTCAACCAAAAAATCAAAGTTGTAGATCAGAGATTAGCCACTAGTTCATCCTAATAGGTGGAATAGATAAATTCCTTCACAAGGTAGACTTAATAGTATTTTATAAATCTCTTTACTGAGTGCATACTTCATTGTATGTTTTGTAAATCCTTTTACAATGTGGACCTAGAAGTCCTTATTGCTCCTAATAGGGCTAATCATCAGAAGTGATCATTGTAAGCCTGAACCAGCCAACTTTATACTATAGTGCTAAAGATTGTGGGTATCATCCCCAGCCTAGTAACCTTTCTATTTGGAAGGTTTTTGGGTCACCATATCTTGTATCAAAGTATTATGAATGTTTTAATGCTTTCAAGCTTTCATGCATGCAATTAGATTAGAATACATATGAAGGATTAATTAATGAAACAAGAATAAGTTTTATTGGTTCCTGTATTACCCCTCCCCTCTTAGTAACCTAACCTATCTTAAATTTCCAAAAATTGGTATCAAAACATTGTGGTTCTCAAAGAAAAAGTTTAACAGCTTGAGAAAAGATTAGAGGTAATGGAGGTATTCAGACTTGATAAGGCTATTGATAATGAAAAGATGGATTTGGAATTGGCTATTGGGAAAGCTAAGAAAGAAAAGGAGAAACTCTCTAAATCCTTGAAAAGAAGAAAAGATCTTGCAGTACAGCTAAAAGAAAAACTCTACATTGAAGAAAGAATTGAACATATCTATTTAGAAAGTAATTCAAATGAAGTTGATGAGGAAATTAGAGAACTATTAGAAAATAATGGTAACCTTCAAGAAGAAGTTAGAAAGTTGAAAAGAGAACAAGAAATTTAGTTAGTAAGATTATGTGAAGTCATGGAAGAAAAAGACAAGGAAAAAGAAGAGATAGAAGGAAAGAACAATGAAATTCAACATCACTCCCTTCAACAAGAAGACTTCATTGATCAGCTTACTAATGCAAATGAAGAAATCATGAATCTAAGATTAGGGAATGAAATATTGAAAAATGATCTAAACACTAAAAAGAAAACCAATGAGAGGATGATAAAATCTCAAGCAAACATGAATCAGTTGAATGAGTAAAGTCAATATAGAAAGAAAGGAAAAGAAAGAATAGGATACACAGAAGAAAGTTGTTAGGATTAAACCATGGATAGAAATAACAATTACATGCAAATATAACCAATAATAGAAAATAATAGATCACACAGAAAAGAACAGAAGGCACCCAGATTTAATTTGGTTCACCCAATCCCTAGGCTATGTCCACCAAATAGCAAGTCCGATCTTATTACAATCCAATGATTACAACCTAATTACAATCTGTAATCCCTTACAGCTCAATACTACCACAAGAACCAATTTCACATCACAACACAACATAATAATGAAAAATACCTAACCCTAAGTCCTTTTCTACAAGTATTTTATGCCATTTTAGGGTTACAACATGTCGGCCATATGTCGGCCATAATGTTGGGCACACGTCGACCATGGCCCAAAAATTCTTTTTGGGGCACTGCCCCGAGCCCCCAAAGAATTTATGAAGTATGTATAGTGCTTTCCTAATCAATCACCACAATTTACAATATCCCACTTGGGGATTGATCAGGCTATACACCAAACAAAAATCTCCCACTTGGAGACTGATCATGTAGCAATACCACTACCACATGGGTCTCCAATTGGATCAAACCACCCTGAACTCTATTGTTCTATTATTCATGTTTAGTCTAGAAGACCAACTGAAGCTAAAGAGGAAGTTAGCTTCTCCCTTGTTACTACCTTTGTCAAAATGTTGGCTAGATTGTCATTGGTATGTATCTTTGCCAGTTTTAACTATCCATCCTCCAAAACTGGTCGAATGAAATGGTACCACAACTATATGTGTTTGGTATTTGAATGCAGAGCTGAATTCTTTGCAAGATGAATGGCACTTTGACTATCTGTGAACAAATAATCATCCTTCTGAGGATGTCCCAATTCTTCCAAGCAGAACTAAAGTCATATCATCTCCTTGGTTGCCTCTATAGCAACAAGATACTCTACCTCTATAGTGGATAGAGCATTAACCTTTTGTAACTGAGAAACTCAACTCACGGCTGCCCCACCAACAATAAAGACATAACTTATAGTACTCCACTTGGTATCAATATCACCTACCAAATCTAAGTCAACATAGCCCTGTAAATCAGTAGTAAAGCCCCAAAAATGTAAACACTTATTGGATGTGCCTCTCAAATATCTAAGAATCCATTTGACTGCATTCCAATGCTCAATTCCTAGATGACTCATATACCTGCTAACAAATCCCACTGTGTGTACAATATCTGGCTTGGTACATACCATAACAAACATCAAACTTCCTATAGCTGAAGCATAGGGTACCTTGGACATCTTATCCTCCTCTTCCTATGTCTTGGGACACATCTCCATAGTCAACTTCAAATGACCAGGTAAAGGTGTGCTAACAGCTTTTGCATTCTCCATAAAGAAACGTTGCAACACCTTCTCAACATAATCAACCTAAGATAGCATCAATGTTTTATTTTTCCTATCTCTACAAATCTTCATACCGAGGATTTGTTTTACTGCCCCCAAATCCTTCATAGCAAATGCATGTGCTAACTGGCATTTCAACCCCTTAATATGATCCATGTTAGACCCAGCTACAAGCATATCATCAACATATAAACATAAAATAATGTAGCTATCATCATCCAACCTCTTAAAATAAAAATAGTAATATGAATGACACCTATTATATCCATTCTTATGCATAAAACTATCAAATTTTAGATACCATTGCCGAGGTGCTTGCTTCAAGCCATATAAACTTTTCTTCAATTTGCACACTAAGTGCTCCTTACCTTTGACCAAAAATTCTTGTGGCTAAGCCATATATATCTCTTCATCCAAATCTCCATGAAGAAAGGTTGTTTTAACATCCAGCTACTCTAAATGAAAATCTTCAGTAGCCACAAGACTTAAAATAGTACAGATAGAAGTCATCTTAACAACAGGAGAAAATATCTCATCAAAATCAATTCCCTTTTTTTGTGAAAGTCCTTTGAAAACTAACCTAGATTTAAATCTTTTCTTACCTCCTTCCTCTTCTTTCAACCTGTAAACCCACTTATTCTGTAAAGTCTTTTTACCTGTAGGCAACTTGCACAAATCCTATGTCTTATTCTTCAGCAAAGAGTCGATTTCATTTTTCATTGCAAACTCCCACTGAATCTTAATAACCACCTACATAGCTTCATATAACTTTAAGGTTCACTAGCATCAGTAAGTAACTTTCAGGTACATCAGCATCAGTAAGAAAAATAGAATACAAAGAGGGAGACAATCTTTGTGGAGGTCTAATTTGCCTTGTTGACCATCTAACAATCATCAGTGTGTGCGGTATTTTTTTTTGCAGTTGTTGCACATCATGGGGAATGGTTGGAACATCATTTTTTGGAGTATCATCCAGCATTACATAATCATCTTCTTTCTTCTCATGTTGCTACAACAAATCTTTGTATAACACTTTTTCATTGAATATGACATCCCTGCTTCTTACAATTTTCTGATTTTCAAAATCCCAAAGCCTATAACCAAATTCATTAATGCCATATCCAAAAAATACACATTTCTTTGACTTAGCTTCTATCTTGGTTCTATTTTCAGAAGCTATGCGAGCAAATGCTTCACAACTGAAGGTCTTGAGAAAAGAATAACTCACCTTCTTACTAGTCCATGCTTCCTTTGGAACACCACAACTCAAAGAAGTAGAGGGACCTATATTAATCAAATATACAGTAGTATTGATAGCCTCTTCCCACATGTGTAAGGGCAACCCAGCATGCAACCTCATGCTCCTTGCATGTTCCATTATAGTCTTGTTCATGCATTTAGCCACTCCATTTTCCAGTGGATTCCTTGGAACAATTTCTATCTATGAATACCATTAGTGGAGAAATAATCTTCAAATTAATGACTGCAATACTCACCATCATTATCAGATCTAAGACATTTTAACTTCTTACCAGTGTCATTTTCAACCAAGCATTTCCATTTCTTAAAAGTTTGAAATACATCAGATTTTTGTCTAAGGAAATAAACCCATACCTTTCTTGTTGCATCATCAATAAATGTAACATAATAATGAGAGCCTCTAAGGGAAGATACCTGAGCTAGTCCCCATACATTGGTATGCACAAGCTCTAATTTCTCCTTTTTGTTTTCTTTTCCAATCTGTACTAAACTCACTCTCTTTTGTTTTCCATACACACAACTTTCACAAAAATCCATATTAACACATTTTAGACCTAGTAAAACTTTCTTTGAATGAAGTACTTTCATACCTTTCTCACTCATGTGCCCAAGTCTATTGTGCCACCATACTGCATTAGAATCTACAGTAGCTATTTGTTCTCCCTGCTCAACTACAGCAATCGTTCCTGAACATTCATTTTTTTTCTGAAGTAATTAAAGTAGAAGGAACAATATAACCTATAAAAAGATATAAGGTGCCTACTTTCGCACCTTTTGCTACTAGAAGGGAACCTTTTCAAACCTTCTAATTTTTATCATTAAAAGTAACTACACAACCCTCATCACCGAGTTGCCTTGCTGAAATTAAATTCCTACTCAACCTTGGAACATGTCTTACCTCATGTAGTAGCCAATGATTCCCATTCTACAACTTAATCATAATTTTTCCCTTTCCAAAAATCTAATAGGGTTCATTATCCCCCAAGTAAACAAGCCCAAAATTTGCTTTGATATAATCAATGAAATAACCTCTATGAGGTGTAGCATGAAATGAAGCACCAAAATCTAAAACCCATGAATCATCAACACTTTCTAAAGAAAAAAGCAAAGCATCCTCTTTGGATTTGTTACTTACCACATTTGCCTCCTTGTCTCCTTCTAATTTATCTCCTTCATTTTTCTTTCGATTCCAGCAATCTTTCTTTTCATGACTTGGTTTCCCATAGTACCAGTAGTCGTTTGATCCTCTCAATTGATACCTCTTCCCCTTTGACTTTTCTCTTGATTTTCCACAATTTCCAAAGTTATTTCCTCTCTCAGTTAGTCTACCCCTACTTTGTGCATAGCGCTTCTTGATGTAGATCCACCTAAGGATTTCCTACAAGTTTCCTCACTCAAAACAATACCAATCACATCTTCACATTTTAGGGTACTAGATCTAGGAATAGAATTACTCACAGCCATTACCAAGCCATTCCAACTTTCAGGCAAAGAACACAAAATCAAGAGAGCCCTAATTTCTTCATCAAAATTGATACCCATAGAAGATAACTGACTAGTAATAGTATTAAACTCATTTAAATGATCTACAACAAATCCACCTTCTGTCATTTTCATATTAAATAAATACTTCATGAGAAATACCTTGTTTGAAGTGGAGGGCTTTTCATATAGTGTCACTAGGGTTTTCATCAACTCTTTTGTCGTCTTTGTTTTTATAATATTAAATTCCACTGATGGTGTCAGGCATAATCGAATGCTTCCAAGTTTCTTTTTGTCCAAAAGATTCCATTCATCATTTGACATAGATCCCTAATTATTGGCTTTGCCTTCCAATAGCTTCTATTAATCCTTCTGATAAAGATAGTCTTCTATTTGCATCTTCTAACTGGAAGTTTTTCCCATTAAACCTATCAACCCTCATCTACCATTGCTCCCACTCAACCATGAGACTCTTATTTAACTGTGAGACTTTTCTATAGGAGATAACTGAAAAACAACCTTGCTCTGATACCACTTGTTAGGATTAAACCATGGACAAAAATATCAATTACATGCAAATATAATCAAGAACAAAAAATAATAGATCACACAAAAAAGAACACAAGGCACCAAGATTTAACATGGTTCACCCAATCCCTAGGCTACATCCACCAAATAGCAAGTTCAATCTTATTATAATCCAGTGATTACAACCTGATTACAATCTGTAATCCCTTACAACTCAATACCACCGCAAGAACCAATTTTGCATCATGACATAACATAATAATGTAAAATACCTAACCCTAAGTCCTTTTATACAAGTATTTTATGTCATTTTAGGGTTACAACATGTCAGCCATATGTTGGCCACAATGTTAGTCACACTTTGGCCATGACCCAAAAAAAAAATTGGGGCACTGCCCTGAACCCCAAAGAATTTATGAAGTATGTACAATCTTGATCAGTCACTAGAATCTAACAAAGGTGAATCATCTAAGCAACGAGCTCAAAAGAATCAAAGACTTACTTGCAATCACTATGGTAAGGTAGGTCATACATCAAACAAATGTTGGAGTAATGGTAAAGCTAAATTCAATAGAAAATGTTACAATGCAATAAACATGGTCATAGAGCTAATGAGTGTAAAAAGAAACCTAAATTTGAAGTCAAATGTCACAAATTCAAGAAGCATGGGCACAAATCTTTTGAATGTAAAACCAAGATATTAAACCCAGCAGAATAGATTGCAAAAGCTATATTTAGTTGGGACTACAACACATAGTGCAAATGTCACTACTGTGGAGAATTTGGACACATTGGAGAAAACTATGTGAAACATCATATGAGGAAAAGAGACACCACAAGAAGATGTTTTATTTGTACAAAACTTGGATACATTTTCAAGAACTGTATGAATACTAGAAGGATAGATGATGAAGAGAAAGCCAAGGCTAACAACATCAGAAAGAAGATAAGACAACAATGGATTCAAAAATCTTTTGAGAATACAAGTCTAAGTCATGAAGCACATGTCACTGAAGAATTGGGTGACTGAAGTATTTCTACTTGATCTCCCACAGGGATAACTAGAACTAAGACTCTAAACTAGACATCTTACATCAATTCCAGTCAACTAGGGAAAGATCTATATCAGCATTGAAGATACAAAGGGATCACTGAGTTTTTAAGGAAAATCTAGACCTTACCAAGATAGGTTGGGTTGCAAGACCCTACCAAGCAAGGTCAGGAGTAACTAAACATTGCATGGACACTAAGTTGAGGATGACTCTATCGAACGTTAAGACCAAACCAAGTGGAAGACATTCTATCATTGAGCAAGTGATCATACCAAGCATTTATGATGATTAGAAAGTCAAACTTGTTAAAAAGGAAGAAATAAAATTCATTTATCATCGTATATTTTTGAAGAACCATTTGCAAAGAATGATTTCAGTGCTTCCAAGTGATTTGTGCAATTTTTTGTTGAATTTTTCCATGTTTTCAGAAGCCCTACTAAGCATGGCATCCTCTAGCAGCAAGAACAAGATAGGATACAAGATGTTGGTTTGAGGAGTAGATTGGAAGGCACCAGACTTCAAGTTAAGTCCAACAATTGTGAAAACACTTGATCCAATTGGAGCTCAATCACAAATTCCACCAAAGGTACTACTGATTAATGATATTCACTCACATTTTCATTATTTAATTCAAGACATTGGAACCCTAGAGATGGATGAGGCTCTGTAAAAGTTATGAGTGAATGGTGCATTGAAATCTCAACATCAACACTTGGAGACCAAGGGTTTAACCCAAATTCCACATATGCCTTGAGATTTCTAGATAAAATGGGTAAGGTTCATCCTTAGCCATGTACATAATGGGTAGCTATGGTTGGAGCAGCCTATTCCTATAATAAATAAAATGGTACATTAAATCATAGGGCTCCTAAAGTTGAAAAAGGCAAAAACTACCAAAACCCTAAGTTGGGTAGAATTGGAAAGAAAAACTCTTGCCAAATGGGATGGAAGGGGTATGAAGATCAGTTGTGTAATTGACATGGAGCTAAAATTTGGAATCTATGTGATAGAACATAAAATATATAGCTCTAGTCATCTCAACATTGTGTCATGTGAGGCAGTTGATCTACCTCTCAAGGTGGTGAAGAACAACATGTCCTTTGACCTTGTCGAGCTGATGTTAATTCAACTCAACAAAAACATGGAGAGCATCAAGACTTTGAAGAATAGCCTATTTAAGTTTGGTTCACTCTTAACCTATTTATTTTTCTTTGTGCAAAAGTTTTTCCCCTCAAAAGGTTCAGTCATATGGAGAAAATTTGTACTAGTACTATACCAAATTAATGAGTATATAGCAAAGATGGGTGAAAACTATGTCAATATCATGGATAATTATTTTGATTCAGTAAAGGAGAAAATGAATAATAGATTCAAAATTCCAAAGAAACTTGTAGAAGATTACAAGGATGATGTTTTTTTTATGGTAGATTATGACAAGGTATACATTCAAGTAATCAAACCTAGAGTGGTGTAGGTTAAGCCTCTAAGCTATGAGGTTAACATTGATCACACCAAGGACATCAACGAGGCATTGTTGAATGAACCTATGCAGCCCAAGGCTACATATTTTGGTACTTATGATGAAGCCAAAGCCATAATAGAACTTGAAATAAAGCTTCCTCAAGTAGTCAGCAAAGAAAAGAAGAGGATAGAAAAACTAAGGCAAACAAGTTCTACTCTCCTATTGATAGAAGATAAAGGAGATGATGTGGAAGAAAATGAGGCAAAAGAGGCTAAATTAGAAAAAGAAGACTAAATCAAGAAGAGAGGTAAGGGTATCATAACCAGACCTACCAAGTCATCTACTACAGTATTCACTAGAAGAGCATCTAGATCAAGAAAGAAATTGAAATTATGTGAAGAAAAAGTAGAGGATGTTATTTTCAAATGGCCTCCACCTACATTTCAAGAGAAACTAAAAGAGATTGATGTAGGAGCTGGCATGGGAAACTTTAAATCACTAAGAGATGAGACCAAAAATGTAGAAGAGAAGAAGCAAGTTGAAGACATGATTATGTCCAAGCTAGGTAAATGGAAATATTCACCTAATTAAATTATATAGCGAATTCCCAATGAACTAATAGAAAGAATCAAACCAAGATGGGAACATGCCAAGAAGAGTACATAGGATATATTTGAATAGACTCTAAGGAAACTCATGTCGAGTCTTAATGATAAAGAAGTGAAAGAATCCATCAAGAGGAATGAAGAAAAACTTACTCTAAAATTCAACACTTGATTGATACTGGTTAATGACATAGAACATGTGGTGAATAATGCCACTACTACATGGAAGAATATCTACAATCTTCATCAGAAGAGTGATTTTTTTGTTCATGTCAGTGACAAAGATGATGATGAAGATGAAAAGGAAGAAAAGGACAATGATGATGTAAAAGAAATAGATTATGTTAATCACAATGATGAGGAGCAAAAACAAGAATCCATTAAGGAGAATCTCCCTGAGATTTAGAGTATTGAGGAAATTGACCTAGAGAAGATTGCAACAATGGTTATGGCCTCATTTCCTCACTCTCTAAGAGAATATTTAAAGCCATCTAGCTCAAAGAAATATTTTGCCAAGTTGGTTGTGGAAACCACTACAATTCCAAGCACCCAACTAATATTTGCACCTATTCAACTAAGTACTACATTGACTGAAGAAATTAGTTGTAGTGCTTCTCCCATTTGACTTTTGTTAGTCATCCTGATGGATGCAACCTTGCTGAGCTTTTGTTGTGATGGATCATGATTGTGACCCTGAGTGGTCGACGCCATTGAGGTGTTTGGATTTATGTTTCTGTATCAGTTGCTTTGATTATTCTTTTTACTAATCTTTGAGATTATGATGTGATTTTTGGTTCACTGAGGTTTGTGCTAGTGGTTACCAAGATTGATGTGGTATCATGAGGTTGTTTCGTGATTACCTTGAGATGTGTGCAGAGATTGCACTGTGTACTTTTTACCATGCTACTCTGGACTAGGTTCCTGTAGCAGTGGTTAGTCATGTTTATGACTGTGTTTGCTTATGTGTTTTTAGTGCCTTTTTAATGCAGAGTAATCAATCATTATTAAATGCGTAAGTAAATAGAATGGATTATTCTTGTTGGATTATTTCGTTATGTGTTGCGGACATTTCCCTTGTTTTATTTTGATCTGAGAGATATCTATTCTTATGTGATGTTTTACATTAGAGATGACCTGAGGGTCAAATGTTACTCTTTGATTTCCAGTATCATAGATATTAGACTACTATGCTATTCAGTTAATCATATTGCATGATGATGCCATTTTGAGATGACAGTGTGTTTTATGATGACATCTGGTTATTTGGTATTTGGACATACCTCTGATTATGTTATGTGATGGATTTAATGCTATGGTTATTTACTTCATTCTTGCGTTGTTATGCTTTATGCGAACATGAGTCATGTAAATAGATTATTTTAATATAATTAATTAAATGGTTAAATTAGGTTATTTAATGCATTTATTGCTTCGGCTATGTTATTATATGCAATTTCACTTGATCGTGTTGTTTAGTGTGCAGGATTTATATCCCTGGCAATGGCACATGGAGTTAGTGATTCAGCCATTCATATTTTACCAATGTCATCCTTGTATGGTTAATGTATCCTTAATTAAATTTTTAATTTAAACCTTTCGGTGTTGATTAAATCCAAACTCATTTGCATTATGTGATTAGACCTGTGAGCGTGTCTATTTATTTAGAGGTTTGCATTGTCGTGAAAGTTATTAAGGAGATTTATGTGTTTTTGGGTTTTCGGGCTTTTTAATTATTTTATTTTAATTTCTAGCAATTTTTCCATAGATGAATTCCTATTTATAGGAATAGCCTATTTTCGTTTGGGTCGATTCAAAGTTTAACTAGATTGGCTAGTTAAATGCCCTAACCGATTATTCACCTGAAAAGTGAATAAGTATCCAAAGAGGAATTTAATTCCTCACTTCTCACTTTCAAATTGGAAAGTTGGAGAGTAAAACCCAAAATCCTCTTCATGAGGATTTACTATTTTGTTCGTTGTGGGAGCTATGGGTGTGGGATCGTTGCGAGGTTGGGCTCGTTGGATCCAGCTCAGGGAAACTTTGGATTGCCGCAATTTTCAGCTACTTCTGCGGGATATTTATTTTATGGTTCAGATTCTCATTTTGCCCTTTTGGCTGTGAGGTAGGGCTTTCCTGTTTTGTTGTTTCTACTCCATTTCAGCTTCTATTTTTGGTAGCTGTTTGTTTGGAGGCTGAGAACTAGTGTTCCCCTCCGTTTATGTATGTTAGTTCTACTTAGTTGGGTGGGTATGAACATTTCCCTATTTTTTGGGATGAGGGTTTGGGATTTTATGCCGTTATGCTAGCCGTTTTTGCATACGGTGTCCAATTCCATTTATTTTTGAATTATTGGGGTTTTTGAACCCAAAGGCCAAATGGGTTTTAATTTTGAAGTTTTCCAAAATTTTGGAGTTTTTACCTCATTTTGTGTGTCACCCTATTTTCTCGAGTTTTCTTGGCACAATGTGGGTCATGGACCTAGATGATACGTTGGATATCAATCAGACCACTATTGTACCTTTTATTGCATTGGGATGCGTATCACACCCATACTCCTGACCTTGTGTTCGGTTGAGTGATTTGTTACCTGTTATGGTTTCTTTTGGACCTTTGCTTTTGTTCATGAACACTAGGATTCGTGTAGAACCCATACTCTCGAATTGAGGCTAGTTGAGTGAGTTCGTGATGTTTGGTCTTGTTGCATCATTGAGATTCGTGTAGAATCCATACTCTCGGATTGAGGCCGATTGAGTGATTTAATGATGTATGGTTTTATTGGCTTTGGGATTCGTGTAGAATCTGTCCTTCCCATGTTGCTTTCAGTTGGGTGTTTTCTTTGCATTGTGTTCTCATTCCTGTCCTTGTGTTATGATCTTCATAATGGTGGTGCGCCACACACGAGTACATGCGCGTACATTTGTTGGGTGACTTGTGAGGCTCAATCTTTCATGGATTTGCCAGAAGTTATGATCATTGGGGTTGGGATGGGAGTATGCATGCCCACGAGCACTTGTCGTAGGATGAGCATGGGTAGGGTAGGGTAGCATATGGAGGGGGCTTCTACCTCACAGCCTGGTGATCATTGTGCCTAGAGGGTTGGCGAAAGAAGCTTTAATTAAGTGAAAATTAAATAAAATGTGTGAATGATAATAAAACTTAAGATAATAAAAAGGTTTGGGGTGCTGGAGCCTTTCCGTTGAGGGATGTTGAATCTATACAAGTCCTAGCTTGGGCTTTTTGATGCCAAGTGACTCTCCATGATGTTAGTCCCTACTTAGTAGCCTTTTGAGCGTCTGACCAGGACATATACTCCTTGCATTGTCTTAGGTTCTTGGTTGCAGCCATCATACTGTCTAGTGTGAGTGTTAGCCTTGGATGTTATTTTGTGTGTTTGTGGTTGGATCATTATCTCCATCAACACGATAGGTGTGGACCTATGGGTGCCACGTGGTTGGGAGGTGTAGCTACCTTCACCACTGCTAGGGATCAGTGTACATAGACAATCTTTTGTTCTAGTGCGACCATTGCTGGATGTCTTCACTTGGTACTTCGAGTTTCGGAGTATGCTTCCTTGTGATTTATGCTTTCATTGGGATGCTTGTATATCATGTTTAGATGATGTTATTTTATTTAACGCATTCCCTTATTATGATGTTTAGCATATGATTAGATGCTGTGAATTTTTGTATTGGCGTATCTATTTCTTATTGTTGTTTAGCATGTGATAGGTGATGTTATCTAGTGTAGGATTATCTTATGCTTTTCTACTAGCATGTTAGATTTCCTTATGCTTATATTGTTGCATGTTTTTAGTAGTGATGTCCCTATTACGACAATGCTGACGATATGGTCAGTGGCTTGGGATGTTATGCGCGGGGGATGGCTAGGACCCAAGATGGTCTTATGATGCTATTAATAGATGGGAGGAACTGCGCACTTAGTTTGGTTGTTCAGTTCACTGCGATGTTTATTTCAGTGTGTTCTTTGCTGTTATGGTTTAGATGGATGTTCCTCTTTCCCTTATGTTGCTGCTTTTGAGTGTTCATTCCTTGATTTGCGTGGATCTGGTACTCCCTGGTGTGGAGGTTCTTTGGTCTATTTTTCGCCTTTCTGAGTTTTGGAAGTGTCTTTATTTTCTATGGGTGGCATTTGTTTAGCATGGTGCGACACTTTAAAAAGTATCGCATGCCCATGTAAACTATGTCGTACGACACTAAAAAGTATCACACGCCTTCTTGAGAAATGTTGTATGACACTAGAAGAGTGTCGCACGCCTTTTTGAGAAATGTCGTACGATATTGAAAAGTGTCGCATGCCTTCTTGAGATATGTTGTACGAAACTGGAAGAGTGTCGCATGCCTTAAGGAGAAGTGTCGCCCTCCCTTACTAAAAAGTGTTGATGATTTTTGTGAAAAACCTACGCGTGCCAGCAACGGGCACTTTTCTTTGTGATTCAAACTTTTTGAGAGTGGTTTTGGATACCCTTTTGGGCGTTCTTCGACCCTATGGTGTTGCATTTTGAATTCTGTCAGTTTCTCTTGAAATCGAGTTTTCATGTATCTATTTTAGTCTCTTAGGGTTTAAAATATATCGTTTAAGTATAAGTTGACATAATATACATCAACTTATACTTAAGATATATTTTAATATATGTGAAAAATCATTTGAGATAGGTTTCAGACCTCTCAGAGATAAGTTATGGATTTTAGGAAATTTCAGGGCTTCAGAAATCCAAACTTAGCCAATTTTCAGAGCTTCAGGATTATAGGCTTAGCCAAATTTCAGGTTTTAGCATTTTACCCCAGCTTGGTGTTTTTTTGATGAGTGGTTGTTTCTTGTGCCCTCATCATGTGCGTTGTCATTGTTGGCTTTGTTTGTGTGTGTCAGTTTGGTGGTGGCGTTCGAAGATTCATTGGTTGCCGGGATTGTGTTGAAGTCTTCCGTTGTGATCTTTGTGATCCCTGTATGATGTTGTCTTGTGCATTCATACTTGTAAAAAAAAAAAAAAAAATTATCTTGGCTTGATTTGAATCCTTGTTTCCAAGGATCTCTGGGTGGGGCATTACATTAGCACTTCATCCACTAGTAGTCAATGCTTCCTCCTTCATTAGATTTGGCCACACAACAACTAGGTATTTCTACTATCAATGAAGTATCTACTCTTGTTTCTAGTCCTTCTATTTCTACTATTTTTACAATTCCTAGTGTACAAATAGTTAGTACAAAGACAATTGAGAGCAAGCTGCAACTAAGTACTAAAGTTTCAAGTAAAGGAAAAAGCAATGAAGAAGACATTGATCTTGATGAGGATATAGTTATCCTGAATTGAGATATGTCTACTCTGAATCCTTATCAAATACACACAGTAGATGAGGTATTACAAAAGAAATCTAAGCAACAAAGGCTTAGAGGGAGAAAAACAGAGAAAATCAAGTGCTAGAAGATTGAAAGAACATATTTGTAGATGCACTCAATATCGAGGTTGATACTACTCAACCTATTTTGGTTTAGAAGTTGTTCAAAAATTTAATGAAGATCTAAATGGGAAAGAAAAGTTGTTTCAAAGAGTAGAGAAGAATTTTGAAAAAAAAGTATTATAGTTGCACAAAAAAATTCAATATATCAAGTAGACTTGTCTACTACCCTCAACTCATTGGAAACCTCTACCAATAATGTCACTTCATTATTTACTAAGTTATGTGTACATCTATCTTTACTCAGGAAATTAAAGATAAAATCTCCAAGCTAGATGAAGACTTGAAGGAAAATGCACAGTAGTTGTCACTTGACCTAAGCTACAATTTTCCTCATTATTCAAAGATCAAATTTCTAACTAATATGTAGGCAAAATTATTAAGGGAAGAAGCGAGGATCATGGCCACACTTGTAGAGATGTAAGGCATGATTTTTCCAAACATGGATGTATTACAAAAACACATTGCACATGCCAAAACTCTCATCTATGACAATAACTTCTCCATAGTTGATCACATTATTGAGCTATCAACAAAAGTGCAAATTGCATTACATGCAAGCAAAGTGTTACACAAAAATTGGGATGAAACAATATCACTAATTTCAAAGGTACATTTTGACTTCTTGTCACATTTTGGTATCACCATGTAGCATACACCTTTGGCATTAATGTGAAAAAGGGGGATAAAATGAGAATATGCAATAAAGTGGGAGAAGATGACTAGAGAAGATATAATATAAGAGACATGAGATATATGTATTTAGAAAATAAAGTATGATGTATATATATGTATGAGGAAGCATCATAATATTATAAATAGACATGTACATATAATCATAAAACATCTCTTACAAAAGCAATTTTGAAAAATCTCAAAAACAAAGTATGGAGACTAAAGATTGTTTTGAACTTAAAAATTTGAGTATTCAAGTTTTGATTGATAAGTGTTTTTTTCACTAATGCCAAAGGGGGAGATTTTTAACTCTATAATCAAGTTTTTTTATTAGTGACACATACACTTAATCAAATGGTTAGCAGCTATTGAGCTTATCTTACAATTTACAGTGTTAACCAAGTAATTCAAGTTCTACCAAGTTCTACAGTTGCTACCGAGTTCCAAAAATAATATTTAGTTTTCACCGAGGAGTATCTATCAAGTTGGTGATTATTAGTATAAACCAAGCTTCATATTGTTTACCAATTTTCTTAGTGCAAACCAATTTCTCCATTGTTTACCGAGTTCGCAGCTTTAGTGATGTGAATCTAGTATTGACAAGCTAGCATGTGTCAACCAAGTGATTAAGTTTATATGCCAAGTTTTGCAATGTTCACCAAGTCACCAGTGTTGATTGAGTTCAAACTACTTGGAAGTGATTAGTATAAACCGAGCTTCTACTTATACAAAGAGCATGATGATGCCAAGCATTGACAATGGTTGTTGAGTATTAGAACGTCACCGAGTTTGTCTTCAAAACCTAAGTACCAGCAATTGGGCCAATTTTTTATATTTTGGTAAAACTTGTATTGTAGCCAACTTTGATGAATTGTAATTTGGATTGGTATATATGTAATGCATTGTATCACATCCTAAATGTAGTAAGAAAGTAAGAATGGTGTAAATAAAAAGAGCAGAAGTATGAAGTAAGAAAGCTACAAGCAATATAAGGAGTAGCAAAGATTTATCTATCATAGCAGGTGATCATTACACTCCAAAGGAATCTCAACTAGCAAATCAAAGTTTTAGATTAATCAGCCATCGATTCATCCTAACAGGTGGAATAGTTAAATCCTTTCACAAGGTAGACTTAATAGTCTTTTATAGACTTAATAGTCTTTATCAAGTGCATACTTCACTATATGTTTAGTAAATCTTTTTACAAGGTGGACCTAGTAGTCCTTATTGCTCCTAATAGGGTAGAACATTGGAAGTGATAATTGTAAGCCTTAACCAAAAAACTTTATACTACAATACTAAAGATTGTGGGTATTATCCCTACCCCAGTTTTACTTTCTATTTAGAAGGTTTTTGGGTCACCATATCTTGTGTCAAAGTATTATGAATGTTTTAATGCTTTCAATTTCTCATGTATGCAATTAGATCAGAATACAAATGAAGGATTAATTGATGAAACAAGAATAATTTGTATTGGTTCCTAATTTACCCCTCCCCTCTCAGTAACCTAGCCTATCTTATATCTGCAACACTAGCTTATGTCCACTAGAATCTTCACAGCTCTCCAATATTGTAATCGATCAAATGTATAATGATTTATGTCATGTTTTCTTTTCTTTTTTTCTTTATAATCATGTAGGCATTGTAATTGCAATGCCAACATTGGTATTGTGATGGAAATGTTGGTATTGCAATGATGTTGGGGACAATTGCAAAAAAACATGAAAATCGCCTACAAATTACACTACTATCACAATTTGAACCTAAATTTTATGGTGCTTACAGAAGTCACATTCTTTTTCCAAGATTTGGACAATCTCCTTTAACCCTCTTCTCGAACCACTCAGTGTGCGTCCAATGTGTAATGTCCCCATCTTTTTGGCAACTAAGACAAGTTCTTAGCCTTCACGTTCTCCAAAGGCTAAGTGGAGAAATAAGAGGAAATTGATTAAATTAATTTCTTATAAAGTCACTAAATAAATTTAAATCAAAAGATGACTTTTTATTTAATTAATTTAATTAATTAGTGTATTACAAGGGAGAAGCTTCTGGAGAGTGCATTAATTATTAAGGGGGAAGCCTCTAGTAATTTAATTTTCTAGAAGCATAATTAATTATTGTATTGCAACAGAGGAGTTTCTAGAGAGCTCATTAATTATTGGAATGGGGAAGCTTCTCGTAAATAGTATTTGATTCCCTTCTAAAAGGGTGTAGGGAAAGTATAAATAGAGGTGGAAGCTTCATTATTTAGCATCGGATGATGGTGAATTGCATTTAATAGGAACTTGAATGTATAGTTATGTTCTTGAAATTAAAGGACATCCATCCTCTCTTGTAACATTCTAGACATCATTCCCTTGGGGTTTGGCCTTTGGAATTTATTGCTATCAACTCATTAACAGGCAGCTTGGATGCATTTGTACCTATAGGAAGATTGGGTATAATTAGTGAGTTGAACAATTTGTTATGTATTTGATGATGCTAGAGTAAATAGTGAGTTGCTATGTATTTAATTTTATTAGTTTGAGAGCTAATATTATTTCAGTAGTAGTTCAATTTTTAGTTTGCATGAATTCCTTTTTTTTCATGTTATGTGGTTTAAATCTATGCAAAGACATTACAATCTCTTTCAGCAATTGGTTTAGTTCTTGGGCATTTCTAGGGTGCCCATTATAGTGGTATCAGAGCTATAAGTTCTATCATCTTATGGAGGTCTTATAGAAAGTTTGAAACAACATTTATGTTTGAGTGTGCGACAAGGGTTTTATAATTTTTGTAATACTAGAGCAAGACAAAGTAGGAGTTTAGAATTGTAGAGCAAACAGACTAGTTCATCCATGCAGGGGGACATACAATCCAATCATATGGAAATGGAAGAGATATTCTTTGAACAAGACAACAGTATGGGTGACCAAGATGACAAGAATATAGGATTATATGGAGGTGGGAATACCGGTTCAGATGAAGAAAATGTAATGTTCAGGTTATTGGGTACATTAGAGGAGGGGCAGCGTATGCAACAGGAGTAGAATAGGTGAATGGATATGATGTTGTAGCTCATGGCTAGATAGATTGGCATCCATATTAATCCAGGTGATGCCAACAATGGAAACAATAACAATGGGGGAAATGACAACAATAGGGGCAATGATAATGGAGGTCGAGGCAATAACAATGGTTCTGAGAATAGCATTAATAATGAACATGACAACAATGGGAATGGGGCTGATAACTTTAGACATCTTGTATGCCTAGCTTGAATAGAAAGCTTAAGACCTCTTCTACCCACCTTCGCACTAAGAGATCTAGTTCAAACAATTAATGAACCACACATTACGAAGTTACAGGATTAGTTAAGGAGGGATTGGAAAGCTAGTGGACCAAAGTCTCAGGTGGATATTTCCCTTAGAGGTTATATGGAACTGAGGATGAGACACATGCCCAAATTAGGAGGAAGAAGTCAAAACCTTGAGCTAAGAAAGAAATTTTCTTACCTTATTATGATGCTTTAGTGAAGATGACTGCACAAGCTAGGGTGCAAAAGATAGATACATACTTGCAGTTGAATCCTATGCCTAAGGAGGAGGCTATAAAGTATGCAACTATTCACTTGGATGGACCAGTGCATGAGTGGTGGTACCATGGCATGGTAACCCTGGGATATAATCAAATCACATCTTATGAGGAGTTCACTGAGAAGCTCATAGAAAGATTTGATACTAGGGATCCTAAATTACAATTTAAGGAGTTGGCACAACTCAAGTAGTGGGGATCAGTTGAGATGTATATCAGTGAATTTTAGAGGTTAGTTGTGTTGGTCACAAATATTTTAGAGAGGAGGTTAGTAGTGTTGTTTATGGATGGACTCTCAGAGAGATTGGTTCAAGGGGATGGACCAGTGCATGAGTGGTGGCACCATGGCATGGTAACCTTGGGATATAATCAAATCACATCTTATGAGGAGTTCGCTAAGAAGCTCATAGAAAGATTTGATACTAGGGATCCTAAATTACAATTAAATGAGTTGGCACAACTCAAGTAGTGGGGATCAGTTGAGATGTATATCAGTGAATTTTAGAGGTTAGTTTTGTTGGTCACAAATATTTAAGAGAGGAGGTTAGTAGTGTTTTTTATGGATGGACTCTCAAAGAGATTGGTTCAAGGAGCATGACCCAACTATGTTACAGGAGGCCACTAAAAAGGCTCGTGACTTAGCACCTTCTTCTAGGATCAAATTTTAGCATAGGGATTCTTATATGAAAAAAGACAAGGAGAAGGACAAAAAATCATTTCACAAGGATGCTCAGCCAAAATGTAATAAGTTGGATAATGACACCTTAAATGATTTGAGAAAGAAGAACTTATGTTTTCATTGTAGAGAGCCTTAGGATTTATCTCATAAGTGTCCTCTCAAGGCTAAGGCAAATCAAGTAGAGTATTTCTCAGTGGAGGAGTCACAATCAAGGAGGGAGGATCAGTACTTTGATTTAGATGAGGATAGCACTACAGAGGAGAGCACCATTCTTGAGGATGAGAAGTCATTAGAATGATTAATGGGGGCTTAGAATTTAAGGTTAAGGGTACTATCCAAGGGCAAAAAGTGATCTCACTCATTGACACTAGAGCTACACATAATTTCATAGATGCACAATTGGTATCCAAGAGAGGTCTAAAGACCAAGGAGAATGTCAGGTTTAAAGTAATGGTAGCTAATAGTGACAAACTATTATGCATTCAAAAGATATCTAATATTCACATCAGGGTTGGAGATGGCTATGAGTTGGAGGATGAGTTCTATGTTGTAGGCATGGGAGACTATGATGTCATCATCGATATGACATGGATGGCCTTGCTAGTTAAGTTCACACTCAAGCTAGCAAAATCTGAGATGAGGTTTTAGCATCAGGGGAGAATTGTTGTACTTAGAGGACTTTCAGATGGGAGTTACAAAGTAGTTTCCCTAAGGAGAATGCAGAGACTTTTTTGGCATAATGACATAGAGTGGGCAACAGAATGTTTGACTATGCCAGCTTCACAAGAGCCACAAGTGAAGAGTCATCCACTAGATATCCAAGAGATACTTAATAGGCACACTAAGGTATTTGGCAAGATTTTGCATGGGATTCCTCCTGACAGAGGGATGCAGCATGTTATTGAGTTTGAGGAGGGAGCCAAACTAGTTATGATTACTCTCTATCACCATCCTAAGAAACACAAGGATGAGATAGAGAAGGAAATTAAGGAGTTGTTGGAGATGGGACATATTAGGCCTAGTAAGAGCCCCTTTGCTTCAGCAGTAGTTTTGATAAAGAAGAAGGATGGAGTGATGAGCATGTGCATTGATTATAGGGCATTAAATAAGAAGACCATTAAGAACAAATATCCCATCCCACAAATAGATGAGCTAATTGATGAGTTACATGGTGCATGTTTTTTTACAAAGATTGATCTACGGTTAGGGTATCATCAGATTAGGATGAGGGAGGAGGACATTGAGAAGAAAAAAATTTAGTGTCACTGTGGCCACTTCAAGTTTTCGGTTATGTCGTTTGGGCTAACCAATTCCCCTACTATGTTCTATAGTTGCATGAATTAGTTATTCAGGGAGTGGCTTAGGAGATTTATCTTGATTTTCTTTGATGCCATTTTAGTCTTTACTAAGACTTGGGAGGAGTATCTACAACATCTTGAGATGGTGTTGTCCACTTTGGAGAAAGAGTCACTATATGCCAAGGAATCAAGTGTGAGTTTTTGATGACTGAGCTACTATATCTTGGGCATATCATCAACATAGATGGATTCTGGGTAGATACAAAAAAAAATTAGGGCTATTTTTGATTGGCCTACTCCTATGAATTTTACACAGCTTAAGGGGTTCCTTGGTCTTTGTGGGTTTTATAGGAGATTTGTTAAGGGGTTTTCACAGATCATTACAACCTTGACAAACCTTACCAAAAAAAGGGCCTTCACATGGACAAAGGCACCTCAAAGAAGCTTTGATCATTTCAAGAGGTGATGTCCTCGTGTCTAGTATTGGCTCTACTAGATTTTACAAAGCCATTTGAACTTCATTGTGATGCATTAGGAGATGGGATTGGGGTAGTCTTGATGTAGGAGAAGCATCCCATAGTTTTTGAGAGCAAGAAGCTCTATGAAGTGGAGAGGAGCTATTCCATCAATGATCAGGAGATGTTGGCTATATATGCATGCATTGCCTAAGTTTTGGCCCTACCTAGTTGGGGGAAAGTTTTTTATCAAAACTAATCACAACAGCATCAAATACTTCATGAGCTAGTGTGATTTGAATGATAGACAATAGAAATGGATTACGAAGCTATAGGCCTATAACTCTGACATTGAGTTTGTCAAAGGTAAGAAGAATGTGGTAGCAGATGCTTTACCCAAGAGACCTTATATTTGTGCTCTAGCTAAGATGACAAGAGATTGGAGAAATAAAATTACAGTAGAGTATGTGAGGGACACTTGGGCTTTTGGAGTGATTGTAGGCACCATACAGGATGATCGTTACATGGTGATGGACGGATTGAATAAGTTCTAGGGTAGGATTTATTTGATTCCTTCATCATAATTTAGGGAGGTAATATTGAAAGCATTTCATATGCACCTATAGATGGACATCTAGGGGTCTTTAAGACCTATAGGTAGATCCATGAGCGATTCACATGGAAAGGGCTCAAGGATGATGTTCAAAAGCATGTCAAGGAGTGTGTAGTTTGTCAAAAGAATAAGGGAGAACACACATATCCTGCAAGGTTGTTACAACCTTTCCCCATTCTAGATAGGAAATGAGAAAGTGTTTCTATGGACTTCATCATCGGGTTACCACGAGTATAGGGGAAAGATTGCATCTATTTAATAGTTGACCGGTTGATGAAGTTTTATCACTTCTTTTCTATTCCATCCACTTATATAGTAGCATAGGTGGCTGATCTTTTCTTCAGAGAGATATTCAGGTTACATGGGCTACCTAGTGTTATTGTCAGTGATTGGGATAGTAAATCTATGACTACTTTTTGGTAGGATATTTAGGTTGTGTGGTATAGATCTTACACGTAGCACTAGTTATCATCCACAAACAGATGGGTAGATAGAGATTGTGAATAAATGGATGGAAGGATATCTAAGAAACTATGTGATTGCACAACAGAGGGCTTGGGTCAAATGGCTACATATGGAAGAGTATTTTTATAACACCACTTATCATATGTCCATCAAGATGACTCCATTCATGGCACTGTATGGTTATGAAGCACCTAGTTTCATGGATCTGGTTTTGGGGGATAGTAGAGTGCCCAAAGTAAAACATTTATTGTAGGATAGTCAAGATATTTTGAGCGTGCTCAAGGAGAATATACAAAAATCCCAAAATTAGTAGAAATCATATGTTGACCAGCATCAGATAGAGCATAGCTTCAAGGTTGGGGATATGGTTTACCTAAGGCTACAACCATACATATAGTCATCACTCAAGAAGAGCAGAGTAGAGAATTTGAAGCCTAGGTTTGCCCCTACAGAGTGATTAACAAGGTGGGCGAGGTTGCTTACAAGATTGAGCTTCCAAAGGGAAGTTGGGTGCATAATGTGTTTCATGTGTCGAGGCTTAAGAAAGCCATCAGTCAAAGAGTTGTGCCTTCTACAGAATTGCCACCATTAGATGAGGAGGGAAAGCTTGTATTGATTCTTGAGGCTATTTTGGATACTAGGGAAAGGACTCTGCAAAATAGGTTGATTAAAGAATATTTAGTCAAATGAAAATACCTTCTAGATGAAGATACTACTTGGGAGAGTGAGCAAGTGCTATAGCAAATAGGACTGATATTGCTTGAGGACAAGCAACTTCAAGGAGGATGGACTATAATGTCCCCATCTTTTTAGCAACTAAGTGGATTTCTTAGTCTTCACATTCTCCAAAGGCTAAGTGGAGAAATAAGAAGAAATTGATTAAATTAATTTCTTATAAATTCATTAAATAAATTAAAATTAAAAGGTGACTTTATATTTAATTAATTTAATTAATTATAGTATTACAAGGGAGAAGCTTCTAGAGAGTGCATTAATTATTGAGGAGGAAGCCTCTAGTAATTTAATTTTCTAGAAGCATAATTAATTATTATATTGGAAGGGAGAAGTTTCTATAGAGTGCATTAATTATTGGAAGGGGGAAGCTTCTAGTAAATAATATTTGATTCCCTTCTAGAAGGGTATAGGGAAAGTATAAATAGAGGTGGGAGCTTCATTGTTTAACATCGAATGATGGTGAATTGCATTTGATAGGAACTTGGATGTACAGTTTTGTTCTTGGCATTAGAGGGCATCCATCCTCTCTTGTAGATGTCATTCCCTTGGGGTTTAACCTTTGGAATTTATTGCTATTAACTCATTAACAGGCAGCTTGGATACATTTTCAGCTATAGGCAAATTGGGTGTAATTAGTGAGTTGAATAGTTGGTTATGTATTTGATGATGCTAGAGTAATTAGTGAGTTGCTATGTATTTAATTTTATTAGATTGAGAACTAATATTATTTCAGCAGTAGTTCAATTTTCAGTTTGCATGAATTCCTTTTTGTTCATGTTATGTGGTTTAAATTTATGCAAAGACATTACAATCTCTTTCAGCAATTGGTTTAGGTCTTGGGAATTTCTAGGGTGCCCATTACACAATTAGGGTTTTTTTCCTCATCATTTATGAGAGAATTCTTATGTTGAAGCTATTGGAAATTCTATTGTTTGTTCCTTAAAGGTGGATGATAGTGCGATCTCCCTTAGTCTCTCCACTTTTGGATAAATTTTGGTTATAATTGACATCTCTAGATCTCATCCTAAGGTTGGGGATGTAATGGTTGGGTATATTCCATGGATTCAATCATTGGATTAAGAGTGACTCACCTTTTGATGTCATTTGCACTTCTCTATTAGTCAGTTGGAGATAAACTATTGTCTCTAACATCCCATAAAGGCATTTGCATTTGGTGGAAGGATGCTAATGAAAACCATCTACCCTCACTTTTGACTCTTCTTTTGATGATTCTTCATAAGATGATGATTTCTACCCTCAAGATGTTGCTCCTAGTTATTTTTCCTCCTTTGACCCTACAACTCTTGTTCCACCTCCTTCTATTGATACAATCCCCTCTTGTTGCATGTAGCCTTCTCTAGATAATGCTCTTGTTCAACTCCAACTTTGCATGAGAATGTGCAACCTTTTGAGCAATTTTTCCTTTTTGTGGATAATCTCACAATTAGGATTTCTGTACTTGGCCCTCCTTGTGGTGGGAATCCTAGTGATATTGTTTATTGGATGGTTGTTCCATGCCAAAGGAAAGATTATTCTTGTGTCTCATTCTCCTTCCTACATTGTGGAAGAGTTGTGTACCCACTCTTGATTTGAGTTGTTAACTAATTTTTTACTTTTTTTAATGGTCTATTCTCAATCTTTTTGTAAATGTCTCTTTTGGTCTATCTTTGTACATGATTTGACATCCTTGTTTTTCTTCTTGTTATTATACAAAAAAAATGTACTTTTTTTATATTTTTGAATATTAAAAGAGACAAAATAAGGGTGTTGTCCCTTACACCACTACAACCTAAAGGTGTTAAAATAAAAAGAATTAATTATTTACAACAAGGTGAATGGAGACCATTGACAATGAATTAGCAATACAACTATAACCCACATCAAGGGTGAACACATAATTTACCTCCAACATGGGAGGAGAATAAAAGTTTGTAGAGTTATTTTACCTTCTCTATCAAAAAACTACCTAGGCCATACTAGAAAAGGTATCCCCATCCCAAGAGAAAGGTGGAAAATTTCTCAAAGAGAGAGAATAAACAAAAATAGGAATAGAGTGATGGTAGGTTTGAAATTCAACAATAGAAGGCTAGAGTAGATCAAGAGTACCAATAGTCAAAGAAGGGATTATGCTAACAGAGGGGGCCAAAACAAAAACAAGAGGTGGATTAAAATCCATTGGAACAAAATCAACACCACCTTGGAAGGGGACATAATTGGCCTACAAATAGTCTATAATGGAGGAATCAAAGAATAGGACAATCAAATGAGCATCATCTTCATAATGAGAGAGAGAGAGAGAGAGAGAGAGAGAGAGAGAGAGAGAGAGAGAGGCTCTTTTTTCATAAAAAAGAAGGCCCCCATAATACAATGAGTTTGTTAGAAAAATAAACATTTGTTCCATATTGATGCTGATCAATTTTTATTTACAGACTTCTCATTATTGTCCCTAATCCATTTAGAAAATTCAAGGATACAGTCCTCATCATATAATCCTTTGATTGATCATACTTACTAGATACACACAAAAAAAACTTTAGGTAAAAATAATTCATGTTGGGCAAACATCATGGATGTCTATCTGATTGAAAAGCTATACATGTAACATCATCTCTTTGTCGCAAAGAAATTGATCAAGTCACAACAATCAAAGATATTAAGGAGAAATAAATGTATAATATTGGAGTGATATTATATATATCTCATCCACAGGGGAACCTATCAGAGAGTGTAAGTGGATCACAAAGAGCTTCTGAGGTCACCTAAATTCATAGTTCATGCTGATGGAGGTATTATTGGAGAAAGATTTATATTGTCCTTCAGATGGGTGAAATGAAAGGATGCCCATTGACAAGACTCATATTAGAGCAGTTTCATTAGTACTATGTGACTCTTGGGAAAATATATGAGGCCCAAAACAAGACCCTAGACTAGTAGCTCCATAGAAAGTTATATACATTTGGTTTATTTTACTAATAAAATCATAATCTTTTCAACATTTTTTAATCCAAGTATTTCAAACTCTTGCAGTGCTCACCAATGTTTGATACAAAAGTTGATCTTGAGCTTCCTTCCAAGAAGTCGTTGTCTCATCAGTCTTTCTACTAAAAAATAGATTGAATAAATCCAAGAAGACTAATGAGATAACAATAAATCATCTCATTGGTCTCTCTATACTCATTGGTCCAATAAGTTGTTATAGCCTCATAGTTAAATTGAATAGGTACCTAATCAACAATATTTTTCTTGAAAAAGTTTCCCCTTTTCCCACTTATACTGCAAGGTGGTTGAGGTAAATGTTGTAGAAAAATCACTTCTAGTTGTTGTTTCTAATATATTTTCTTGGAAAATAAATTTGGAGAACAAATTATTTTCTTTTGTTCATTAGATTAGATCTCATTATCCATAAAAAAAATGGTTGCATTGTGGTCTCTAGAACAAGTGCAAGCTCCTAAACTAACATTTCAATAAGATTTTCTATGCTTCCAATTGAGACAAATTATTATTTACTATGGTTTAATTTAAGTTTTAATAATTTATTAAATCACTATCATAGTTTGATGATTGATTATTTGCAATGAAATAAGTACTACTTAAAATCTTGAAAATGACATTATTTGCAGTTTAAATGTATTGTGACAATTATATAATTTATAATTAAATTATAATATTATTTATCTTTATAGTCTCAAGTTGTAATTTTTTATATTTTATTATATAATCTTATAGTCAAGATAAGAGGTCTATATTTTATTGTCCTTGTCATCTTAAGCTAACACAAGAAATCTCTTAACCTATCTAAAATTATATAAACTAATAAATTGCGAGAATCAACATGCTTCAATATTCTAAATTTAAAGTGCATGGGCATTAACACTTCCATAGTAAAGATTAACTATAGCGAGGTAGAAAAATATTAATTTACATGAAAATAATTTATAATTAAATATTGTATATTTATATTAAAATAATTTATTTTTGTTGGTTAGTTTACATATATAATCTAGGTTATCTTTGTGTTTCCACTTATCCTAAAGATTAAAATTGCTTTGTAAGATTTGTCAAGACGATTAAATTCATAGTCAATAATTCTCATATAAAATTATTAGTATAATGAGAGGCCTAGAGAAAATGTAAAGATACAAAATTCAACAAATTTGATAGAAAATTCAAGGATGTTTCTTAAAAATTGGAGGAATACTACATATTCTATTTTCTTTTTATCGTTATGTTCATTGGTCATTATCTCTTTTTCTTGGTATTAGTTGTTCTATCTCTAGTCTCATTTTTAACTATTTTGATATTTTTTTCCTTTTCTCCATTCTTTTCCAAGTTTGCGAATACTCATTGTGGGAGGTTAAGGTTACTATATTTGCAAAAGTAGCATAAATTCTTCTATGTAGAGAAAGCCCAATATTTTCATTCAAATTGAAGATGAACCATTCTATTTTTCTTTTCTTTTTGGCTAATGATTCGACCTCTAATTTAGGAGTCACCTACATGAATCTTTTAGCACATTCTTTGACAATTTCTCCTTTCTTTTGAACTAGGTTCCTTATTATGTAGATAGTTTTGTTTGCAATATATATATATATATATATATATATATATATATATATATATATATATACACGAACTAGTAAATGGTAGTTATTTGTAAGCACTCAAGTATTTTTTTGATACTTTTTAAGGTTTCCCTTTTAGACTAGCATAAAATTTAGTTTTCTTAATATTATCTAAGGAAATTTCAACATGTATCCTACAATCCTTATATTCCCCAATATTGTATCACATATAAGAAAAATTATATCAACTAATGTTCCATTGTAACTGATTCAAAATTATAATTTTTGATTAAAATATGATTGCTCATATTTGTTAGTATCTTTTAATACCTAGAATTAAGATACACTAGCCTAAAATTTTCATGTATGGAAGAAAAGGTTGTTGAGTTTGAATTTACACCTATGAATTACATTTTCTTAAGATATCAATGATTCATTTTTTCCAAAAATCCAATAAAAAATATTTTGTCACACCACATTTGATTGAGGAATAAATTTCCAAATGATTTTTTTTTTATGGTTACAAAAATAATATAGAATGTATAAATGCAGTTGCAACTAACAAGAACAAAGTGGATTTGTAGGACATAGGTTTATTTTAATGAAAAATGTTTCCATCTTTCTCAGTAAAAATATAAGACTTGTACATTTGTGTGAGCCAATCTAAGGAAAAATAATCACATGATGTACCACTAAAATATGGAGAATTTGAAAAATATTTGATCCTATTGTATGTATCAGAGAAACATTGAGTGAAGCTTCTCCTAGCAATTGTGCATGGGCTTGGTAATTGTTTTCACAATTGTGTTCTCATAGCCAATGCCTAGATAAGGACTAAACTAAGATCGTGCAAAACCACCTCATGATAATGTTTATGTAAAGTTTCTTAGTAGTATGATTGATCATTGCTGGTTGTCTCAAAGAATTTCATATAGTATTATCATTTTTTTTGGCAAGAACTTCTAGATTTGATTGTGTAAATTTTTTAGTATCAGTGTTTCAAATCACACTCCATGATCCATCATCAGGATGAAACCAAGCAAAAGAGAGAAAAAGGAAGACATGTTGATGCTAAAAATATTTGTACCACTAAAATATGGAGAAATTGGTAAATATTTGACCTTTTTTAATGTATTGGAGAAACATGGGTGAATTGTTTTTGTAAGATTTCTTGGTAGTATAAATGATCATTGTTGGTTGTCTCAAAGGATTTCATATAGTTTAATTGTGTTTATTTGCAAGAACTTTTGGATTTGATTTTATAAAGTGTTTTAGCATCAAACGTTTTGAATCACACTCTATGATTCATGATCGAGATGAAACCAAGAATATAATATAGAAAAAGGGAAATCTGTTGTATGCCATAATTTTTTGCTTTTTATCTCAAAATGCTTGGTTTCATTGTGATGATGGATCACATAGTGTGATTCAATACCTTGATGTTAAAAAACTTTACACAATCAAATCTAGAAGTTCTTGCAAACAATTATCATAGATTGTCAAAATTTTCTCTAATTAATTATTGTGATTTATTTTTTAAAAAGGAGAGCCATATTTGGTACAAATAAAAGAGTAATATAAAGAAAATTTACCTGTTGGGTTTAAGGGATTAAAGGTATTTTAATGTTGTAGTCAGATATGATATTCTCTAGACAGTTTATGTTTCCATAATTTGTAATAATGAGAAACTAAACTTTCAAGATAATTACCTCATATAATTATCTATGATAATCTAGTTTATTAAGATTTCTATCTAAATTTATATGTGTCAGATCTTCTCTTACATTGGTATAAAAAATTTTAAGCATGTTTTCATATAATCGAATAAATTTTATCATAATAAATATTACATTCTTATACAATAAATAATGTAATTTTTTAAATCCATGTAGAACTTATTAATCTAGTAGAGATTAGAAATTTAACATCTCTAGAACTTAATCCTTATCATTCTTATATACTTTGAAATGTAGAAATTTTCAGCACTTAAAAGAGTACATTTATCTTCAATAAATAGTCTTATTAGTGGAAAACTAATTTACCTCTTGCGCATATGATTATATTCTTGTAATGGCCATCTAATTCCCTTCAAATGAATGTGTGTGTGTGTGTGTGTGTGTGTGTGTGTGTGTGTGTGTGTGTGTGTGTGTGTGTGTGTGTGTGTGTGTGTGTGTGTGTGTGTGTGTGTGTGTGTGTGTCTGTGTGTGTGTGTGTGTGTGTGTGTGTATGTGTGTGTATGTGCGCGCGTGTGTGCGCGTGTGTGCGTGTGTGTGCATGTGCGTGTGCATGTGCGTGTGCGTGTGTGTGTGTGTGTATGTGTGTGTGTGTGTGCACGCGCGCGCGTGATTTATACAAAAAAAAATCATCATGTCGAGATAATGGAGTATTCACATACAAATCTAGATGACTTACTTAAAATTAGTCAATAGAAAGTGTATCTATTTGAGAAATGTTGTGTGCTAAAGATATGTTGATTATTAGTTCCTGTTGAACTATAGGCATCAAATATTTTTTAACAAGTGATTAATGTATGTGATATTTGATCAAGTGAACTTGTAAACTTTTTAACTAAATTACTTTTAGAATTTACTTTTTTTTTAAAATTGATTGACTAAAACGTTTTGGGAAATATGAGCCCATTTTGCAAAGCATAGAAATTTTTGGAAACGAATATGATAAAGTTGGTGTAAAAAATATTTAGATGAAAATTTGACTAAACTAATATTTTTTTTCAAAAGATAAAATTTAAAAGAACTATTAGATAGTACATTAGATATATATACTATTAGAACTATTATATAATAATAGAAATAAATAAGATAAACAATTTATAGATTTTGAATTGATTTTTATTTTTATTTTTAAAATTATATTTATATTGATTCTAATTTCTATTAGAGTACAATTTATTTTTATATTATATTAATATTTATACTAATCGATAGATTGATTATTTTATGTATTATATATTATTAAAATATGTTATATTAATTATAATATTAATTACTTGCAAATATTTATTTATTAAAAAATGTAAACAAAATATTTATTTGAATAAGATCAAAAACTGTATACATACATTGAAAATATTTATGAGGAAGAGATTGAATAATTTCTTTAATTACACATTATTTTTCATCTAATTTAATAAATACTTGATTTACACTTAAAATTTTATCCTAATAATAATAATACAAGTGAATGACATTATTAGAAAAAATAAATAATAATAAATATATCTATATTGTTTCTCTAAAAGCTAGTGCAAGTGGATTATGGCTTACATTTTGGGTGCTTGGTTCTCTGTTTTAATAAGTGGTCAACCAGTGGGATTTTTCGCATCTACACAAGGGGTTGGATAGGGAGATCCACTATCTCCAATTCTCTTCATCATTATGGTAGAAGCTTTTAGCAGGACCATTTCTAGCCAACACATGATCAGTAAATGGCATGGGGATCATATTTCAGGTATAGACATTTCTATCACACATTCCTTATTCGTAGATGATACATTATTATTTGGATTGTCAAATGTTCAGGAGGCTCAGCATATTAAACACATTCTCAATCTTTACTCAATGGTATCTGGTCAAGCCATAAATGCACAAAAGTCAAAAATCTATTTCTTCAATACAAACAAAATGATATCTGACAAAATCAATCTAATTTTGGGTTTTACAATAGATTTCCTACCATCTATATATTTCGAAATTCCTTTCTTTATGGGTTCAAATAAATCTTGTTATTGGTCTTCAGTCATTCAATGTATTCAATGCAAAATTGTGGCTTGGAAAGTAAGATGGTTATCTTTGGCTAGTAGAATTTTGTTGATCAAGTCCATCCTTGCTGCAATCCCAAATTATTTCATTGTTCTCCTCAAAGCTCTCCCCAAAATACTACACCAAATTCAAAAAATGATTAAGGGATTCCTTTGGATAGGTAACATGAATGATTCTCACAAAATCCCACTTGCCTCTCTTCAAGATATGTCACATATCCCTATAGTTGGAGGTGTCGATGTGCATGATCTAACCAAAAGAAATGAGGCTTTTGGTTGGGAATTAGTCAGGCAAATGTACAACAAGCCTCATTCCACTTAGTGTAAGATTACACAACAAAAATACCTAGACAATAATGAGTCGTCCAAAATTTTCTCCATGTTGGATCCCCCAAAAGGTTTAATTATTTGGGATTTCATGATAGCTTCACGTGACATTGTGGTTAAATATGTCTCTTGGGAAGTTAATAATGGCAGTAGAGTCAATTTTTTGAGAGATTCTTGGAATGGTCAAACTCCTCTCTCAAATTGTTCAATCTCTACTAACATTATTAAAGTTTCTTAACTTCATTGGGGTACTCAACTAGATCAATTTATTGATAATGTTTGTGAATTTTATGGGAAAGAGTTTTGGAACCCGAATCTATTGCCTTTGACATCTTAGGAGATTAACTAGTTCAAGGGCATATTGGCTTATAGACAAGTATTCATCTTTGGATCTAATGATAGGATCATTTGGGCTCTAGCTAAGGATGGCCATTATTCAGTAAAGGAGGTTTATAAGATCTTGCAACAAAATGTATCGAATAAAGTAGTTAGTAGAGCATATAAATTTTGCTAGAACCATATTGTGCTTCCAAAGGCGAGTTTCTTTTCTTGGCTTGAATTAAAACATAAGATCTTGACTAGTGACAGATTAAATAGACTACATATTGCCCCATCTTTTAACTATGTTTTATGTAATGAGTGCGAAGAATCAGTGGATCATCTCTTTGTCTCATGCCCATTTTCTTATGTAATGGACAACCTTGGATGTCCCAAAAAAAAAAACTAAACCAAATTGCTGAAAGGAATTATGTCAAACAGTTTGCATTCAACTTCTTAAAACCTCTTATAACTCTGAAAATCAAACGTTTATTTGTTTGTTGAGTTTCGTGCATGGAATTGGTATCATACAACATAAACAAGAAAGCAACTACAATGATATGCAAAGTGGAAATGAACTGCTGCTAATAAAATGTTATTTTCAGAATTCATAAAATCAAATACATAGCAGATTTATCAACTCACTAATTACTTCAGCAATATTGTCATAATACTCCAGCCCATGCTTACGAACTTGCTGCTACAATACTTTGTCCTCCAATCAGTCCACTACCTTCATAATACCATTCCCTCCAAGCAGCATAAGCGTCGGACAAGTAGTGAAGAAGATATGAGCAAAATATCAAATCTGCCTGTAGCCGGAAATGCAACTAAACTGCCTGATAATGAAGCCAATAAGAAAGAATTCCAAAGGCCAAACCCCAAGGGAATGACATCTAGAATGTTACAAGAGAGGATAGACGTCCTCAAATGCCGAAAACAAAGCTGCAACTCACACACCAATTTCTTCTCATATTCAACTTGTCTAATGAAGCTACAAATGCTTCCTTTTATTCTATTCCCACGGGTCCGCTCAACTCATATTGGCAATGTGGGATAAAGATGTGTAATATAAAACATATATTAAAATACCCCTTATGTCTCCCTTGGGTACACATCACCATAAAATAAATATTAAAGTAACATTTTAATATTTTACAATTAAATTAGACGTTACTTTAATAAAACTTCAGGCATGAAAATGTATTAGCAATCGGACTCCGAATAATGTGAGTGATAGCTCATCAGAAAGCTCTCACCGAAGAGTATCGAATCCAATCACCAAAATTGACCTGCACTGTGTCCTGCTGACTTACTAAAAATAGTAAGTATGCCTGAAACTAAGTAAATCAACTTCATTTGGCCCTAATTTTTTCTTCTCCTCCACTTAGACTTTGGAGAACATGAAGGCCAAAAGATGGGATCATTACAAATCCGCCCTCCTTGAAATTGCTTGTCTTCAAGCAATTAAATAACATAATGGACTCCAACCTCCACCTGGATCCCAATATGTGATATCCATATGAAAGTTAAACCAACTGCAAACCCGCATCATCAGGACCAACCCCTGTAACCTAGCATTCAAAACTTGTGTTGATGAAGTCAGAATGTCACCATAAGGCAACTCCATAGAAGATCTATGAAACGTCTTCTTCCCTTTATCCATCCACATAATATATTTGGATTGGAGTGCATATTATCACCATCATGCCTTGGAAAAGATGTAGTTGTAGGTGAACCATATGTACTCATGCTAACTGTATCAACAATAGGTGTTGCCGCATTGAAATATATGGACATAGGAACAACATTAACTGCTGCAACAGAAAACTGAATTGAATTTGTAGTTGATGAAAACTCATAATCATTAACATGTGTGGCTTTATTAGAAAATACATCAACCACTGCATTTATACCATTAAACTCCTCATTGGATGCTTCAACTGACATAGAAGTCGCTGCTGATATGATAGTCTCCTCGCATTCTCCTAATTCCACTATTACTACGTCATCATCCCCTGACAAGGCTTCATATGTGGTCTCCTGACTTTGCACGCATATCTCTACTAACTCTGCCGAAATGCCCACATCACCAACATCATAGCTGGCTGGCTCTATACGTGTCTCGATCCCACCTGAGAAATCGACTACCTTCTGCTCTGGAGCAACATACAAATCATCAATGTTGATGCCCATCTGTCTAGCCATAAGCTGCAACATCATATCCATTCGCCTATTCTGCTCATGTTGCATATGTTGCCCCTTCTCTAATGTACCCAATAACTGTCTGAACATCACATCTTGATCTGGACTAATATACATCTTTATCTAGCTATCAATATGATCTCCACAGGATGGCAGGACTTATAGCTCTGATACCACTGTAATGGGCACCCCTAGATGTCCCAAAAAACTAACTAAACCAAATTGCTGAAAGGAATTATGTCAAACAGTTTGCATTCAACTTCTTAAAACCTCTTATAACTCTGAAAATCAAACGTTTATTTGTTTGTTGAGTTTCGTGCATGGAATTGGTATCATACAACATAAACAAGAAAGCAACTACAATGATATGCAAAGTGGAAATGAACTGCTGCTAATAAAATGTTATTTTCAGAATTCATAAAATCAAATACATAGCAGATTTATCAACTCACTAATTACTTCAGCAATATTGTCATAATACTCCAGCCCATGCTTACGAACTTGCTGCTACAATACTTTGTCCTCCAATCAGTCCACTACCTTCATAATACCATTCCCTCCAAGCGGCATAAGCATCGGACAAGTAGTGAAGAAGATATGAGCAAAATATCAAATCTGCCTGTAGCCGGAAATGCAACTAAACTGCCTGATAATGAAGCCAATAAGAAAGAATTCCAAAGGCCAAACCCCAAGGGAATGACGTCTAGAATGTTACAAGAGAGGATAGACGTCCTCAAATGCCGAAAACAAAGCTGCAACTCACACACCAATTTCTTCTCATATTCAACCTGTCTAATGAAGCTACAAATGCTTCCTTTTATTCTATTCCCACGGGTCCGCTCAACTCATATTGGCAATGTGGGATAAAGATGTGTAATATAAAACATATATTAAAATACCCCTTATGTCTCCCTTGGGTACACATCACCATAAAATAAATATTAAAGTAACATTTTAATATTTTACAATTAAATTAGACGTTACTTTAATAAAAATTCAGGCATTAAAATGTATTAGCAATCGGACTCCGAATAATGTGAGTGATAGCTCATCAGAAAGCTCTCACTGAAGAGTATCGAATCCAATCACCAAAATTGACCTGCACTGTGTCCTGCCGACTTACTAAAAATAGTAAGTATGCCTGAAACTAAGTAAATCAACTTTGTTTGGCCCTAATTTTTTCTTATCCTCCACTTAGACTTTGGAGAACGTGAAGGCCAAAAGATGGGATCATTACATCTTATCAGTGTTGGAGCTTCATTTTGAACAAATTAAAATATAGTACTCCACTTCAAAATAATCTTTGGAATCTCTTTCAAGCTTGGCTAGTTCTTTACTCAAACTCTTTGTTTGAAAATCTATGCAAATGTATTCTAGCATTGGTTGTCTGGGCTATATGGTGGGACTGGAATAAGCATATTCTCATAAAAGAATCTCATTCCTTAGAAAAAGTTCTAGAAATAATTGAAAGATCTATATCAGAGATGACAAACACAAGTCTGAGAAACTCAAAATTTAACCCTGTTTTTACCTCTTGGGACTCTCAAGTGATTCAGAAATGGAAATTTTTATTTATTCTAGATGGTTGGAAAATCAATAACATAACTTCTTCTCCCTTATCTCGAAGAAATGTAACTTGGAGACCCCTAGATGCAGGATATTGGAAACTGAATTTTGATGGTGCATCAAGAGGCAATCCTAAAAAATCTACCCTAAGTGCATGCATTAGAGACTCTAATGGAAAAGTTGTGGCACTTACAACTTCCCCTTTGTCTATTAGTACAAATAATATTGCAAAAGCCTAGGCTCTACTAGCTAGTCTCATTTTAGCTAAACAAGGTAATTTTTGGCTATTGCATATTGAAGGTGACTCTTTTGTAATTATAAATGCTTGTATTCATACAAAAATTTATTCTTGGAAATTAAAATACATCCTCATTCAAATCTAGAGGCTCTTAGATAATTGTCATGGTGTTTTCATATCACATACATTAAGGAAGGTTAATCAAGTTGTTGACTCCGTTTCAAACATGGATTGTGATGGATTGTTCCTCTCATCATTTCATTTGATACCCATAATTGAAAAGCATGATACTCTTAAAAGTTTAATCAAGCTTGATAAGACTAGCTACTTGCACCCAAACTAACCTTCGATCATGGTGTGGGTATTTTTTACACTCACATTTATTATATTTTGTGGTGTATTGTCCCTATTTTGTGCAGTAATATTTGGGCAATTAATGGTGATCTCAAAAATTCTTGACAACTATGCATTGTTGTTTTCTCTTGCTTCAAAACAATGCACGGGATGGATATCGCTACTCCATGCGAGTTGTGTCACAAGATTCATAACCATGGCTCTATCCACATGAAAAATACTCTACATGATGCCTCTCGGTCTTTGGGATTTTAGTTTGAAGAATGTGTCAAGAAGGTTGGATATGCTCTTGTTGACCTGCAATGGGTTTCGAACTTGATTCATCCTCAGGGGCCTTGCACCGGTAACATAAATCATCAAACTGAAGATTGGAATGAATGGAATTCTATTTTTGCACCTACTATCCCTTCACTCTCAATGTCTCATGCTAGTACAGGCTAGTCGCCTATCTCTTCAGTGGAGGCATGTTCCAGCGTGGGTCCTATGTGTGATTATGGTGAGGACTAGAATGTTTCTATCACTAACCTAGCTGGTGTTCATGATGCTTTTGTATGTGACAACAAACCTCTCCATGACTATGATGATATGGAAGAATGACTCTGGACCTAGTTTTGTCTTTTTGGGTTGCTATGTTTTTTGAATCTAACTTCTTAAGGGATCAGTTGTTATTGGTTTTTTTTTTTTTTTTTTTTTTGAAAAATGATGACCATCAGTCTTTGTTTGCTGATAAGTATATCATTGGGTGCTAGTTGTTTCACCCTTTTGTAATTATACTTTGTCAATAGTTCCATGAAATTATGTAAAATCTATGTATATAAGGGATGAAGTTGGGCTTTCTTCATTGATTCTTTCCCAGTTGACCTTTTTGAATCAATTTTAATAAAATATTACAATGGCTTGCCACTTTTTGCCTATTAAAAAAAAAGTACTTTCATATATATAATTTCATATTATTTTTAAAATTTTAAACAATCTTGGAACTTAGTTGCTATGCAACCTTGTTTTTTTTTTAATATATACTTTTTATTTTTATTTTGCATTGATATTTTTATAAGACTTCAAATCTTAAGTGATCATATGTGATTTGATATTTTTATTATTATTTGATTTATTTTCTTTAATCTAAAGCATGAAGAAATATACAAATATTAACATTTACTATATATTCTATGTTTATGATAGTTTAAAATTTAGATTATTTAGATTATTTATGTGATTACACATTTTTATTATAATGTTAGATACTATTTACTTTAAACTAGTCTTATTTTTAGATAAATTTATTTTCAAAAAAGTTGATCTATTGAAAATTAAGTAATTGAATTTTTTTTATCTATATAACTAATAATGTAGAATAATTTATCTTTATAAATAGATTTTAATGATTAATAAATTTTGAACATCCGTATTCATGAGGCAATTTAAAGTTAATGTCTAGTACTATTAAAAATTTAGGTAGAATATGTCTTTTTTTATCATATGCAAGGTAATCAACACTCATGTAAATATGAATGATTGTCAATCAAAAAAATATTGTAACCTTATTTAAGAATATTTTATAGACTTATATATGTCAATATAGTTTAGTACATCATTCTAGCATATACTCCAAGGTCAAATCACAAGTGTATACACAATTGACTTTATGTTATTGTTGGCTAATAGTGGAGTCTATTCATGAGGCAATAGTTACATTGTATAAATTGATCATCTTAGTCAATCTAAGCATGTTGAATTAAATATCATAATGGAGTTAAGCTATGATGCAACCATAAGTAGATGGAAAGTGTGTCAATTATCAAACACAATAGAAAGAGCAAGGTCAAAGTAGCACATTTATCTGTAGCAAAAATATCCTAAGAATCAACAAATTTGAGGCTGACCCATTTACTCTACAACTCTTATGTTGTTATATGCTATCCAAATAAATCCTATTGTTGTTCCTTCCAATGGATTTGGCGAGAATCAACAAATTCAAATTCTAAATTCTAACTTATTAGTCACCATTTGGTCAATAATTGCATGGTGCTTGAATAATTCAAAATTTATTATAAATTTGGTGTTTATTTATGCATTGGATAGGGGAACTAAATACTACCCGTAGTGGTTAGCAAGCTTGATTATAGAACAAAAATTAATGTTCAAAAGATAAATGAAATAAATTGGTCCCACAATAGTCACACTATGTAGTCAATGCTTAGTGTATTGTTTAAGTCTGGCCTAAGTTCACTTGGTGTAAAACATATCATTTCACATATTGTACACTATTTAAAGTGATGACTTATTTTTACCTAGTTGAATTGGACTTAAGTTTTTATGGGGCTACTCTTAACAAAGATATAAGTGAAGTAATGCAATATATTATACAACTAGGTCATTTCTCTATACATAGGGGTATAAAGCATTTGTAATAGATTTATGCACCTTATTCAAAACCATGCTCTATAATCAATAAAAGAAGGATAATAGCTCCAGGAACCCATCAATACCCTTCATCTGAAGAAAATCTACAACAGACATTTTGGGAAGTGCTTGTATATACATAAAAAATAACATCCTAAAAATCAGAAAAAGTTCTTAAAAAATCATCATCTTGGAAAGAACCTATCAATAGGAGCCATGATGATATCAAAAATATCAAAAGATCAAAAATGGAAAAAAATGTAGAAAGAAAGAAAAGGAAAAAATGGAAAAAGAAAAAAAAAGTACCTTGATGAAAATCAAGCAAGCTATCATCCTAGTTGCAAAAATAGAATCTCATCCAAGAAGGTGAAAACCTAGAAAATATGTGTCTCTTGCTTAAAGGTTTTATCTATCAATGTGTCTCTTGGCTATTTACAACCTTACTCTTCTCAAAGTTCTTTACCGCTTTTGAGTGTTTTTCTTTCACACATTTACAACTTTCATTTGTTGTTTTAGCTTGTGTATAACTTTCAAACACTCTCATAACCCCATTGAGATCATCATGGATTGAAAAGATAAACATTATAGTATTAGGGCATTCAACCTATACTAGGGGAAATGTCTTGGGAATTAGAGTTTGGTTATCCTTGTATTAGTTATCATTCTTCCAATTTGAGTTAGTTTCTTGTTTCTTAACTAACCAAGGGTTTTGAACAATGGTACCTTGAACATAAAACATGACATCCAATCAAACTTTTTAACATGAAAAGAATATGGAAACGTTGCTTGACTAATACTTGAATTTCCTTTGTATTGATTTTATCTTATTATTCTTCCTCAAATGACTCTAGGATATCGGTCTTGACTTGAGGAGTGATGAAAAATGGCATGATATTTTCTTTACTTTCTATTTGTTGGTTTTGTTCCAATGATCCTAAGGGACCAAGTAAATTGGGTGTCTACTATGAGAGACTCCATCACGTGTTGGAAGGCCAAGTGTATATTGACTCATTTTATTTGGACACTTTGATGAGGTTGGAACTTCTCCTTTTATATTTGACTAATTTATCATTTTTTTTGTAAGTCAAATAACTGTCCAAGGATGTGAATGTATGGGTCACTACAAAGAGATGAAGCTATATTCCATCTCAGGTCATAATTTTCTCAATGAAAAGGGAAATATATTCTTGTCATTTTGTTACTTGTTCCTTGATTGTTATGTCTACTTTTGAGAATAATCAAATAAAAGAAAAACACAAAAATAAAAAAACTTCATATTCATATCCTTATGGTATTCTATCTAGTGAGAACTGACATTTGATATCCATAAAACACTCTATGATAAAAAAAATAAAATAGAAAAAGAGCTAAAAGTTCAGCGACTTAAGTCCTATATTTGATTTGCATTTGATGTATTAGTATGATAAAGTTACTTGTTAAATTATATATGGAAAATGAAAGAATAGATTTCTCAATCACATTAGGTTTTTAACATTTTCTCACAAGACAAACTTGAGTCTATTTTTAGGATCAAAAGTGAAATCTAACACCATCTATCTTATGAAATCAATCGTTATGACCCAAAATCAAACTAGAAATATTACCAAAGCTTATTTTTATCAAATTTTGAAACATCGTTACAAAATTCATCTTTGGTCAACCAACCTCAACATTGGTAAATTGGTCGACATTACCTCAAATCAATGCAAAAAATGGTCTACATTTTCTATAAATTATATCTAATCAACTCTATATCATTTCTAATCATCAAGGAATCTGATTCTTCTATCAAGTTGATTTAGATCATCAATCTATTCATCATCTTTCAATTTCTCTCCCAAGGGATAAGATGAATGTATCTTTGCATCAATCAAATCTATTAACCTACCAAACTAATCAAAATTGAAAAGTCCTCATCGCTAGGGGCACAGTGAGACTAGGGGCATCTCAATTTCATCAAAACCCATATCAAGATGAGTACTCTATGACCTATCTTAATTTTTTATCAACTTCATCATAATCCATATCAAACTGAATATTCTAGTCTTATCTCAATTTATCTTTATTCAATTATGTTTAGAGTAAATTAGTCCTGTCGACTGACTTTCATTCAATCAAGTTTGGAATCAGTTATGTGGCTCAACCAACATTTTTGTTTGATCAAGTTCAAAGTTGGTTTTTTTCAATTAACCTTTGTTTGAAATCAAGCTCAAAGTAGATGCACAATCAACTTTTGTTCAATCAAGTTCAAAGTTGGTTTATCTCAATTAACCTTTGTTCAATCAAGTTCTACTACTTTATCAACCTTTAAGTTCAAAGTTGATGCTAAATCAACCTTTGTTTGATCAAGTTCAAAGTTGGTTTATATATCTATCTCAATTAACCTTCATTGAATCAAGTTCAAAAGTTGGTTTATCTCAATTAACCTTTGTTCAGTCAAGTTCAAAGTTAATGCCCAATCAACCTTTGTTTGATCAAGTTCAAAGCTGGTTTATCTCAATTAACCTTTGTTCAATCAAGTTCAAAGTTGATGCTCAATCAACCTTTGTTTGATCAAGTTCAAAGTTGGCTTACCTCAATTGATCTTTTTTCAATCAAGTTTGGATTCAATCCTTTGTGTCAATCAAATTTTGTTCAATCAAGTTTAGAATTAGTTCCTTTTTCTCTATCAGCCCTTGTTCAATCAAGTTCAAAGTTGGTTTGTCTTTCTTTATCATCAATCGGTCTTTGTCCAATCAATCTTGGAGTCGATTTTATCTCACATCATCTTTTTCAGCATGGCTTCATCAATCCATATCTTGTTGTCTTGTACTTCAACTCCAAGACTTCTTTGAACAGATGTGTTGCTCACACATCAATTCAAAGAGGGGCAAATTTAATCACCTAAAATTGGTCTTCTAAAACAAATGCCCCTAATCCTAATCATCGACCTAAAATCATCAAATTCCTAACCAAAAGGCACATCAATTTATATCATTTACTCTAATCTGAGTATCAAATTGCATAAAATCCTTAACTTGCAATAATCATAAAAAATCTTAAAGACATCAATTTTCCACAATCCATCATGTATAGCAATAAATAGTTTCTGGAAGAGATTGTGTTGCAATTTTTTGTGTCGACATTTTGGATCACAGTCTATGATCCATCATCAAGACAAAGGAGAGTTAAAGGATGAGAAAGAATAAAACTGCAACACAATCTCTTCCAAAATTTATTTACAGCTATACATAAAATATATATTAATTCTTAAATATTGACATCAGTTGGAAATTAAATCATCCTAATCAATTTATTTAATTCAATATCCTAGAACATTAATTAAATTAAATCCATTTTCCAAATTACACATGAAAAAGGAACTAAAATAATTAAATTGAATTAAATCTCTAAAATATTAGTTATTGAATTAAATATTCATAAATTGAGAAATCCTATAAATGAGATAAATATTCAATTATCTTCTCCAAAATTCTAAAATTGATAAAAATAATGCAAAAAATAGAGTTTGAGTGAAAAGTTGAGTTCAATTCTAAAACATCAAATCAAAAAATAAAATAAAAGAGTTAACTTGACCATGCATAAATGAGAAAGGAAAGTTAAGTGAACCTTTGCATCGTTGCTATAAAAAGAGAGTCGGATGACTAGGCTATCTAAATCAGATGGATTAGTTAACCCTCCTATCACTCCAAATCATGAAAGTGAACTTCCACCTCCTAAGGTATATGATCAACAGGAAGTGCATGACTTGAACTGAACTTGAAATCATTCTTGGTTCATATAAAAGAAGGCCTCCTAACCTTCATTTCTTATGTGGAATGAAGAGTAAAGTTATAATAATGAATTTTCTCTAATGATATTGTGTATCCTTGTTATTGAATCGTTGTTGTTATTGAGTTTATATAGATTAATTGCATCATTGTTTCAATCATCTGGATTCATTCTTATTATTGCATACAAAAATCGAAAAAAGATAGATTAATTGCATTCTTACTAAACCCTTCATTTCAATAGCGTCCATAGTCACTGAAAAACTTGAAAATATGAGAGTATCATATTTGTATGGACTAAAAGGTGATAGACCACTTTATCAAAGTTTCTTGCATATCGTTTGGTTATTTGATTTTTCTAACCATGAATCTATTGACTTACTAAGGTGTTGTGTTGCAAATGCATAACCAATTTTCACACACATAGTTTCTACATCTGTTCATGAGGGTTTATGCAAGTAAATCTACCATTTTCCTTTTTAAACATACTTCTCTTTATGTACTTCCTTTCCATTTCCAAGCTTGATTCCTAAAAATGGATTCAACCAAGGCAAACCCCTTTAGGCAACCTAGCCCTTGATTTTTGTGTGTTCAAAAATAGGTTATAGAGCTATCAGATGGGGACCAAATTGGTCAAGTATAGTCAGAAGTTCTGAAAAAATCAATCAAAATTATTGGGTACAAAACACCATTGATGATCTACCCTTGGGTACATATGAGTTTCAATTTGTCCTTATTATTTTCAGCTCAAATTTCACCTACAAGTTAGATATGATTCCTGCTTTCCATTTGTGTACTTTTATGCACATTATAAGTCTATATTTGTTGGTAATTACACATTTTTTGCATCTTATCTAATTTAGCATTTTATTCACATTTGTATGTCATTTCCATTTCATCAATCACATATTTTAGAAAGTAATTCCATTGTCCCTCTTAGTTTTTAAGTCTCCTCTTCAATGTAGTCAGGCATATTCCTTGTGAATGTGTAATTGTAAAAAACTAAGGTGATTTACCTCTCTTTTGCATTGCTTCTCTTTTCACCATCATACACATTGGTACACACACGCATACACTCACACATTTAAACATATAAGTGTGTGTATGCAAATATTAAATATATAAACACACACATTAACATGTGTGTATATTAGTCAAATATTGAAATTTCACAAATTTATAGATGCAAAAGTACCTCTTCAGATGTTATTATTGACAAGAGATATTTCTATAGATGGTCTAAATGTAGTCATTAAGGGCAGAAAATGCATTCCACATGTTCACAATACTTTGTTTTTAATCACACTAAAGGATAGAAGGGAGATTTGGCTAAGTCTGACAATTTGTAGGACAATGAATAGCTTTTGATAAAAAGGTTTGATGCAGATACCTAGTTTGGAATGTGGAGGTGTGAACCTAGGGTAAGCCTAATGAAGGCCTACTCTATCATATCCCAAATTTGCGACACTTAATGTTATCATTTGGTCGAGTTATAAGGATTGGTGTGGAATTTTTCTGGTTAATAGTGAAGAACAATAATAGTGTTTAATAGATGTTAAAATGTGGATCTATTAGATCAAATGGAATGATTTGTTTTTGAGGTCAAGGATAAGAAGATGGCATGGGAGAATGATTGTGTACAATTAATTGAGGTCCACAATATAGTTTTGCATGAAGATATGTCTAACTATACCCATTTCATTATTTTGGAAAAAGTTCTTGAAGGCAACCGGTGGATGATATTTCTTGGTAGCAAATATATAAGTTCAATATATTTAATCATTTTGATATGCGATATAAAAGCAAAGGCTATGAGAAGTTAAATATTAGAGTTTTGAACAAGAGAAAAGTAGAGTTATGATGTGCATGAAATAAGTATATCGTGCTTAACTAGAATTGTTTTGCCATTTGTATATGTTGCAAATCAATTCATTCTACTTGTGGAATGTAGTCCATTTTTTGTATAGTCAATAAGTTTTCTCTATTGCAATTGAGCAGTGAGCTCTAAAATTTGAATGCAATTGCATTCCCCTTTTCGTAAACCTATAAAAAGGTTAAATACTTATGTAGAGTATTTTTATTTGTGAGTTCCATCCCCACTATACTTTTTCTCCTAACATGGTTTCCTTGATAAAAATTAGTGTTATGATGTTGTGGAAGCTTATTTTATGTTCTAGTTCTTTACTTTTCAGTGCGTATGGTTTATGGTTGAAGAACCACCTAAGCAAAGTTAAAAAACAATGTGTAACACTAATTCAACCCCTTTTAGTATTCCTCTGTACCAACAATCAATATCATAGCCTTGTGCCTTAGAGGAGGTCTAGCAACTTGAGGAAGATCGTGATGTGATCCATGGTGTCCAAGGGTATAAAACAAATGGAAACTGAAAATTGAAATTTTCATATTTAATTTTATTTTTTCTAGGTTCTAGTAGTTGACATCTTCGGAGCTCTTTAGAGTAGAATTAGTTGTTGAGACTATACAATTCACATGCAGTATGCAAGTGAATTCACTTTATATAAAGAATTATTTTGGAAAGCTTTATATTTTATTTATAAAAAAAGCTTAAAAAATCTATTTCTATAAGATATAATTTTAAATCTTTGTTTGTTTAGTCTCTTTATAATTTTTCAACTTTTGTTTCACTTGTATAGAAATTTATATATATTGTGACAACATCTAAGATGAATTTTCAAGTAAGTTCACTTTACATAAGAATTTTTTTGGGAGTCTCTTATTTTCTTTAAACAAAAGTTCCAATACAAATTTGAGGTTTTGTATGTTTAGTTAATTTATTAAAAAAATATGTTTTGTTTCACACACACACACACACACACACATATATATATATAGACACACACACACTTTAACAATATCCAAGATAAACTTTTAATTAATCAACTACTAAAATTTAATTAAATAATTGTATGTCTTTAGAAATAATAACTTTCAAGAATCTTTATATGATTATCATTTAGACCACCTTCAATAGCATTTACGAATGCAATTCATGAAAAATGACTCCTAGATTGTTGATTTCTAAAGAGTATAACATTTGGCTACTCCTATGATCCTAACAAGAGATTCCATCGCACTTGTAGAGTGTACAATTTGGTCAAATTATGATCTGAATTGACTTTTCTACCCCTACCAAGGTATTCCTTCATAATGTTACTCATAAATACTTGTGTTCATCATTATATTTTCCCCAGTGTTCTAAATCTTTAAATGTCATGTTGTGTTTCTCCATTTTCCTTTGTCCAAATATTGCATTAAATTCAAAAATTCATGTACTTGCTTACCATGTCAATTTTCTTCAAGAAATAAAGATTACATTTGATCAAGAGAGAAATCCACTTGGCATGAAAAACTTGCATATAGAATCTAATATAAGTTGGCCTAGTGGTGGAGAATTCATGCTCTTGAAAGATAAGTTGTAAGTTCAAATTCTACTATTTCTCAGTTGTAGCACAGTTAGATGCCTCAGCAAAGAATATAAGATATTTACTGTAATCATAATACAGTGGTCTCGTATTTAATACTGATCAAACGTCTTTCCATTTTCTTCAAATGTTTCTCCCTTTTTGGTCTTTTCCCATGCTCAAGGGAAAGCATACCAATAATCATCTCATGGATCAATGCTATAACTACCTTCTAAAGAGCAGGTTAGCAGTTAAATGACTACTAATAGAAGTGAGGGATATATATCTTATTTTATGAATTCAACGGCGTGTTTTAGCTCTCCGAAAACTTGAGAAGGAAAATGTTTGCAGATTGTATAAAATCCGACTCTTCCGATCGTTGCAAGTTCCACATGGTGCACCATTTGATGACTCGAATCCATGTTTCCATTTTGCTTCACTTAGGATTACCAATAATCTCCACAGGAACATTTCCCCTGTTTGAAATGATGGAAACGGTTCCCATCTCTCACAACAATTTCTCTATCAACAATCTGACAGATGAACTTGGTTGCAGTGTGGCAGTTGACGCACACTCTAAGGTTCTTGACGATTCTAATAGTTGATTTGGGGGATGTGTTTAACAATCCAAAAGCAATTGCCAACATCTCACTGTGATGACAAACAAATAATTCTATATCCTCTTCTTCTACATCATGCAGTACATTACTTGAATTTGGAATGTACCCTGCTTCCTTCATCTCCCAAGACAGTTCCTCTAACTTTGCATAGATTTCCGATGTTTGTGGGTGCAATCTATCTCCCGCACAAAAAACATGTACCATTTTCTGGACTTCAATCCAACTACATCCAGGTAGTTTTTTCATTCCTCTATCTTTCATCAAACTTCTTGCCTTTAGAACTTCATCCCACCTGCCCACTTCGGCATATGTGTTTGACATAAGAACATAAGGTGCAGTATATTTTGGATCCAGTTCAAAAAGGAGAGTTGTTATAAATACTCCTAATCCAATTTTCTTATGTGATCTGCAAGCACCCAGCAAAGTTGCCCACACAACCGCTGGAGGCTTCATTGGCATTTTGATGATGAAGTTGAGAGTTTCTTCGACATAGCCAGCACGCCCAAGAAGGTCAACCATGCAAACATAGTTATCCATTGTGGGCGTTACACAATAAGAATCATTCATGTCATGGAAGTATTTACAGCCCTCATTCACTAAACCAGCATGGCTGCATGCAAATAAAATACAAACGAAGGTTATGGAGGTTGGCTTTACGCCTGCCGATTGCATTTCATCGAAAGTCTCAAGAGCCCTTTCAACGAGCCCATTCTGTGCATATCCTGAAATCATGACAGTCCATGCGACCACGTTCCGTTGAGGCATTTTGTCAAACAGTTGGCGTGCCCTCTCTATGCTTCCACATTTTGAATACATTTGTACGAGGGCGCTTGCGAGTACATAATCCGAGGAAAATCCACTTTCAATTATGCTCTGATGGATGTCCGTACCCAGTTCCAGAGCGCCCATTTTTGCACACGCTGGAAGGATGCTGGCGAAGGTCGTGCAATTTGGCTTCACGCCTGCTAATTGCATTTGCATGAAAGTTTCCAAGGCATTTTCAAAGAACCCATTTTGCGCATATCCTGCTATCATTGCGTTCCATGAGACCACATCTCGTTGAGACATTTTTTCAAACAGTATGCATGCCTTATGCGTGCTTCCACATTTTGCATACATGTCTAACAGGGCACTCTCAACTACAATGTCTGACAAAAACCCAGTTTCGATTATGCTTTGATGAATGTTCATACCCTGTTCCAAAGCTCCCACTTTTGCACATGCCGGAAGGATGCTGGCAAAAGTTGTGTTGTTTGGTTTTACCCTTGCCAATCGCATGTCTTTAAAAGTCTCCAAGGCATCTTCAACTAGCTCATTCTGTGCATAGCCTGCAATCATTGCATTCCATGAAACCACACTTCGCTGAGGCATTTCTTGAAAAATCCGCAGAGCCTCATCAAGAAGACCATTCTGTGCATATCCTGCAATCATGGCATTCCATGAAACCACATTTCGTGTAGGCATTTCTTTAAAAAGCATCAAAGCCTCATCAAGAATACCATTTTGTGCATATCCTGCAATCATCACATTCCATGAGACGACGTCTCGTCGAGGCATTTCTTCAAAAAGTCTGATAGCCTCATCAAGAGCACCGTTTTGCACAAATCCTGCAATCATCGTATTCCATGAGACCGCATCCCGTTGAGGCATTTCTTTAAATAACTTCAAAGCCTCGTCAAGAAAGCCGTTTTGGGCATACCCTGCGATCATGGCATTCCACGATACAACATTTTTCTCAGGCATTTCATTGAAGAGCCGTAAGGCTTCATCAAGAAAACCATTCTGTGCAAATCCAGTAATGAGCGCATTCCACGAGATTACATCTGGCAGAGGCATATCCTCAAAAAGTCTCGCAGCCTTTTCGAGATCACCATTCTGAGCATATCCAGCGATCATGGCATTCCATGAAACCACATTTCTGTGAGGCATTACATCAAACAGTTCGCGTGCTTTGTGGATGCTTCGGCATTTTACATACATGTCAACCAGGGAACTAGCAACAAAAACATCTGACAAAAACCCACTTTCCATAACACTCTGGTGGATGTCCATACCCACTTCCAAAGCTCCAAGTTTGGCACAGGCTGGAAGGACGCTGGCATAGGTGAATGGATCAGGTTGGAGACCTGATTGTTGCATTTGGTGGAACAGAGCCAAAGCTTCATGAGGACAGCCATGTTTTCTGTACGCCACAACCATCACATTCCATGAAACAACATCTCGTTCTCTCATGTCATCGAAAACCTTGCGAGCGTCCACCAAATCGCCACACTTGACATATATGCTGATAAGCTTATTCTGAAAAAAAGAGTTTGTGGCAAACGGAAATCCCCTGTCGGCGATGCAAGAGTGAATTTGCCTACCTTTTGAGAACCCACTGCTGGCAATGCAGCTGCCCGGTAGTTGAAGATATGCATTGGCATCTGGAGGGGGGCTCGGATGGGTAATGGATGGTGTTGTCTGCTTGTAATGTTTATTACCACACTGGATCATAATTGCCGATTTCCTCCTCAAACGAGGTACAATAGCCATTTATTTGTCTCTGATACATGGCTTGCCAGATTCAAAATCGTTCTCCTGCTTTGGAGAAGTATTTCAGCTTAAGTATTTAATGGCTTATAATTTGTGGGTTTCTCATCCAGGGTTTTCGTCCATTTTACCGCTCATTTAAAAGTCCGGAAATTTTCGGGATTGAATTTCCCTCTCGCACTTGGCTCTGTGATTTTTTAATTATTTCGAAGTTTACACTGGATCCACGAATCGCTCATTATATATACGGCTTGGTATTTTTCCACAATTTTGCTGATCATAGACAAGTCCAAGTCCGGGATGTTGTGACTGAATTGCTGCCTTTTCGCATCCTCACAACTCTATCTTCATAGTTTATCTGACTTCCTGCTATATAGCCATGAATTCAACTTTAACCGCTACTTATGTCCATCACAATCTCGCAACTGTGAACTTTGACAGGTCATTTAACCTAGCGACGTTGCGATAACATTTTTGCTTACTGTTTCCCTTTCTTTGCAGCATCACAACTTAATTGCCTTCAAGTCTTTACTGACCTGCGATCACGCGCTTTTCACCGTTTCGCTCCTTCACATCTCTATCATGAGCGTTATCAATAACTTCTGGCAAGCTGCACTGAGCTGAGAATAGACCATTTCGCCTCCTCACAACCTTCAACATGGTTAGCGTACAAAACATAGCGATGTTGCGATTAAGGAGATTTCACAATGTCACAACTTGAAAAATATAAAGGCTATGAAGTATCAAGCGACATTAGCTCCAAAACTTAGGGATATAAAGATGTAAGCAAGAAATTTTCACATATCCCTAATTTAAAAGTCCAAGTCAATTTTTGAATGAAATTCAATTGACATAAAACAAGACTTTGCCCTAGGATTTTTATGAGGGTTAACACACTTTTCAGAAACCCTGGACATGATAAAACACAATTTTTCCTGATTTTCACAAGTTTTGACAAAAAAATTAGGTAGGTGAAAATTTGGACCATCACCATGAAACCAGCTAATTGCACATTCTATCAAATAGGTGACTAGCATTGAAGCATTGAATCCCTATTATAACTATATTCTTGTATCTTGCTCAAAATATAACATTTTTGGAATTAGCTTCATAAATACTACATATTTCTTTCATAAATACTCGTCAATATTAATTATGTTCAAGTAAGATTTCAAAAGATGTATACTAAATGTAAATATTGCTTTATTTTTAAATGTTCACTAAAGATTAAAGGCATTTCTTTAGGAGAATTGTGCTTGCTGTTGTGCTGCCAACAACTAAAGTAGCACTAAGGAGTGCAAAGATTAGGCCTATAGTAAAATATATGTCAAATAATTAATATTCTAGTATACTTATGGATCTTTATCCCTCTCTATTTCTATAACCATATATATCTCTCTAACTCACACACTCTATCGATCTACCTCCATATCTCTATCTTATTGTACCTCTATCTTATCATACCGCCCTTCACAAAATTTAAAAGGGTGCAAATTGTAAGCGCTTCTGTTACCTTTTACACAACTTCAAAGTTTTACTCAATCCAAGCCTTGAAGAAAACAAAAAAGCAATGGAAAAGGAAGTATGCTTTAAAAACAATTAGGTATGGAATTCTAAAATTAAGCCAACAAAGACTACGATAACTACAAAATATTGAACAAAATGTAACATAATTTAGAATCAGAGTTACTTTTGCATGCATAAAATAAACCTATCTATCTAAATGTATAATATTATAAAGTAAAGAGCACAATGGGCATTCAAGTTTTTGCTTGGTATAAGATCACACAAACATATCCGTTATTTCCATAATTGTTGCACTAAGGCCCATAAAATAGAAAATAAGTGCAGCTGCAATTTATCACCAACATAAGTTCTATTTGAAAAGGTCTTCCATTTTAAAGAGCAGTAATTGTGATGAAATTGCTAAGAAGAAAAATTCAATTCTCATAATATCAATCAATACTTTCATTCTACCATAAAGGAAATTGGAAGTATATTTTTCACAAAATCGGCTTGAGCACAATTAGAACTCAACAAGAAACATAGACATTGAGTTGAGACCATCATAAAATGTCGACATTTGATTAAAAGATCATGGTATGTAACTTTACTATTGTTGCTTTGCAATATGTTCAAATAAATTTCTCAAAAGGAAATAAAAAAATATGAATTTTATAACATATCTCAATTTTATAGGTTTCTTCAGGTAGGTCCATCTATATTTCATGTAGATGATGTGAATTGATACTAAACTTAGACACCATAAGGTCTTCTGTAACACCCCACCAAGGGATCCAAAAGAATTAACCTAAGTTTGCCAAACAATATTTTTTTTTTTTAACATGAAAGGCAAGCATTCACATCTAAAACATAGTAGCGGACGCAATAACATATAATCATCTAAAGTGTACCTAACCAGTTACATTCCTTAAGGATCCCAAGACATTGAGTCACATTTAATTTAATCACTACTAAATCTAACAACTACCACATCCACATGAAGGAATAATATAAAGTCTAAAGTCCATAACATACATTTGTTCCAAATGCTTCTTGGCAAATTAATTCAGAATGCTCAATCATCCACTATACATGTCACATGGTATGAACGGCTCAAAAGGATATAAAAATGCAAAGATAATGATTCATCAACCTTATTAAATCCATGATACAAGTACATTCAAATAAATGAAACTAATAACATACATGATACATCCATTCATCCCTAAGGATATAACAATCATCGTAAAAGATAACCATCCATCATAAAACACAATTAATCTAAGTGCGCGGTTCCTCCCAATCGTCAATAGCATCATTAGACCATCGTGGGCCCTAGCCATCCCTCCGCGCGTAACATCCCAAGTCACCGAAGAGATCATCGGTATTACCAAAGTAGGAATGTCACTCCTAAAACATACTACATCATATGCAGAAAGAAATTTAACATGCTACAACATATACATAAGAAATCTAATCATGCAAATAAAGCATAAGATATAACATCCATCATAATGATCCAAGAATAGAAGGAAGGTAAAAGTCAACAAAGAATGCGCTAGAGGAGATAGGCTTAAGTCAAAATCCACATGTCAAGAGTACATCAACCAAAATCGCCAATCATCATCAATAAAAGAAAATAAACACAATAAACACATTGAACAATAAGTACACCACCAGAGGTACACAAACTCTACAGAGGAGACTTAGGCTACATTCTAGGGAGTGTCATCACATGGTTGCTTGAGTTACCCTGGACTGGTCTCTCAATAGACCCTGGACCCTCAAGCGTTGAGTTACCCTGGATTGGTTACTCTGAACCCCGGACCCTCAGCGTGGCACATGTGGAACCAGAAAGCCCTCTCATGAAGATGAGGCAATCATCCCATTCCCATCCTTAGTCTATACAAGCACTCAAGGTATGGGTGGGTCAAATATCCCTAACTTATCTTTTTAGTGTGTTTCCCCAAAAATTATTAATTACTAGATTATCACTTATTACATAACTTGCAATAGGTTACCCTGTCTCAATTCATGGAACTCATTTTCCCTTTGTTGTTGCCACTGGTCTGACAAAAATTGCTCACAAAAGTGTTCGAGGAACAACTCCCATGTGATAGTCTGCATATTTACCCCAAGTTTCTTCTCCTCTATTTTCCACCAAATCACTGCAAAGTGCTCGAAGTGAGTGATGGCATATCTTGCTTTAATGTTTGAGTCAAAATCTTGCATGGAAAAACATATGTCTAGTGCGATCAACCAATTCTCAGCATCATATCTAGTACCTTCTCCATTGAAAGGTTTAACCCTGACCCGTAGTAGGTCCTTCATCTGGATGGATTGGCTAGACCGCCTATTGCTCTCTAGGTACCTTCCCCCAAGACTCATGGACCTTTCTCTATCTCCATGCTCTAAATGATGAGCTCTATCCTGCAAAGGTAGGCGTACTAGGATCTCCTTGACCAAGTCCCTAGTGACTGATTCTTCCATCTCAGCATGTTGCTTAACATTATCATCCCCTCTGGCCTCTTCTTGAATAGGGTCCCCTAAATGGTCCAAGGAAGGGGTACAGTGACTTGCTCTCCCATGACTTCTTCCACGTCCTGAACTATGACCCCTAGCAATGGGTCTAGAACTAGAAGTCATCTCTCCTACAACATAACACAAGAACGACATCTAAGAATCCAACATAACATGAAGTAATAATCTAGAAAGTTTAATAATTTTTTCTAGTTCCATGCTCAGAATGGTCTAGTATCACAACCTAGTTTCAACATTGGGAGCTCTGGGCATAATTTGTGCCCTCACTTGAGGAATTAGTAAACTTGCAACTACTTTAAATGAAAAACTTGTGTTGACATCAAACTTGAAACCAAACCATTCTGAGCATGGAACTAGAAAAATTATAAAACTTTCTAGATTATTGCTTCATGTTATGTTGGATTCTTAGATGTCATTCTTGTGTTATGTTGTAGGAGAGATGACTTCTAGTTCTAGACCCATTGTTAGGGGTCGTAGTTCAGGATGTGGAAGAAGTCATGGGAGAGCAACCCCTTCCTTGGACCATTTAGGGGACCCTATTCAAGAAGAGGCTAGAGGGGATGATAATGTTAAGCAACATGTTGAGATGGAAGAATCAGTCACTAGAGACTTGGTCAAGGAGATCCTAGCACGCCTACCTTTGCAGGATAGAGCTCATCATTCAGAGCATGGAGATAGAGAAAGGTCCATGAGTCTTGGGGGAAGGTACCTAGAGAGCAGTAGGCGGTCTAGCTAGTCCATCTAGATGAAGGACCTACTACGGGTCAGGGTTAAACCTTTCAATGGAGAAGGTACTGGATATGATGCTGAGAATTGGTTGATCGCACTAGACAGATGTTTTTCCATGCAAGATTTTGACTCGAACATTAAAGCAAGATATGCCATCACTCACTTAGAGCACTTTGTAGCGATTTGGTGGAAAATAGAGGAGAAGAAACTTGGGGTAAATATGCAGACTGTCACATGGGAGTTGTTCCTCGAACACTTTTGTGAGCAATTTTTGTTAGAGCAATGGCAACAACAAAGGGTAGATGAGCTCCATGAATTGAGACAGGGTAACCTATTGCAAGTTATGTAATAAGTGATAATCTAGTAATTAATAATTTTTGGGGAAACACACTAAAAAGATAAGTTAGGGATATTTGACCCACCCATACCTTGAGTGCTTGTATAGACTAAGGATGGGAATGGGATGATTGCCTTGTCTTCATGAGAGGGCTTTCTGGTTCCACATGTGCCATATTGAGGGTTCCGGGTTCAGAGTAACCAGTCCAGGGTAACTCAACGCTTGAGGGTCTGGGGTCTATTGAGAGACCAGTCCAGGGTAACTCAAGCAGTCATGTGATGACACTCCCTAGAATGTAGCCTAAGTCTCCTCTGTAGAGTTTGTGCACCTCTGGTAGTGTACTTATTGTTGAATGTGTTATTTGTGGTTATTTTCTTTCATTGATGATGATTGGCGATTTTGGTTGATGTACTCTTGACATGTGTATTTTGACTTAAGCCTATCTCCTCTAGCACATTCTTTGTTGACTTTTACCTTCCTTCTATTCTTCGATCATTATGATGGATGTTATATCTTATGCTTTATTTGCATGATTAGATTTCTTATGTATATGTTGTAGCATGTTAAATTTCTTTCTGCATATGATGTAATATGTTTTAGGAGTGACATTCCTATTTTGGTAATACCGATGATCTCTTCGATGACTTGGGATGTTACGCGCAGAGGGATGGCTAGGGCCCACGATGGTCTAATGATACTATTGACGGTTGGGAGGAACGGCGCACTTAGATTAATTGTGTTTTATGATGGATGTTTATCTTTTACGATGATTATTATACCCTTAGGGATGAATGGATGTATCATGTATGTTATTAGTTTCATTTATTTGAATGTTCTTGTATCATGGATTTAATAAGGTTGATGAATCATTATCTTTGCAATTTTATATCCTTTTGAGCTATTCATACCATGTGATATGTATAGTGGATGGTTGAGCATTCTGAATTAATTTTCCAAGAAGCATTTGGAACAAATGTATGTTATGGACTTTAGACTTTATATTATTCCTTCATGTGGATGTGATAGTTGTTAGATTTAGTAGTGATTAAATTAAATGTGACTCAACGTCTTGGGATCCTTAAGGAATGCAACTTGTTAGGTATACTTTAGATGATTATATTTTATTGCTTTTGCTACTATGTTTTAGATGTGAATGCTTGCCTTTCATGTTCAAAAAAAAAAATTGTTTGGCAAACTTAGGTTAATTCTTTTGGATCCCTTGGCGGGGTGTTACATCTTCAAATTGGCCCGTCTACAAATTTCTTTGTAATCCATAACACTTATGCTTAACTTATGCTTAAAGACTGATGTATCATCATAGGTAAAGAAACAAACATTGCGAAAAAGAAGAAAAATACGAGAAGATAAAGCAATACCTAAACCCTATTGCACAAAAAATACAGAACTCTTGGATTTGCAAGTTGATATTCAATATGAAAAAGATTTAATCAGAGCACATAGATGAAGAATATGGCTGCAAAGAAAAAAGGATTAAGTGATCAATAGTTAAAGTTTTAAGAGATCGCAATATCGCTTGAGTTTGTGATTGACTCAAGGTCAAAGGTGCAAAGTGGTGAATGCTTTAGATCACAATGTCACAAGGTTTAGTTGCAATTACAATGTTGAAGTTGCAAACTTGCGAAATGGACTCAGGATAGTTAAAGTCAAAGGTTAGCACAAGGTTGCACAATTCTTAGACATAGTTAAGGTTCTTGCTGCAAAGTTGCGAAAAGAGGTAATGGTCAAATAAAACAACATTGCATATTCCCAAGTCAAAAGCTAAGGTAAAAAAATGAAGTTGTGGGCTTGTGAATAACCAAAGTGTTACAATGAAAGGAAATAACCACATCTTTGCATGATTCCATTTGTTGTTAATACCTTAAGTTTCAAAGTGGCAAAGAATTGTTGATCACACTTTCGCAAGCTTTCAAAGATAGTTAGAATATTGAGCTATGATGTTGCGAGATAAAGTAACAGTCAAAGAAAATGACCATCACAGCATCACATTGTTAAAGTAAGCTTTATGAATAGCAGTTGCAAGGGAGAGATAAGGTAAATATATGAAGCATTACATCATTGTTGGCAAGAAACATGTCAAGTCCTAAACTGGTGCAAAAATGTGAAATGGAGAATAATGAGCTCATTGCTAGATCACAATGATCAAAGGGGTAAAATGAAATGAACTTGTGAAGACACGAACAAAGGAAACCCCAGCCTCACAAGCCAAATGTAGCAGTTAAAGAATAAGATGTGAGGTTTCGAAACAAAAAAAGCTAACCTAGTATGCACGGTCACAACCAGAAACAAGAAAAGAGAGGGAACCGTGGTGAAGGAGTGATAGGTGGTCTTCGCATCATCGCAACCATCAATTTTAAAGCATAAAGTAGTTTTAATGGCCATTTTTGAACTCAATAAAAAGGGCATGAGCTAGAAGTATGAAATATGAAAAAGCATAGTTTTGGCCAGCTTTTCAAGAATTGATAGGTTTTGAAGTGTGTTGATTTAAATGTCATTAATGCCATGCTCCTATTGTAGAAATAGATAAATTCTAAAGGGCACAAAGATTTCCTTTACTAGTTTCATAATTGTTTGATTTTTCTTAGTGAATTTCAAGTTGCAGAGTGATTCTTAGTGATTTTTTAGCATACAGTATACAGAGTTAACTAAATTGTTTGAAGAAATGGATCAAAAGGAAGGAGAGCTGATTGCACAAGCAGTAATTGAAGAATCAACTTCACAGACAAAAAGCCCTAGCTCATCCATTGAAGAATGGATACACATTGTACCTAGTTCTACTAATGTACAAATTGCAAATGATCATGCTTTTAGGGATCCATATACTTTTTGTAGAGATGTAGAAGTTCGAGACAGAAATGGATATGAATTGTTATGGTTCTTTTATAAGAACAGAATGAAGAAGGTTCTAGTTTGCAACCCATGGGTTCAAAACTTGGGCAAGTTAATCATGCCAGAAGTGTTTGTGAATGTTGACTTGGTGAAGGCTCTAATTAAATGCTACAAGCTAGTAATAGAGTCATTCCATAGGAGTGACAAGCATTTTCTTATCTCTAGACAAAGAGACATTCATAGAGGTGTTTGATTTGGGAGACCCAATGTCATTTCTCATTAACATTGATGACCTAACTAAGAATTTCAAGAAACATAAGAACTTATATATGGGTAGAGAAATGACAAGGCATATCCCTCAATCCCATAAAGAAAAGGGAGAAGTTACAAAGAAGAAGGAAATAGAGAAAATCATGCCCCTTGAATTCTTCCAGATGTATTTCCAAAATATTGTTTTTGGCCTGAATAAGGACCTAGGTTCATATGGAACAATGAATGCCCTAGGGGGACACAATGTCATGGCCTTGAATATTCAAGACCCCAACACATGTGTTGGGTATGACTATGTGGCATACATCATTGACAAGATCCATGAATAGGTCACCACTACTTAGCAAGGACAATTGGAGAATTTTAGATTTCCTCATTATTCAATGATCATGCATTTAATCTTGTCTAAAAACACTGATGCATTTTATCAAAGTTTCTTCGAGTTTACACAAGAATGGGGAGAAAAAAATTCAGTGCAAAGGTGGACCAAGGTATGGAAAAGGTTTTACCCATATTCCAATGCTATTTCTTTCCATAATGAATTTGTGCATTCTGTGTTAAAAATGATAGGATTGGCTAATGAAAGAATACATAGGAGTGTTAGAAAGGTTGTTAAACCTAAAATGTTTTTTCATGCTGGTAAACAACTAACTCATTACTAGGAAAGTGTTTTTTTGTTTGAGTATACTGTTATCATGATTTTTGGATGCCCTCAGCCACCCCGCATCTTGCCCAAATATGTCCTTGAGAGACTAGGGTTTGTAGAAGTGTTCTAGCAATTGATTTCATTGAACAAATAATATTTGGGAAAGGTTGTAAAAAAGGGAACATTTTTGTGTAGATGCACCAAAGTAGGAGACTTCGAGATAGGCAAGAATTCCATTGAGCAAATCAATGCCTATATCAAAGGCTATAAGTTGCCAACTAGACTAGCCCAAACATATGAACCTTGCAATGTAGTCAGACATGACTTAAAGAGCATGAGAGGATATAACTTACTCCCTACAAAACCTATGTGGGAAGAGGATGTCACTATTGATAGGTTAAATGAGGATGTCTATAGGGAGAGAATGATTAAGTATAGGGATATTGTTAGTTTTGAATAGGAGGTGAAAAAAGTTGATCCATCCTTCACGGGATTCTATCTTGAGGAAGACTACTAGTAAAAATTGGATAAGTGTATGGATACTTTTGATGAGATAGCAACAAAAGTCCCCTAGGAAATTAGAAAGAAGGTTGATCATGATTATTCTAATGAAGACATAGTTTTTGAGTTTACTGATGATGAAGAGGATTAGCTTGAGAGCTCAGAATGGGCAAATAAAAGAAATAAGAGACAAAAGATGGTGGAAGTGCCATAGAAGGCTCAACAAAAAGCCCTACAAATCCTACCAAGGGGCAGTCAATACTTTGATGATACTAGAAAGAGATATTGGTATAGAAGCAATTGAGTTTATGAGTGATGACAACTTCATCAAAATTGAAGAATTTAAAAGCTTCTTATTTAAATTGAAACAAAATGAATTGTCCTTGTAGATTATACTAGATGATTCTGATGAGGTAGTTGTTGAGCTAGTTAAGAAGCTACAAGAACATGTTCCTGCTAGTGAAACCCTCACTGTCGAAGAAGCAAGAGACCTAGTCAAAAGAAGTGGCATGGCATGATTGTTTTTCCCAGGATGGGATATTAGTTCATCTTTTTTGTTAGACCAAATGAGAAGATAAGATAATTCTATCACATTTGAAGATTAAAATAAGCTCGGGGAGCTAAGAGGCTCTAGATATAACATTGATGCCCAAACAATGGCAATATGGAGTTTATCTCCGGAGGACCATAAGCCAACTCTGATGCAAATCAAGGAATCCCCTAGAGGAAATGTTATCTTTTGGAATGTACACTCTACCTCCAGTGATCAAATTTATGGAATGCATACTTCAGTGGCTCTATTGGGTAAGAACAAGATGGATACTCTTCAAGCACAGTTGGAGGGAGCTTATGAGAAGTACATTGAAACTAGGAGCTATGAGGAAGAAATGAAAAAGACATATGTCTTGGAGTAGAAGACACTCAAGCTAGAAAATGAGGTAGCAACATTAAAGAACACTATTAGAACAACTACGAAAATTCATGACAGAGGTGTGTAGACTGAAGGCCAAATACCTGAAACAGGGGATGCATCAAACCAAGCAATGGAAATTGATGAGGAGGATAAGGAATTAGGAAAGGAGATAGAAATTAGAACAATAAAGAACTTGTTGATTCATAGGACAAATGCATTCAAAATTATTTCTCAAAATGTGCATAGAAACTATATTGTGTTGCAGGTAGCAAAGTGTAGATGTCCAGAGGCAGTTGCCCTATTATCTCCTCTTTTCACTACATGGGGTCCTTATACTCCATTATTTGATAGTCTTGTACCTCTATTGGCTAAAAAGAAAGATCTACCAAATGTATTGATTATAAATACTAGAAAGATGATAAATAAGGTAAAGGATCTAAATGGTTTCTTTGCTAGAAAAATGTAGCTAATCCAGAATAAGTTGTATTGTTGCAGGAACACCTAATTTTGTTTGCATAGTGTAGGAAAGATCAAAGACTAGGCAGAATGGTCATCTAGGATCCTCTTTTGAAAATATTCTAAATCATCCTAGGTTTTTAGCTTACTGTAATGATGAGGCAAGTATAGTTGTAGTGTATGATTTGATTGACATGCTCTACAGGTTGGAAATAAAGATGTCAAAAGTAACTACAGATGTTAAGGAAATAACATATGCCAAGTGGCACAAATTCCTTGAAGAGTTAGATGTAGTTAGAAATGCCACTTGGCTGGATGTAGAGACATATATTTCTATATGGGAAGTCATTGCAGATATCAAGGCCCTACAATGTGGTGAAAGTGACTACTATGGCGTAAAGATGCAGAGAGGATGTAGTTAAAGGTATAAGGAACAAAGAAAAGGCAAGAAAAGCGATAGGAGGTTGAAGACTAATAGAATTTTCTCAAAGACACATGCATAAAATGCAACCTGCCAATTTTCTAACTGCATCCAATGTTTTATCCAAGTACAAAGCATGTTTGTAATGTACCAACATAAAATATCTTTGTGTCTTGCTTCCAATAGAATTTTGGCATGTGTCCTCTCATTTGAAGCTTGTTACAATCCTTCCTATAAAAGGATTCCCAAGATGTGGAGTTGAGGTCTAAAATCTGTGTAATTTTCAATGTTATGATATTTTGTAGTCGATCCAATTAGGTTTTGCATCAATGTTATATGTTGTATTCAAGTTTTTGCAATCCAGGAATACAAGTGAATCTTGAATGACGTTCTGTCATATTTAGAGTTATTCTTGAGTTATACTAGTAAATGTATTGTTTTCAAGGAAGATTAATACAAAGGAAAGTTCTGTCATATCTGTGTCTCTAAATTATGTCTCCATTTTTATATGTTGGTTGTCTTGGGATTGAATGAGCAAGGTTCACACAATTTAATGCAACTAGGATAGGTTGTATATCAGTTTGTTGTTTCCTTTAATTCAATGAATTAAGTAAATGCTCCAATAAATTGATATGGTTTCCATTCATATGAGGGGGATATTCATAAGAATGGGGTTTAGGGTTAACTATTGATGATTTAATTGTAAGGCAATTAAATATGTCAAGTTTTGCTGGTTAGACTCGGTATTGCAATGTATAAGGCATTGATCATAAATTCAAAGGCATATTGAAGAATTCATATGGTTGCACAAAGCATAAATTTAAATCAAATTAACTTTTCCTTTTTTGTATGAAGAAAAAAGTTGTTGGTCAACACTTATTTGCAATAGTTTTTTGTGAGTTATAGTTACTTGTTGAAATAAAGAATTACTTGCAAATCCAAGAAAAATTGTAACCATTTCTGCTATAGGGGATAGATTTGAAGAAAAGATTATCAATGAGTGAATTTTGAAAAAATTATCGAATATTCATTCATTCCATCCCTAAGGTGTACCTGCCTTGGCTCAATAGAACCAAAAGAGTAGAGAATCTCCATGATTCTGTTGAAATGGTCCAAATCTGAAGATTTCTCTAATTGAATATAGGATGTTGCTACCCTTAGACTATTTTTATCTTTGAAATCTTGATATTAGGTCCTTAGCAACCTGGTAGTTTTCAAACACCAACAAAATGGTGACTCTACTAGGGAAGCCAATAGAAAAGAACTCTGAAGTCCTAGAATCTTTGTTATAATTCCATATCATTCGTATATTATGTATATCTGGTAAAACTTTGCTTGGGTATTGGTTGTTGCTGAGCGACAAAACTAGAGAATATGAAATTATAGTACCACGAAAGTTGTATGACATATAGTGGGCTTACGAAGTGCCTTGTTGGTTGCATAGAGTTGTTTTGCTGACAAAGTATACAATATAAAATTCATTAGGGTCAAGTCCCTTTTATTAGATTGGTTTTAGAAAAGCTCCCCCATAAAGTTCATTGTCTTTTAGTCATTTTAAAAGACATTTTCCCCAGTGGGTGGCACCTCAATCTTAGGTTTTGTTACTAGTGCTTATTTTAAAAAGTGAAAGATGAGCGATAAGAGGAAAAACACGAAATCTTTTGTGAAGGAGAACCCTGATATCCCATTGTATACAAATTTACCAAAAGGTTGAAAAATTAATTGGCCTAAGAAGAAAGGATAGAGTAGTCATGCTTGGAAACCCCAAGATAATTCTAGTTCCATCCCATAGTTGATAAAGAAGCTTCATCTCATACTTTAGAATCTAAAAATACTAGAATTCTAGGGAATCTTTTTGTTACACCTTTCCATGAAGAGAAGCCCTACCAAGATAAGATGGCATCATTTGTGGGAGACACGGTCTTCAGACCTAATGTTGTAGAAGAAATGAACCTACATCTTAGACCTAGAAGTGTCCAATCTAACAGACCAAATCTTGGGATAGTTCAATATGTTGAGAGAAACCTAATAGATTTGGATGACTTTGAAGAGTCTAAAGCTACAACCACAGATCATGATGATATGTTGTCTGAAGAAGAAATTCTTAGAAGAAGGGTTGTTGAAGAAGAAGCCAAACACATCCATTTGCAAAAAGACAAAAGAGAAAATAACCATGAACACTCTTATTGAAAGAGATAATTTGCTCAGAAGAATGGTTGCTCTAAAGGAGGAGGACAAGAAATTGGGAGAGAGATCCTCCAAAATACATTCTAATGTATTTGGAGATGTTGAAGATCTAAGATCTAAACTTGAAGAGCAGGAACTTCTCCTGAAAGAAAAAGAAAAAAAAAGACTTGTTATATCCCAAGTCTAGCCCTATAAACCTATTGAATCTGAAATCATAGATTTAATTGTCAAACATTCTAATAAAGGAAAATAAAAAGTTGTGGGGATCCAAATAAATGAACTGCAAGGAAACTTGGCAATAAAGAATATAACCGTTTCCACATAACCCATAATAGATTAAAAAAAAAAATACGGAATTAAAATCCACATGCAAGAGAATAGACAACATACCCACAAAATTGTGACACAAGATATACCCTGGGAAACCCTCATTGAGGGAAAAACCCAGCCTCCAAAAGCATCCATCACCATGTATTATTCAGCAAAAATACCATTGCCATACAACCATAGAAGCCTTCATGGCCATAGCCACAACTGAGCAAACTATGTGAACAAGCATGAATCCACACATCCCATGCCATGCTTCCAACCTTCACAAATGCTCCCTTGGCTAACCTGTCAAGCCTTGTCCCGCTCGACTCTTGCCTTTCTCACTCTTACTCTCTCTCTACAACAACTACCCTTGTGGCTGCTTATATAGTAGCAAGTCCCACAAAACCACTAAGTGGTATTACATAAACCATATGCTAAAACCATGTGCTACCTAACCCACTGACCCCACATTTAATATTGGGCATTTAATTCTTTTCCCCAATATTAAATAATTACATGAAATATTTTCACAATGGTACAATACAACTCATCAAGAATATTCTATGGGAATCTTTACATGTTGCATGTCCATCTAGGTACAACATTACATAATAAAAATAAAATAATAAAATAACAATATTATGCAATGTGTGCAACACCCATTATCTCAACAATCTCCCACTTGTTGTATACATTGCATAGGGTCAATCCGTAGCCACATAAATGAACAAGGGAACAATCCCTCCCAGCACATCCACCATCATAGATCAAAATACACCAAGTGCTCCATCCTGGTACCCACAACAAAATCAAAGTATCCAGCATCTCGAACATGAATGATCTCACCTCTTATTATGCCACTACCACTGGACATACATAGAAGCCATCCAAAGAGAAAGCCACCCAACCTGTCACATTAGAAGATCATAAAATCCTGTACCAACTGAAATGCCAAGCACAAAAAACCTGATCCAAAGGTAATCACATGTATCTGTAGTTGTCAAAATATCCATAGCTGAAATAGCACCCACAACAAAGTGCCAAACCCATCCAACTATCCATACCTCAAAGGTATAACAAGTGAATCTCATATCACTGATATATCCAATCTGCAACCTAAAATCACAAGCCTCAAGAGCAATACCTGCCACATATATACCAAGAAGCTCCCACTGCAAAAGATAATGTCAAATCTATAACCAATCCACTCAACACATCTAAAAGAATAGAATCCATGTAGTATCAAGGACATCCACAATACATAAATTGATATCCTGCAAGAACAACTCTCATAACAAGTCTCCAATGCTCTCCCAAGTTCACCACAACCAAAAGAGGAAAGAGATAAAGGAATAACCATGTCATCTCTCACATGACATACATGAGCACAAACCAGTGATCACAATCTCTAACCAATCTCAAATCCAATGTAAGCAAAACTAAACATCCAAGAAGATAACCAAGATTGAAGAAACCATGCAAATTATAACCTGTATCATGTCCTTCTACACACACCTCTAGATGTAAACTGTGCAAGTATGATCTCCTCCTTTAAACCCCAACAAGAAGCCTCAACAACACCCAAACCATACCATATAACTAATCATGGATGTAAGCCTCTCACAAGAAGATCAAACTCAATAAACCCATTCCTAAACCAAGGAATAACCATTCCTAATCCAAGGAATATGCCCAATATAAAACCATCTCCGAAATTCAACCAGCATAACAACATATGCACATGGAGATAACCAATGCTAAACCATCTCTCAAATGAACCCTCCAGAACTAACTCATGTACCATAGTTCAAGATCCATATCCATGAAAGATAAGCATAAATATAATGCAACTGAGGGAAACAATGGGCTATACCTCTCAAGTAGCAAACCGTCGAGTAGACCAAGAGTGGGGAATGAGAATGCTCATCAAGATACCCAAGTCTCCAATGAAGACTCATCTAAGAATAATCTCCTCTCAAGTCCATATCAGGTGATTGCCCCTCGGACTTCCTGCTAAAACCATCAACCATCCCAAAAAATAATTCTCTAATCCAAGAGAAATCAGCATCACCACCGTCTCCAAGTATCCATGAGCACCTGTAACCAATCAATCCATGCCAACTCCAAATGCAACATAGCAATATCATGAAGTATTCAACTTATGATCAGTGTACTCAATACCAAGAAACTAAACCAAGATCAATGTCAAAGTTCCAACCATAGCCTTAGGAACATAAACATGACAACATGATCTTACCATCTCAACTAAAGAGATAACATGCTCCATATGAACACATCATAACATGTCACAACTCTAAATGCATATCAAGAGTATACCATGACATAATAATGAAACCATCCTCATACCAAGGATAACATGCCAAATAAAAGCATAAATCACACCTTTGCCAAGAACCATGTGAGTCCTCAAGATGCAACCATCTCCATACACCACGAAGAAAACCATCTCCACACACCATGAAGAAAACCATCTCCACATACCGGGAAGAACCATATCCATACACCATGAAGATAACCAAGAACTCCATGAGTCCTCAAGATCTAACCATCTTCATACACCATGAAGATAACAAGTGCACCATGCAAATGTCAAAGATGCTTCTGTAGCAACTGTTGGAGTTGAGGAAAGCCAACTCCGAAGACGCCAAGATCACCTGCATGCGAACCTGTCAAAGAGAAGCCATAGAAGGGGAGGAGCATGGAGCACGGGCAAAACCCTAAACGGACATGAGAGACACCATGAATGCAAACACAATAAGAAATGTATTTACAATAATGTGATGTTGTTGTGATGTTAAAATACAATGAGAGAGAGCCCGAATATAAAGAGCTCCAGGAAGCTTGTAGAACAAGCTGGAAGGTGGTAGAAGATAAGTGTGACAACAAGAAGGGAACAAACTCCCGTGTTGTCAACAGCTAACCACTACATGCATTAAATATAAAATATTAAATAAATGCATGACCTAAGTAAGCTTAAGCAATAGAATAAATAATTAAATATTAATTATTTACTCTAACACCCCCCCTTAAGTGCAACTTAGGGAAATGCCTTAAGCTCACAAAACTAAGATGAATGCATAATGGGTCCCGGCAACGAGGCCATGTTAGGTACCCAAGTACAATGCAAGAAGAATGCAACCTCTGTAAGCGAGGAAAGAGAGAAAACCACATGGGAAAAACCCTCCCCCAAAAAGAGGTAAGAACCCAGTGAAGAGCTGAAGAAGTCTCCAACTAGGGAAATTGTCCCCTAAAACAGGAACAAAGAGTGATCATGAAGAAGCAGCATCACTGAAGCATGAAGAAGCCGCAAAATTGTCAAACTGCTGATCTGAAGAACCTTCCATGGAAGAAGAAGGCACGAACTGAGCATGTCTATATGGTAGATGATCCATCTCACCGAAATGCATAGGTAGCTAGCCACTGCAATCGCCTTGTATATAGGATCAACCACTAAATACATAGTTTATACTATCAAACCATCGAACCATGGATGCATTAGAACATAGCATAACCCCCCCTTAATGCAGACAGGGTGTGATGACAAGCAACTGAGAAGGTGAGCCAAAATCTCCTACAAACGAACCAAGAACGAGGAGAGAGGAAAAGAGATACGGACACCAATAAAGACACGGTCTAACTGACTCTGCATGGGGCTAATGTCGTGGAAGGGACACTCACTTGACAAAGGGAGAATGCCTAAAACAACAAACAAATAATTACCCCCATGGTGCTTTATGAAAATAGTGCATGCACAACTGACTCAAAACAACGTTCATGACTCCCAGAATGCAAAAGTGACAGTTTATCTTAGTGCGAAACAAAAAAGTGCTTCAAAAAGATAGCTACAATGATCAGAACTGAAAAAGAGCTGAACCAAAAGAAAGTACAGCCGAAAAGAAAGCAAACCATGCCAGGAAAACGATCCTCGGGCCTAAAACACTCAAAATATCCACCATATAGCTAAAACGCCAAAACTATGATAGAAAGAGCAGAGGCCAAAAACAAAGAAAAAAGAACTACATTTCGGAAAAGATGAGAAAACCAGCTTTCCAAAAATATAAAGTTTTCCAAAAACAGACATGGGACGCAAAAGATATGCATGCCGGAGTCAAAAATAGGACTTCAGACTTCAACAGAAAAAAAAAGCAATAAAAATGCATCAAAACCAAAAAATACCTGCACCAAAATCTCCGTCTCGGAACCAGCTTTCCGGGTGCTTCTTTCGGATCGGAAAAATACCTCCGTATGCAAAAGTTATGGCCAAAAAACCACAAGTAGGTCCAAAAGCAATCGGGAGAGGTGCATGCAAGGGCTGATGCAGCGCTGACGTCAGCAAGTAAGCCGATTAAATTTGACGATTTGGTGGCCATCGCAGTAAAAAAGAGTGCCACGTGGCAGTACTGACGTGGCGGGTCCACGTGGCAAGGCGCTACGTGGCGCCCATGCCACGTGTCACCCCCGCAGTGGCTGAAGATTGCTGACGGGCTGCAGAGTTGTCTACACAGCTGGCGGGCGGAGGCGGCTGCAAGGGCGGCGGAGCCGGGAGGAGGTGGCCGCAGGGCAGCGAAGACGGAGGAGCCGCCGGCAGAGGGCAGCGGACGGGCGGCGGCCGGGAGGAGGCCGGGCCGCGGCGGAGCACGGGCGGCGCTGCCTGCTACGGCCGCTGCGGGCAGCGCGCGGGTAGCGCGGTGGCAGCCCCGCGGTGGCGCAGCGGCGGTGCGCCTGAAAACCTTTTTTTTAAATTTTTTTACGCTCTGCGTCCGTACGATCCGTACGACAGCGACCCTGGAGGCCTCAAAAAATCGCCAAAAATGCCCTGTCTCCAAAAACGACAAGTTTTATATGAATCCTGACTGCAAACGGCCTTCCAGATCCAATGGTGATGTCCATTTGGTCCCAAAGTGCTCCAAAAAATTGTTGATCCCCTGATTTGAAGAAAAATTGCACAAACAAACTAGGGTTTGTGACTTCAAATCACGGCTTCAAAAATTCTTCAACGAAGCTGCAGCAGGAAGGCTCTGATACCATGTTGGAGATGAGGAAAGCCAACTTCGAAGACGCCAAGATCACCTGCATGCGAACCTGTCAAAGAGAAGCCATAGAAGGGGAGGAGCATGGAGCACGAGCAAAACCCTAAACGGACATGAGAGACACCATGAATGCAAACACAATAAGAAATGTATTTACAATAATGTGATGTTGTTGTGATGTTAAAATACAATGAGAGAGAGCCCGAATATAAAGAGCTCCAGGAAGCTTGTAGAACAAGCTGGAAGGTGGTAGAAGATAAGTGTGACAACAAGAAGGGAACAAACTCCCGTGTTGTCAACAACTAACCACTACATGCATTAAATATAAAATATTAAATAAATGCATGACCTAAGTAAGCTTAAGCAATAGAATAAATAATTAAATATTAATTATTTACTCTAACAGCAACAGGATCTAAGACAAACCTCCAACATCTACAAACACTCAATAAATAAATCAATGCCAAAAAACTCCCACTCAACCGTGGTACAACATTACATGGTTAGTGGGTACAACGTCCATCTAGGTACAACATTACATAATAAAAATAAAATAATAAAATAACAATATTATGCAATGTGTGCAACACCCATTATCTCAACATGAACCTCAGGTTCTTCCTAGTAAATCGCAAGTCAAGTCATGTCTTAGTTGGATCTAGATTTAGAGAAAGCTAAGAAGGAGAAGGAAGCTTTAGCTAAAGAGCTTGAGAACATTGAGAATGAAGCACAAGCAATAGAAACCAGAAGAAAATACAATTTATTAAGTCTAATTATGCTTTAGCTTCATGGCCAAATATGTCCTTATAAGCCACACCTTCTATCCCTCCTTGTGTACCAATAATAAATAGCCAAAGTGTATCCCAATCAGCCCTTGTTTCATCTTCAACTACAAGTACCCAAATGCATGTTATTCTACAAATCCAACAACCTTAGATCCCTGTCCAATACCAAGCAGCTACAACAAGTACATCAAATATTGTTGGTTTTCAAAAGAGACCCATATACATGGAAAAATATAAACAGATGTCATTTCTAGGCATCCCTGGTTTCCACATACTATTTCCAATGATCTTAGAGATAAGGTTACAAATTTTTTAGGCAACAATGCCATTATTGGTGAAGAGCACCTAAGAACATTTGTAGACATGCTCAATGATTATGAAGTGGAGCATGAAGATGTGGTCATGAAGTTATTTGTACATTAACTAAAAGAGCACATTAGGGATTGGTCCAAGAGGTTACTTGATGACAGTGTATGTTCATGGAATGATTTAGAGAAGCCCTTCAAAGAGCAATATGGTGATAATACAAATGTTGGTTTTATGTTGAATGAATTCAACAACATAAAGAAGAACAAGAATGAATCCACTTTTGATTTCAATGTGAGATTTGAGAAAGAGATTTATAAGTTGTTCCAAGTAATAAGACTTGGTGAAGATGTATGCCTCACTACATATTTCAATGATTTTGATAGCAAGATGGCATACATACTAAGAGACAAGAATCCTAGGACATTAAGAGATGCTTGCAAGATGGAAGTGAATATTGAGAACAACAGAAAGACCTCTGATAAGTTGGGGAGGAGAGATGACTCTAAATTGTTTAATCCAAGAAACAATAGGAAAGAAGATGATAATCCACTTGCAGGTAAAAAAACTTGAAGATGATACAATAGGTCAAGTTCTAAATCTGTTAAAGAACATAATCTATCAGCCAATAATACCAATAAGAAAAATAATGGTGATAAACCCCTGTTTAAAAACCATTACAATAGATAGCCTAGAATGCAAAATTATCCATATACTAATTAGTGGAAGGATGACAAATATAACCCTAATTCTGCTCAAGGCTCTAAGGACAAAGGTACACCATATCCTCTGCAAAGAAACTCTATAAATATGATAGATGATGTACCATGTTGTATTGTATGCCAATCCCCTCACTCCCCTAACTATTGTACATTAGCTCAATTTTTCTCTACAAATCATCTTGAACAAAGTGAAGAAGGAGAGGAGAAAAAGGGTAATGAGGATGTAAGTGGTAATATGGTAAATTTATGTGATAATGGTGAGGCATCGGATTTAGAAGAATCTAAAAATGATGTTGCAAATCAAAGAAGTGTATATCATTCATGCCATCAACAAATTAGATGATGAAGATCATGATGAAAACAAGGTATGCACGACATCATTAGAAATGGATCACATAAATTTGAGAAAACCATCCAAGGAAGAGATTGACAAGATCATAGTAGAGATGATATCCCAAGTACATAGCAATTATAATATAAGAAATAAAATTGTCAACAGTGATACTGGTAATCCATCTAACATCTTTATTAAAGATATTACTCATAAGATGACTAATGACAATAAAAGGAGAGTATAGTCATAGTTAAAGTCAAAGGGAAAAAATGGGAGCCTAAAAAGAAAGTACAGCTTCAAGTAGCTGAAACAGTCAAGGTCAATGTGCCAGAGAAGAAATTAGAACCTGATGTCATCAAGCAAGTGGCAGGGCCTACTACTCAAGCACTAGTAACTTCACGTATTTCTATAAAACCTACCATTATGATCCTGTTGACATGATATCCATGTTATCTCAGAATACTATCAAAGTTCCCTTGTTTGAATTGTTTAGAATAGAGGAACATAAAAATAAAGCTCTTTCTTGGCTAGGTGGGATAGGAAGTAGTAATATTGTTGAGAAAGAATCCATAGTCATGCAACAAACACCACTCATATTAGAGGATAGAGGAGTCATGTCCCAAAAACCCTAGATGTATTTGGACAATTCATCTGTAGCCTACCTACAAGACATTGATCCTTTCTTCCTCAACCTAGTCATTAATGAACGAACCAAAAAATTGCATGATTGACTCAGGGGCATCAAATAGCATAATGCCTTTTAAAGTTATGGATGTATATGAGCAATGTTAGTATGCTAATAGAAACCAAATTTAAATAAAGCTTCTACAAACTAAACAAAATTCATAAACTTCAAGATAGACTAAGATGAACTCTCAATTGAGAATATGAGCCATTAATGGGCTCTCTCAATGAGAAGCTCTCTTGTTGAGTAGCTTTGTCTAAATAGATAGGATGTATGCTCAAGCTTATGCTTCAAAAAGGGCTTCAAATGGAGTTGGAATTTGGGTGTGAGTGTATGGTTTTGATGTAAAATGGCTTCTCAAAATGGCATTATGACTTTACTTCATGGATTGTGTTATTTTGCAAAGGGGAAGGATCCAATTTATAGGAAAGAGGCTTGAGGGATTGAGGGCTAAGATGCAAGGATGGGAAAAATCTCATGGAGGGCTTAGATTGCATGAGAAGAGAGCACATGGATTGTGCTTCCTTACAGCCAATCAAGGAGTGACACATGTCACAGGGTGAGAGGATGGAGGAAAGGGGAAGGATGAGTCAACAAAGGAGGCTCAAGGGATAAAATCTTCATAAAGACCCTCATAATGACTTGTAAGAGCAATAAAAGGGCTTGGAAGAGTCATTTATGGCCTAGTGGGCTTCATAAAGTTTTATGGTTGAGATATTTTGAGGGAGATGAGAGAAATTTTGACTTGGGCTTGATTAGGAGGGTTTTAAGCTTGCTTAGGCTTGTGCAAATGATTAGAGGATGGATTAGGATGGTTTAGGATTAGCTTAGGGATAGGCAAGTGGATGGCATTTAATGAGGGTGGGTGAAGGAGGAGATATTTGTTAACTTTGGCTTGAGTTAGCAAGTCTTAACCCATGTTTAGGGAATGTGACAAGGTTAGGAGGGGATTAGGATTAGGGTTAAAGACATCTTCTAGAAGATTCTAGGCTTTGGATGAGGATGAAGACTTTCTAGAAGAGTCTAGAACTTCCTAGGATAAGATTTTATGAAATAAATAAAGTTTTATTTATTTCAAGGGTTTGGGTTGAGGAGATATTTATTAAAATATTTTTAATAAACATGAGGACAAAATATTTAATCAAGATTAAATATTTTGAGTTGGGATTAGGGGTAGGAAATGATGAGATTAGCCTTTAATTGAAATTAAAGAAGGATTAGAAGATTTTGGAAGAGGTTATTGGTCTTAAGGAAATTGGCCAACTTTTGGGGAAAAAAAAAATAAATTATTTATTTTGGGATTTTTGGTCAATTTATTAATTAAATAATTAATAAATAAGGAAATAATGTTTAAATAAGATTTAAACATTTTTGGGAGGGATTCCTTAATTAAATATTTTTAATTAAGATAAAAGGATTTAATGGCATAAAAATAAATAAATTAATTAAATAATTAATGATGATGTCATCAGGAATTTTTTAGAAAATAAAAATACTTTATTTTCTAAAAGTTTTTAGGTGTCTACATTTTGCCCCTCTTTGATGTGATGCCGCAAGTGGCATGGCATCAAAGATAAGAAAATAAGATGCCCAAGGCTAGAGCAGAAGAGGAGAGAATGGATTGCAAGATGCCCCCTCAAGAAGGCGACGGGGAGAGAAAGCGAGGCTCGACAACTTCTTGAAAAGTACAAGAATCCGAGATGAGCAAGAAGACTCAGATTGGCAAAGAGAAGGGGTTGAATTAGCTCAAACTCTCACTATGGGAGAATGATAAAGGAGAATCAGATGCACAAGAGGAAGCAAGCTTAAGACTTTAGGGAAGGTGGAGGATGAAGGAGCAGAGTGCTATAAAAAGGAATCCAGGATAGGGAGATGGATGAGGGGATTATAAAGCTGATGCAATAGGATTTCAAAGAGTCAAATTGGCGGAAGATGGGTTTCGGAGATCCCTAGGACTAGGATTGTGGATCTCGAAAGATGAGGCTTGGTGGATTGATTTGGATTGGTGGATCCCTAAGACTAGGATTGTGGATCCCTAAAGCTAAAGGTGAGGAGTGATTCAAAGAGATACTGATGCATAAGCTAGGGTAGGAGAGACAGATGTTGGATATGGATGGGGGATAATGGAGATGAAGGAAAACCATTGAAGCTTTTTGAGCAGGGAGATACTTCAAAGAGAAGTACCACCATGTGGTTGAGCACTAGATTTGCTATAGGACTGTTGGTTAATTGCCAAGGTTACCAAGAACATCAAGGCCTTTTCACCAACTGTCCAGAGGACTGACAGACTGACTCAAAACAAACACGCAAGGATTGCTCCAGCATCACACATGAATCTCGAAAGAATCAAAGTGGAACCGATACTAGGTAACCCACAAGCAAAAAAAAAAAACAAACAAAAGACTTGATCAAGACCTTACACCCAGATTGCCCCATTCGCAGTATACCATGATATGGAAGATCGTGGAAAAATTGAGGAGGGAACAAAAGGATTTCTTGGAAAAGATATTTCGAGACCCAAAAGGGAAGATTCCAAATCAAAAGAAAGCGAAAATCCAAAAGAGAACCGTTTGCCAACGAGATGGGTAGGACAAGGTACTAACGGACCAAGATCAGACATGAGGAAAGCTATATCCTACAAGGATCTATCAGAGAGCACCTAAGCTGATGGATCTGGATGGGTGATGCGTCTGGCAAGCTGAACTAAGAAGTATAGCACTTTGGTGACAGGAGATCTAGCTAAAGGATGCATTGGAATAGCTAACCAAGGGTTGTGCGATGTGTGCAAGATGCTAATCAAGGAGGAACGAACATGAAATTTGGATAGATACAATGGTACTAAGCTAAAGAGGATGTACAAGCTGATAGACCAAGATATTTATAAGCTGAAGCTGACCAAGATAGTTACAAGCAGGCAAAAGCTCAGGATGATAGGATAGCGGGATGGTTCGATGTTGTACAAGATGCAAAAGCTAAGGGTGGGGTGATAGCGAAAGATATGGACTTGGCAGGATGCATCCAATGATGATGAGAGATTTTGTGACCAAGGATAGCTAGAGGAGCAGGATGAGATGGCTAGATAGGATGGTAGATAGCTAGGATTATGATGGATATAAAGAGATGACATTGGGTTTGCATGAGGATAACCTAGAGCTAGATACCAATGACAAGGGAGGATGGACAAGACAAGATCTCCAAGGAATATAGTGCCCCCAATCAGAAGATAACATGCGGAAGGAGGTCTTATGATGGATGTGATAGGATTGAAGCTAGGATGGAAAAAGCTAAAGGGGCTAGGGAGATGGATGATAGTTGGGATGGTTGGCTGAAGCTGTAGGAGATAAGTGGATGATGTGACATGGAAGATGGAGGGTGGAGGATAGGTGGATAGATTGGAAGATGGAGTTGGATGGCAAGATGTGACCAAAAGCATGAGGATGATAGGCTAAGCTGGGGATGGTTGGATTACGCATGACGCTTGTTTGCCAAGTTTTCTTCATGGTACTTGTCCAAGGCGCTTGAATTGCCAAGTTTTCACCAGTGGACGCTTTATTTTTCTTTACTCTTTTTTTTTTTTTTTTGACTTTTTGACTTTGGACTTAGCTGGAATGATTTTTTCTTTCTTTAGCTATTTTTGGCTCATAGATGTTGGTAGGATGGATGAAAAAGGATTGGATTGAACAAGTGGAATGGTGGGTGGGAGTTTGACAGATAATGGATGTGAAGACATAACGCTTGTGGGTAAATGGATGAGGAAAATGGAAAGATCATCATTGGCACACACCTTGAGAGGTGATAAAGTAGTGGGAAAGATGGTTTTGAGCAAGGTTGAGGAGAAAATGGAGGAAGAGAAAGATAAGGACTAAAAGTAGAGTTGGAAGATGGAGGATGGGAAATTTAGGATAAGAAGCATATGGACTAAAAGTGGATTGCAGGGATGAAGGAGGCTTATATGGGGATTTGGATGAAGGACGGATGGATGAGGCTTTCTGAGTAGCATGAATGGATGCCAATTGAGATTTTTCTTTGAGATGCATTTCTTTTATGAGCATCTTGGGTATCCACATGATTTTTGACTTTTTTAGCTTGGGTTTTTGTGGCCTCTTGACTTTTTTTTTGATTGGGATTAAATGTTTCTTGTTTTGAACATGTATTTTAGAAGGGACATGTTGAGACTTGGATTTTTGTGGATTTTTGGATTTATGCTTTTGTATTTTGGCATCCAATATGCTTTTATTAGCCATGGGATGGGAACAAGAGCATGGAGGAGATGGAGGGATAATTGATGGAGTGATAGGGTTTAAAGGTTGGAAGGGATTCAAGGGTGAGTGCCTTTGATGATCTAGCTGGTGGATTTGAGGGGATGGAAGGATACATTGGAACATAGGATATGGATGGATATAATTGCCCAAAATGGATGGAGGGAAGGAAGGATATGGGCCCAAAATAGATGGAAATAGGGAAGGTGTAGGTCCCAAAATAGATGGAGGGGATAAAGGATTCATATTAGGTATGTAAGGACCCAAAATGGATGGAAAGGGTGTGGGATTTAGATAAGGGATATATATGGACCCAAAATGGAGGGTTGGAGATAAGGAGTAGGATGAGGGCCCAAAATAGATGCGGAATAAGATGGATGGGAACTTTGGGGTGGAGATGGAAGGACTTGGGACCATGCAGGAATAGCGGGGATACCAACATCTAGAAATACATTTTCATTTCTTTTTTCAATATGATGTTCATTATTTGGAACACAAGATGTGAGTCCATTACTAGCTGAAGGAGTTGGAGCTTCGGATATGATAATTAGTTCTTTTTCGATGGATCTATCATCATGGATTATGGGAGATGTATGATCATGAAGTAGAGGAGATGGGAGGATAGGATCTTGAGTTGGGTAGGCTGAGGGAAAGGGATCTTGAGATGGAGTAAGTAAGATGGTAGGATTTAGATATGGAGGGGATGGTAAAAGTGGATCATGTAGGGGAATAAGTGGGATGGCGGGATCTGTTGTTCTGTCAGAGGATATTTCAACATGCTTTTGGACAAGATCTTGACAGGAATGGATGGGAGTGGATGCATGAGGTTCATTATATGGGATTTGGATAATGCTTGGAGGAGGAGATGTGGATGGGATTTCGAGCGATTCGATGGGTGGTGGGATTTTGACGCTTGTGGGAAGTGGAAGGATTTTAAGCAATTTGATGGATGGTATGGGGATGGTAGCTATGGGAGATGGAGGTGACATTATAGATGGGGAAGCTTCATCACTGACTACTTCACATGGTTGGATTAGATGACATGGCTTATCGATTGTTAGAGGTGGCTTTTCTTGTAGTTCCTCTAGGAGATTCCTTGGAGACTCGTGTGTTGGAGGTGGAGGTGGTGGATTGATAGGAATAGATGGTGTGATGAGGGTGGAAGATTGGAAGCTTGGTTAATTGGGTGATTGAGGAGAAGCTGGGATATCAGATGGCATGACTAGATAGTTTGGAATAACTCTTGGATTTTGGGGGATGGTTGGTGGAATGTTTCTAAGGCTTTCAATATACCCATCATAGTCAACAAGATTTTCATCATCACTGGAATAGGAGGAAGCAGGAGCAAGGACAATATGATCAAACACATCATGATAGGTTTGGGATTTCATGTTTTGATGATGAGTCAGATGGGGATGGGGTCTTGCATATGGATGAACACGGAAGCTCATGGTTGGATTTGGATTAAGCATAGATTTTGGATTGGATGACGAAGGATTTCCTAGGGAGAGTCAAAGCTGTATGACAGACCTAAGGAGGATTGGATGGAGATTTTTGGCTTTCCTGTGGATGGAAGACTTCAAGGGCATGCTGTCAAAAAGTGAGAGTTTTTCTTTCCTGTGCACTGGATTGGTGGAGATTGTGTCAACTTAAGGATAGACTAATGAGCCTATGGGCATGACACGAGATTGACCACTTGTGGATCCCAACCTTTAGCTCAAGGTGATGAGGGATAACAAGTGACAAAGCTAGATTACCCTAGACAAAGCTCTGTCAAAGGGATAACCTTGGTGAGGTTGGTGGATTGGTCGGATTGATTGGATAGCAAATTCTAGCAGAATGACAACAAATCTCTAAAGGCTTGGGTGTGATTTTGGATTAGGTTGCTAGCTGGCTGGGGGGGGATTATTTGGAGAGACTTTGGATTTGGGATTGTTCTAAAGCAAGGAACTAGATAGATTCGGTTGTAGCGGGGGAGCTTGGATGATTTTCTGATGAGGCAGTGACTACACTAAGTATGCCTTGAGATGGGAGATTTTTTCTTTTTTGGGATTTTTACCAAAGTTGGCAAACATTCATTCAAAAGCTATGAACAAACAAGAAGACAAAATTTTGGAGCAAGCACGTCAAACACACCAACATCCTAGGAAGCTTTCTACAAGGATGAAATTTGTTATAGCTAGGGAGTCCTCGATATACGCAAGGTACGTGAGGCCCAAATCCGTAGATGAAACCAAAAAGATGTCACACAGCCGAGAGGAGCAGTAACCCACTTCTCCTCTTTCACTTCTCAAGGGTATAAAGTTCCTTGAGGCTTAGCCTGAGTGACAAAATTTTGATTCCAAGAGAGGTGTCTTTGGATTCACCTCCCAATTTTTATACTCTGTTGGAACGCTGGAGTTGAGGTCGTCCCAAGGGGTGATGAAATCCCCAAGCAGGCCTCCTAAAAAGTGTAAAACAAGACCACATACATGATCTTGGGTTTTAAAAGACACGCGTTTATTCCAATTGATGATTTAGATTTTGTAAGCTATGATTGAAGACACTTGTGATTATGGCATACAATGTTCATTCCAATTTGATAGCATCATCAGCATAATGAAAGTTGAGAGATCGTCAACATAAGAAATGCGAGCGTCATTGAAAATGCGTCCAAACCATGCAATGTTCATTGATTATTAGGCATTCAAGATTGAGTGTGAGTTTGTTTTAAGCCCAAAACAAAGATGTGTGAAACTCGATTGCCAAGCATGCACTCAGAGGCCCTCCACGTCAAGATTTGTCCAATTTTTATGCCCAAATGAAGTGTGATCGAGATTAATGCACATTCAAAGAATTTTCTAACTTAGAAAAACCACTAAAGACCAAATTGAGTGGAGTTTGATCTTTGTGGAGCACTTAACACCCTCTTAGGTAGACCCATCCCCATAGATGACACTGAGATTGCAACCAATGGTTAAATTGATGGGTGATTAAAGAGGGTGAGTCCAACTACAAACTCACTTAAAGCGTCTTTATTAGTTTTTATAACTTAGAAGATTTCAAAAATGTGGATTCTTTTTATGCCCCAAAAGATGATTATTTGATCTATGGAATTCAAGATTGGATTTGTTGTTTTAATCATGCATTCATAAAAAAACAAACTTGATTTTAATCCATGGCACTCAAGAGTGATTTTAGCAACATGCATTCAAAGACAAGTGATTAAACATTCAAGTTTTTTTCCTTTGAGCATTCAAGATTGAGATTTTGTGTGTTGTTTTAAGTGCTTTGTTTTAACCTTAGATCATTCAAGATTGTTTTTGGACTCAAAAATGAAAATGACTCTTTCGACTTTGCTTTTCATTCAAGATTTTGTGTTCTAGTTTATATGTTTTAAGCCCAAAAATGATATTCCTAGATTGTTTTGATGCATGAAAAACCTAAGAAACATTCAAGATTTTGCAACAAGACATTTGTTTGGAACAAATAACAAAGCTTTTAGGACAATTTTTGGCAACCATTTAGGACTCTTACTTTTCATGAGATTTTTAAAAGAACTTTAAAATATTTGCAAATGAGGTTCATTTTATCCTTGATTGATGCTTTGAGTTTGATTTAGATTTTAGTGTGCACTTAGTGTTGATTTTGAACCTTTTGAAATGGAAACTTGAAATTCTTTTTAAATTCCCAAAAATGAAGTGTTCTTAACTTTGCATGAATGCATCTAAAACCTTGATGTTGCAAGGATGCAAATGATTGGATTGGTTTAGTTTCACTTGTTAAAATATTTTTCCTTTTTTGCAAATTTTTAATTTTTTAATAGATTTAAGTATAATTTGGGGGTTCATTTTAAGCACTAAAAAGAAGTGTGTATGATTTTGATTCCTTAAAAAAAAATGGCCAAGATCTCCCACAAGAAGAAGAAGAAAAAGTAGATGGAATAAGAAGAATATAGACAAGAAGAGGAAGAAGAATTCCAAGTGCTTTGTCCACCTATAAGCTTAAAAAATCTGCAAATACTATGAGTTCCTTTGTCTTCTTCATGCTCATGTGGACCTACAAAACCAATTTATACAATCCTACCAATCACAAAAAAAAAAAAAATTAGCCAAAATCAGCAAATGACATACAAAACTTGACTAAAAAAGCTAATGAAGATGACCCATGAGGGGTCCCACCGGGCATCCCAAAATGTATATGAGCAATGTTAGTATGCTAATAGAAACCAAATTTAAATAAAGCTTCTACAAACTAAACAAAATTCATAAACTTCAAGATAGACTAAGATGAACTCTCAATTGAGAATATGAGCCATTAATGGGCTCTCTCAATGAGAAGCTCTCTTGTTGAGTAGCTTTGTCTAAATAGATAGGATGTATGCTCAAGCTTATGCTTCAAAAAGGGCTTCAAATGGAGTTGGAATTTGGGTGTGAGTGTATGGTTTTGATGTAAAATGGCTTCTCAAAATGGCATTATGACTTTACTTCATGGATTGTGTTATTTTGCAAAGGGGAAGGATCCAATTTATAGGCAAGAGGCTTGAGGGATTGAGGGCTAAGATTCAAGGATGGGAAAAATCTCATGGAGGGCTTAGATTGCATGAGAAGAGAGCACATGGATTGTGCTTCCTTACAGCCAATCAAGGAGTGACACATGTCACAGGGTGAGAGGATGGAGGAAAGGGGAAGGATGAGTCAACAAAGGAGGCTCAAGGGATAAAATCTTCATAAAGACCCTCATAATGACTTGTAAGAGCAATAAAAGGGCTTGGAAGAGTCATTTATGGCCTAGTGGGCTTCATAAAGTTTTATGGTTGAGATATTTTGAGGGAGATGAGAGAAATTTTGACTTGGGCTTGATTAGGAGGGTTTTAAGCTTGCTTAGGCTTGTGCAAATGATTAGAGGATGGATTAGGATGGTTTAGGATTAGCTTAGGGATAGGCAAGTGGATGGCATTTAATGAGGGTGGGTGAAGGAGGAGATATTTGTTAACTTTGGCTTGAGTTAGCAAGTCTTAACCCATGTTTAAGGAATGTGACAAGGTTAGGAGGGGATTAGGATTAGGGTTAAAGACATCTTCTAGAAGAGTCTAGGCTTTGGATGAGGATGAAGACTTTCTAGAAGAGTCTATAACTTCCTAGGATAAGATTTTATGAAATAAATAAAGTTTTATTTATTTCAAGGGTTTGGGTTGAGGAGATATTTATTAAAATATTTTTAATAAACATGAGGACAAAATATTTAATCAAGATTAAATATTTTGAGTTGGGATTAGGGGTAGGAAATGATGAGATTAGCCTTTAATCGAAATTAAAGAAGAATTAGAAGATTTTGGAAGAGGTTATTGGTCTTAAAGAAATTGGCCAACTTTTGGAAAAAAATAAATAAATTATTTATTTTGGGATTTTTGGTCAATTTATTAATTAAATAATTAATAAATAAGGAAATAATGTTTAAATAAGATTTAAACATTTTTGGGAGGGATTCCTTAATTAAATATTTTTAATTAAGATAAAAGGATTTAATGGCATAAAAATAAATAAATTAATTAATAAATGATGATGTCATCAGGAATTTTTTAGAAAATAAAAATACTTTATTTTCTAAAAGTTTTTAGGTGTCTACAATGGAAGCCCTTGGCTTAAAAGTAGACACCAAATAGGGTTGGTGTAGAGAAATGGATGCAAAGGAAGTGCTTGCCATAGGTAAAATTAATGCATTACCTTTTAGACTTGTTTTCTTATCCTAATGCTTGAGAAGACCATGATAGTCCTTGTAGTTGATATTCCTTCCCATTATGGAATGCTACTCTCCAAAAAATGGAGTGTTGTGATGAGAGGTAGTTTGTAATTTGACTTGTCATATGCTACTTTCCATATAGGAGACAAGATTATTAAGATTGATAGGGAACCAAGGATACTTATGTTTTTGAAGATAGTGTTGACAAAAATGCCACATATTTCCTAGATACAGATGTTAATGCATTTAGAGCTGAACTAGTCATGCAAGAAACTGAGAAGTTATCATCACTGATTGCACAAGAGGTTAATTTTTGTATGGATTCACAAAGCTTATGGAATATGTATTTTGATGGAGCAATTTTTAAGGATCAAGACGTAGGGCAATGTTTATATCTTCAGAGAAAAATATATTTAGATATTCATTTACTCTAAATTTTACATGTACCAATAACATTGCTGAGTATGGAGCACTTTTACTAGGATTGAAAGTTGCAACAAGACATGGAATTAAGAAATTTCATGTTATTGGTGACTCTGAATTACTTGTTTCACAAGTTAGAGGAGTATATGTTTCAAAAAATAAGAGATTGAAATAATATAGGAATGTTGTTCGAGATATGATTGAGTGTTATGATCTTTTCAGATAGCTTGGAAGGACATAAGTAACAATAAAATGGCTGACCTATTAGCTAATGTAGCTATTAAGCCAAATGAGATATCATTTTTCGGTGTGTCAAATATTGAAGTGCAGAGTAGACTATCTATCCTTGACAACATTCAAAATTGGCAAGTCCTCGAGGAAGATAAGGATATAATTAGATTTCTAAATTGTAAGGACCAGTTTTGGAGTCAAGAAATTGATGGTGTACCTTATGTTGAGAATGTTGATGGTAAAGAGAATGTATTTGGACATGAAGTTGTGTAATTGAAATCCAAAACAAATTCAAAAGGATTGGTGGTTTTGGAAACTGTCTTTGATGGTCACGATAGATCCAAGATTGAATACAAAGAATCTACTACCAAAGATCTAGAAGAAGTGAATCTAAGGACTGATCAAACACCTAAGAAGGTATACATTGGTTAAAAATTAGCCACTGAGATTAGGAAAGAATTGATTGGTTTATTTAGAAAGTGAAAACATGCATTTTCTTGGTCTTATGATGACTTGAAATCTTATAGAGATGATTTATTTCACCATGAGGTTCCTTTGAGGGATGGTGCAAAGCCTCTTAGATAGAAGCAAAGACCAATCAATCTTACTCTTGCACCCAAGATGCATGAACAGTTGATAAAACTCAAAGATGTTGGAATTATCAAGCCTATCAGACATTCATCTTGGGTGTCAAATTTGGTTACTTTTAGGAAGAAGAATGGAGATATAAGGTTATGTGTTGATTTCATAAACTTAAACACATCTTCATTGAAAGATAATTATGGCTTACCAAACATGGAGGCAATGTTACTGAGAGTAACTGAATCAGAACTCATGTCCATGATGGATGGGTTCTCAGGCTATAACCAGGTGGTTATGAAAGAGTCATATCAGTATAAGACTGCATTTACTACACCCTGGGGAACCTATGTATAGCAACATAATGTCATTTGGTTTAAAAAATGTTGGTACTACATTTCAAAGAGCTATAGATGTAGCCTTCAAAGATATTACTGACAAATTTCTAGTAGTATACCAGGATGATATAACAACTTACTCAAAAGATGAGAAGGATCATTCTATGCACCTAGAAAAGGTATTCACTAGAGATTTAAAATTTGGAATATCTTTGAATCCCAGGAAATGTGCATTTGTTGTTATTGAAGGTAAGCTATTGGGGCACTTAGTTGGAAAAGAAGGAGTCATAAAAGACTTTGAAAGAGTTGAGGCCATAGATAAGATTCAAAATCCAAAGAATGTAAACGGTATCCAATCTTTCTTTGGGAAAATAAAAAATTTCAAAAGTTTTGTCACTAACTTTGTTGAAGTAAGTAGGCCCATTTCCAAAATGCTAAAGAAGGATCAAGTATGGCTTTTCATAAGATAAAACAAAGGATAAAACAAGCCATCAAGAATGCCTCTATTTTAAGAGCTCCTAACTATTCCAAGCCTATGCATATTTTCTCTTTTGCCTCTTTTCATACAGTTGTTGATGTCTTATTGCAAAAGAATCAAGATGGATTTGGGCAGCCCATTGCATTTTTCAGCAAATCTTTGCAAGCTATTGAACTTAAGTATGATATAAATGAAAAACAAACATATGCATTGGTAAAAGATGTAAAGGCATTTAGATGTTACTTGATGGGAGCCACTATAATTGCATTTTTTTTGAGTGTTGTAATGAAAGGCATCTTCTCATAGCAAGAAGTTTCAGGGAGAATATGTAGATAGATAAATAGGATCCAATAATTTAATATTGATATCCAAATTACCAAGTTGGTTAGAGGTCAAGGCCTTGCTAAACTGATGGCAAAAGCTAACCTTGAAGCAAACCAGATTAATCAACATGATGATGATTATAGAAGTGATATGGATACTTTTGATTGGTACAAAGGTGTAATCTTTTACTTATAGCATATGAAGGCTCTATCCGGATCGACTAAAAGTTAGAGGAGAGATCTGAAGTTACAAGCCATCAGAAATGTAATGCATGTCAAAGATTTAGTGGAAAATTGACATTTTATGGAAATCTAACATTGAAGCTAGTGAGGTACAATTCCCTTTTCAATAGTGGGGCATTTATTTCATTGGTGAAATCTCAAATAAATCCAATGGACGACATTCTTGGATTCTTGTTGCCATTGATTATTTTACAAAATGGGTAGAAGCAATTCCTACTAGGAATGCAACAAGCAAAGTGGTAATCAATTTCATATTGAATAACATTATTATCAGATTTGAATGCCTAGAGAAAATTGTCACTGACAATGCTATGTGCTTTAGATCAAATGAATTCATAATTTTTTGCAAAAAAATATGGCATCACTGGATCTACATCATTATCTTACCATCCCTAAGGAAATGGTCAGGCTGAATCTAATAATAAAAGTTTACTCAAGATTATCAAAAGGATTTTAGGAGAAAATAAGAAAGCCTAGGATTCCAAGTTGCCTCTCACATTGTGGGAAGGCATGGTTATAGTGAAAAAAGTAATTGGTTGTGCTCTTTACTTAGTGTATGGGATCCATGCAAGATTACCTCATAACAATCTAAATGAAATGTATAAGTTCATCTAGGTTTATGATGAAGATATTTTTGATGATATGAAAATAAGAATGGATGATATCTTATAGTTGGATGAAATTAGGAGTGATGCTTCTGTACAAAACGCAAGATTCCAAGCACAAGTGAAGTATTTATATGACAAAAAAGCATCAGACAACCTGAAGATTTAGTGTTACTATGGAATGCTAGATTGGAAGACAAGGGAAATCATGGTAAATTTGACCCCATATAGCTTGGACCTTATCAATCCATGGTAATAAAGGTGAAGATTCCTATTTCATAAGAGAACTATTAGTGATATTCTTGAGCTGCGAGTTGATGGACAATTCTTGAAAAGGTATTTTTCTCAAAATATTTTTTTTTCCATGAATTTTAGTTAGAGTCTTTTGTATATTTTGTAAATATTTGTAAATCCTTCTATAGTCTATTTTTCCTTGTACAGTGTTTTCTTGTGTGTTCTATTTGTTTCCCTTACTTAGTCAGGTGTGCTCTCAAAAGTTGTCATGAGTTTCAAGTGTGTGGTCTGCTTTTGCTAGAAATTATGCATTCTTGCATGGACACAAGTTATCCATCATCCCTAGATAGAACCATTGATGATTTAAATTTTCACCTACCTAATTTTTTGTCAAAACTTGTGAAAATTAGGTGGAATTTTGTTTTGTCATGCCTAGGGTTTTTGAAAATTATATACACCCTCATAAAAATCCTAGGGAAAAGTCTTGTTTTATGTTTGTTGAATTTCATTCAAAAATTGACTTGCACTTTTAAATTAGGGATATGTGAAAATTTCTTTCTTACATCTTTATATCCCTAAGTTTTGGAGCTAATGTCACTTTATACTTCATAGCCTTTATATCTTTTAAGTTGCAACATTGCTCGATTTTGTTTGCTAACCATGTTAAAGGTTACAAGGAGGAAAAATGGTCTATTCTTAGCTCAGTGCAGCTTTGTAGCAATTATTAGTAACACTCATGTTAGAGATGCGAAGGAGTGAAATGGTGAAAATCACATGATTGTAGGTCATGAAAGACTTAAAGGCAATTAAGTTGTGATGCTGCGAAGAAAATGCAATAGTTAGCAAAAATGTTATCGCAACATCGATTGGTTAAATGACGTATCAAAGTTCACAGTTGCAAGGTTGTGATGGAAATAAATAGTGGTTAAAGTTGAAGTCATTGCTACATAGTAGGAAGTTAGATAAATTGTGAAGACAAAGTTGGAAAGATGTGAAGAGGTAGCAATGGTCAAGAGTTAAGACTAGCACATGCTCGCAAGTGGTTAAGAAGAAACTCGGGTTAAGGTAGTGAAGCTACAAAAGCTAAAGATTGTGTCATTGTAGGGTCACCTGTTGAGTTAGGAATCTAATTCATGAAATAGTGATAAGGTGAAAACAATCAAGTTAAAGGGTTATTGCATGTTCGTAGGGCTAAACCATGAAGAAATATTATAGGTTGTGAAACCATGAAAGATATCTAATAGTCAAGATAAATGCTCATCACTCTTTTGCAAGGGTTTGAAGCAAAGGGACATTTTAAGTTGTGATGGAGCAATTAAGTGATTCGCAGTTAAAGTTTTAAAAGATCACAACATCGCTTGAGTTTGTGATTGACTCAGGATCAAAGCTACGAAGTTGCAAATGCTTTAGATCATAATGTTGCAAGGTTTACTGCAGTTACAGTGTTGAAGTTGCGAACTTGCAAAATGGACTTAGGATAGTTAAAGTCAAATGTTAGCGCAAGGTTGCAAGGTTCTTAGTCACAGTTAAGGTATTTGCTATGAAGTTGCAAAAAGAGGCAATGGTCAAATAAAACAACAATCACATCTTCGCAGGTCAAAACCTAAGGTAAAAAAATAAAGTTGCAAGCTTGTGAATAACCAAAGTGCTGCAGTAAAAGGTAATAGTTGCATCTTTGCATGGTTTCATTTGCTATTAATATCTTAAGTCATGAAGTGGCAAAGAACTATTGGTCACAATTTCACAAGCTTTCAAAGACAATTAGAGTATTGAGTTGCAACGTTGCGAGATGAAGTAACAGTCAAAGAAAATGACCATCACAGCATCACATGATTAAAGTAAGCTTCATGACTAGTAGTTGTGAGGGAGCAAAAAGGTAAATATATGAAGCATCACATCATCACTGGCAAGAATGATGTCAAGTCCTAAACTATGGCAAAAATGTGAAATGGTGAATAAAGAGCTCATCACTAGATTGTAGCGATCAAAGTGGTAAAATGAAATACAGTTGTGAAGGTGAAAACAAAGGAAACCACAGCCTCACAGGCCAAACATAGCAATTGAAGAATAAGATGTGAGGTTTTGAAACAACAAAAGATAACCTTTTCTGCACAATTGTAGCGAGAAACAAGAAAAGAGTTGAAAAACATGGTGAAGTGATAGGTGATCTTTACATCACCACAACTATCAATTTTAAAGCATTAAAGCAATTTTAATAGCCATGTCCAAGCTTGATAAAAAGGGCATGAGCTGGAAGTACAAAATATGAAAAAGTGTAGATATTGCCAATTTTTTAAGAATTGATAGCTTTTGAAGTGTGTTGATTTAAATGCCATTAACACCACACTCTTGTTGTGGAAACAGATAAATTATGAAGGGCATGAAGATTTCCTTTACCAATTTGATAATTGTTTGAGTTTTCTAAGTGAATTTCAAGTTGCAGACTGATTTTCAATTATTTTTTAGCATACAATATATGAAGTTGACTGAATTGTTCGAAGAGATAGCTTAGAAGGAAGGAGAGTTGATTGCACAAGCAGTAATTGAAGAATTAGCTTCACAAAAAAAAAACCTTAGCTTGTTCATTGAAGCATGGATACACATTCTACTGGTTCTTCTAATGGACAAGCTGCAAATGATCAGGCTTTCAGGGATCTACATGCATTTTGTTGAGATGCAAAAGTTCTAGACAGATATGGATATGAATTGTTCTGGTTCTTTTATAAGAATAGAATGAAGAAGGTTCTAGTTTGCAACCCTTGGGTTAGAAACTTGGACAAGTTGATCACACCAGAAGTATTTTTGGATGTTGACTTGGTGAAGGCTCTAATCAAATGCTACAATCTAGTAAGCAAGTCATTCCACAGGAGAGACAAAAAAAATTTCTTATCTCTAGACAAAGAGACATTCATAGAGGTGTTTGATTTTGGAGGCCCAATGTAATTGGCCATTGATGTTGATGACCTAAATAAGAATTTCAAAAAATAAAAGAACTTTTATATGGGTAGGACAATGACAAGGCATATCCCTTAGTCCCATAAAGAAAAGGAAGAGATTCCAAAGAAGAAGGAAATAGACAAAATCATGCACCTTGAATTCTTCCAAAGGTATTTCCAAAATACTATTTCTGGCCTAAATAAGGTCCTAGGTTCATATGGAACCATGAATGTATTGACAATTGGCTATATGTAGTGATGTAATTGTTGTCATTAACGGAAACACATGATGTACATGTAGAAATCCTCACAAATAAAGATACTTAGCTTTTGGTACTCAAAAAATTGTCTAAGTATGAAATTGGTTTACACCAATGCATTGTTTTGATTTTTAACTTGTTTATATGATGTTATCTATGAGAGAGAGGTCAGAGGGAAACAATATACATATTGATGATGATGTGTATAACCTTGAACATCATTACAGATAGTACATAAAATAGATATTCATGATTTACCAGTGAACAAAATAGCAAAATTAAAGGTAAAGGAATTATTTTGTTTACAAAATAATTACTTGATCAATTAGGGCCGACATCCTAAATGTTTACTCTAAGGTGGAAAAGTATATTATGGTCTTAGCCTACCTAGCAGAAATTTTTGAAAAGGCATGGTATTTATACAAAGGATATCTTGAGAGATTAATACTACAAGTGTAAGTGATGTGCATTGTGATGTGAAAAGTAATATGCAAACTTTTTGTGAAGCAATATATGTGAAGTTTTTGAGAACCTGATTTTGTGATCTAAGATTGAGCTGATGTTAGAGATCAACTGAGAAGAAGTTATAGCATCTATACATCTGCATTTGAGGAATTTAAAGTTCAATTACTTGTTTGGGCAATGAGCTCTTCCTATAATTGAAAATGCATCTTTGGGCAATGAGCTCTTCTTGCATCCATTGTACTACAATTCCTAACGAAGTTGGAATCTCTTAACAGGGATTCAAAGTGTCCTAACTAAGACTCCTATGTACTAAATGCTTTTATAGACTCCTATTAGGGTCCATCCTCTAACAAGGAACATTTATATTAGTACATCATCTAGTGGGTATCATCCCCACCGAGGTTTTCCCTTGGCCATGATTTCCCTTGTTAACAAAATATGGTGTTATGAGTTCTCTTTATGCATGGTTATTATCACTGTTCAACATTATTGTTTAATTTCTTATGCATGGTTCAAAGTAATAAGTAATATCCAATTGGCTAAAAAAGTTTGTAGAAATTAAGAAATTGCATGTTATTGGTGACATTGAATTAATTGTTTCACAAGTTAGAGGAGTATATGTTTCAGAAAACAAGAGATTGAAACAATATAGGAATGTTGTTTGGGTATGATTGAGTATTTTTATACTTTTGGGATAGCTTGGAAGGACAAAAGTAACAAAAAAATGGTTGACCTATTAGCTAATGTAGCGATTAAACTAGATGAGATATCATTTTCCATTGTGCCAAATATTGAAGTGCAGAGTAGACTATGTATCCCTAACAACATTCAAAATTTCAAGTCTTCAAGGAAGATAAGGATATAATTAGATTTCTAAATTGTAAGGACTAGTTTTGGGGTCAAGAAATTGATGGTGTAGCTTATGTTGAGAATGTTGATGGTAAAGAGATTGTATTTGGACATAGAGTTGTGCAATTGAGAACCAACAAAATTTCAAAAGGATTTGTGGTTTTGGAAATTATCTTTGATAGTCATGACAAGTCCAAGATTGAATACAAAGAATCTACTGCTAAAGATCTATAAGAAGTGAATCTAGGGACTAATGAAACACCTAAGAAGGTATACAATGGTTAGAAATTAGCCACTAACATTAGTCAAGAATTGATTGTTTTATTAATAAAGTACAAACATGTATTTTCTTGTCTAATGATGACTTGAAAGATTACAAAGGGGATTTATTTCAGCATGAAGTTCCTTTGAAGGATGGTGCAAAGCCTTTCAGATAGAAGAAAAGACCAATCAATTCTACTCTTGCACACAAGATACAGGAAGAGTTGATGAAACTCAGAGATGTTGGAATTATCAAGCCTATCAAACATTCATCTTGGGTGTGTAATTTGGTTCTTGTTAGGAAGATGAATGGAGATATAAGGTTATGTGTTAATTTCAAAAAATTAAACACATCTTCATTGAAAGATAATTATGGCTTACTAAACATGGAGGCAATGTTACTGAGAGTAACTAAAATAGAACTCATGTCCATGATGGATGGGTTCTTGGGCTATAACTAGGTGGTTGTGAAAGAGTCAGAATAGTATAAGACTATATTTACTACACCCTCGAGAACCTATGTATATAGTAGAATGCCATTTGGTTTAATAAATATTAGTGGTACCTTTCAAAGAGCTATGGATGTAGCCTTCAAAGATATTATTGACAAATTTCTAGTAGTATACCAAGATGATTTGACAACTTACTCAAAAGAGGAGAAGGATCATTATATGCACCTAGAAAAGGTATCCATTAGAGCTTTAAAATTTGAAATATCTTTGAATCCTAGAAAATGTGCAATTGTTGTTACTGAAGGTAAGCTATTGGGGCACTTAGTTGGAAAAGGAGTCAGAATAGACCCTGAAAGAGTGGAGGCCATAGATAAGATTTAGAAGCCAAAGAATGTAAAGGGTATCCAATCTTTCTTTGGGAAAATAAATTTTGTCAGAAGATTTGTCACTAACTTTGTTGAAGTGAGTAGGCTTGTTTCCAAAATGCTAAAGTAGGGTTTAGAGATCAAGTGGGATGAAGAATCAAATATGGCTTTTCATAAGATAAAACAAAGGATAAAACAAGCCATCAAGAATGCCTCTATTTTAAGAGCTCCTAACTATTCCAAGCCTATGCATATTTTCTCTTTTGCCTCTTTTCAGACAGTCGTTGATGTCTTATTGCAAAAGGATGAAGATGGATTTGAGCAGCCCATTGCATTTTTCAGCAAGTCTTTGCAAGCTGCTGAACTTAAGTATGATATAAATGAAAAATAAGCATATGCATTGATAAAAGATGTAAAGGCATTTATATGTTACTTAATGGGAGCCACTGTAATTGCATTTGTTCCAAGTGCTGTAGTGAAATACATCTTCACATAGCAAGAAGTTTTAGGGAGAAGATATAGATGGATCAATAGGATCCAAGAATTTAATATTGATATCCAAATTACCAAGTTGGTTAGAGGTCATGGCCTTGCTAAACTGATGGCAGAGACTAACCTTGAAGCAAACCAAATTAATCAAATCAATGATGATCATAGAAGTGATTTGTGTGATATGGATACTTCTGATTGGTACAAAGGTGTAATCTTTACTTACAACATATGAATGTTCTATCAAGATTGATTGAAAATTAGAGGAGATCTCTAAAGTTACAAGCCATCAGATATATTATTGTTAAAGGTCAGCTATGGTAGAGAGACATGGAAAGTGTTCTTCTAAAATGTGTAAATGCAAAAGAGTCAAAGAAGATCTTGAGTGACATGCATGAAGGAGTGTGTGGGGGTCATTACATGGGAAAAAAAAACAACCCCCAAAATCCTTAGGCCTAGCTTCGAGTGGCCTACATTGTTCAAAGATGCACAAAAGCTAGTAAAGAAATGTGATGCATGTCAGAGATTTAGTGGAAAGTTGAAATTTTATGGAAATCTACCATTGAAGCTAGTGGAGGTACAAGCACCTTTTCAATAGTGGGGCATTAATTTTATTAGTGAAATCTCAAATAAATCCAGTGGAGGGCATTCTTGGATTCTTGTTGCCACTGATTATTCTACAAAATGGGTAGAAGCAATTCCTACCAGGAATGCAACAAGCAAACTAGTAATCAATTTCATATTGAATACCATTATTATCAAATTTGAATGCCCAGAGAAAATCGTCGCTGACAATGCTATGTGCTTTAGATCAGATGAATTCAAAAAAATTTGCAAAAAATATGGCATCATTGGATCTACATCATCACCTTACCATCCTTGGGGAAATGGTCAGGTTGATTCCAACAATAAAAGTTTACTCAAGATTATCAAAAGGATTTTAGGAGAAAATAAGAAAGCCTAGAATTCCAAGTTGCCTCTGGCATTATGGGAAGATAGTGTTACAGTGAAAAAAGTAATTGGTTGTGCTCATTTTGACTTAGTGTATGGGATCTAGGCAAGATTGCCTCATAACAATCTAAATAAAATGTATAAGTTCATCCAGGTTTGTGATGAAGATATTGTTGATGATATGCAAATAAGAATGGATGATATCTTATAGTTGGATAAAACAAGGAGGGATGCATCTGCACAAAATGCAAGATTCCAAGCACAAATGAAGTATTTCTATGACAAAAAAGCATCAGACATGGAATTTCAACCTGAAGATTGTTACTATGGAATGCTAGACTGGAAGACAAGGGAAAGCATGGTAAATTTGACCCAATCTAGCTTGGCCCTTATCAAATCAATGGTAGTAAAGGTGAAGATTCCTATTTCATAAGAGAACTATTTGGTGATATTCTTAAGCTGCCATTTCATGGACAATTCTTGAAAAGGTATTTTTCTTAAAATACTTGTTTTTCGTGAACAATAGTTAGGGTCTTGTTTATATTTTGTAAATATTTGTAAATCCTTGTATAGTTTGTTTGTCCTTGTACAATGTTTTCTTGTGAGTTCTATTTGTTTCCCTTGATTAGTCAAGTGTGCTCTCAAAAGTTGTCACGAGTTTAAAGTTTGTGGTCTCCTTCTGCTAGAAATTTTGCATTCTTTTATGGATACAAGTTATCCATCATCCCTAGACAGAGCCACTAATGGTTTGAATTTTTACCTACCTAATTTTTTTGTCAAAACTTGTGAAAAAAAGGTGGAATTGTGTTTTGTCATGTGCCTAGGGTTTCTAAAAATTGTGTAAACCCTCATAAAAACCCTAGGGAGAAGTCTTGTCTTATGTCTATTGAATTTCATTCAAAAATTGACTTGTACTTTTAAATTAGGGATATGTGAAAATTTCTTTCTTACATCTTTATATCCCTAAGTTTTGGAGCTAATGTCACTTTATACTTCATAGCCTTTATATCTTTTAAGTTTTGATGTTGTGAAATCTCCTTAATCACAACATTGCTCTGTTTTCTTCGCTAACCATGTTGAAGGTTGCGAGGAGGCAAAATGGTCTATTCTCAGCTTAGCATGGCTTTGCAGTGATTACTGGTAAGACTCATGTTAGAGATGCGAAGGAGCGAAATGGTGAAAAGTGCATGATTGCAAGTCATTAAAGACTTAAAGGTAATTAAGTTGCAATGTTGCGAAGAAAGAAAAACACATAGCAAAAATGTTATCACAACATTGTTGGGTTAAATGACCTATCAAAGTTCATAGTTGCCAGGTTGCAGTGGACATAAATAGCAATTAAAGTTGAAGTCATTGCTACATAGAAGGCAGTTAGATAAACTGTGAAGAAAAATTTGCGAGGATGTGAAGAGGCAACAATGGTCAAGAGTTAAGACTAGCACATGCTCACAAGTGGTTAAGAGAAAACTCGAGTTAAGGTAGTGAGGCTGTCAAAGCTAAAGATCGCGTCATCAGAAGGTCACCTACTAAGTTAGGAATCTAAGTCACAAAGTAGTGATAAGGTGAAAATAATTAAGTTAAAGGGTTATTGCATGTTCGCAAGGCTAAACCATGAAGCAAATATAATAAGTTGTGAAACCATGAAAGATATCCAACAATCAAGATAAATGCCCATCACTCTTTTGCAAGGGTTTGAAGAAAAGGAACATTTTAAGTTGTGATGGAGCGATTAAGTGATCAGTAGTAAAAGTTTTAACAGATCACAAGATCGCTTGAGTTTGTGATTGACTCAAGGTAAAAGATGTGAAGTAGAGAATGCTTTAGATCGCAATGTCACAAGGTTTAGCTACATTTACAATGTTGAAGTTGCGAACTTGCAAAATGGGCTCAGGATAGTTAAATGTTAGTGCAAGCTTGCAAGGTTCCCAGTCATAGTTAAGGTCTTTGCTACGAAGTTGCAAAAAGAGGTAATGGTCAAACAAAACAACAATCGCATCTTCGTAGGTCAAAAGCTAAGGTAAAAAAATGAAGTTGCAAGCTTGTAAATAACCAAAGTGTTGTAGTGAAAGGTAATAACAACATCTTCACATGGTTTCATCTACTATTAATATCTTAAGTCGCAAAGTGGCAAAGAACTGTTGATCGCAATTTCGTAAGCTTTCAAAGATAGAGCATTGAGTTGTGATGTTGCAAGATGAATTAACAATCAAAGAAAATAGCTAGCACAACATCACACGGTTAAAGTAAGCTTCATGACTGGTAGCTATGAAGGAGAAAAAAGGTAAATATATGAAGCATCACATCATTTTTGGCAAGAAAGATGTCAAGTGCTAAAGTGTGGAGAAAATGTGAAATGGTGAATAAAAAGCTCATCGTTAGATTGCAACGGTAAGAGGGGTAAAATGAAATGAAGTTATGAAGGTGCAAACAAAGGAAACCACAGCCTCACAAGCCAAAAACACCAGTTAAGGAATAAGATGCAAGGTTGTGAAACAACAAAAGATAACCTTTTCTACATGGTTGTAGCCAAAAATAAGAAAAGAGCATAAATCGTGGTGAAGGAGTGGTAGGTGGTCTTCACATCGTTGCAACTGTAAGTTATAAAGCATAAAAGTAGTTTTAACGGCCATGTCTAAGCTCAATAATAAGAGCATGAGTTGGAAGTACAAATTACAAAAAAAGTGTAGATTTTGCCAGCCTTTTTGAGAATTGATAGGTTTTGAAGTGTGTTGATTTAAATGCCATTAATGCCACTCTCTTGTTGCAGAAACAAATAAATTATGAAGGGCATAAAGATTTCCTTTACCAGTTTCATAATTGTTTGAGTTTTCTGAGTTAATTTTGAGTTGCAAAGTGATTTTCGATGATTTTTTAGCATATAATATACAAAGTTGACTGAATTGTTTGAAGAGATAGCTCATAAGGAAGGGGAGTTGATTGCACAAGCAATAATTGAAGAATCAACTTCACCAACAAAAAGCCCTAGCTCATTCATTGACAAATGGATACAAATTCTACCCGATTCTACTAATGGACAAGCTACAAATGATCATGCTTTTAGGGATTCATATGCATTTTGTAGAGATGCAAAAGTTCCAGACAGAAATGGATATGAATTGTTATGGTTCTTTTATATGAACAAAACATAGAAGGTTCTAATTTGCAAACCTTGGGTTAGAAACTTGGACAAATTGGTCACGCCAGAAGTATTTGTGGATGTTGACTTGGTGAAGGCTCTAATCAAATGCTACAATCCAGTAAGCAAGTCATTTCATATCAGAGACAAAAGCATTTTCTTATCTCTAGACAAAAAGGCATTTATAGAGGTGTTTGATTTGGGAGGCCCAATGTCATTGGCCATTGACATTGATGACCTAACTAAAAATTTCAAGAAACATAAGAACTTTTATATGGGTAGGGCAATGACAAGGCATATCCCTCAATCCCATAAAGAAAAGGGAGAGATTCCAAAGAAGAAGGAAATAGAGAAAATGAAGCCCCTTGAATTTTTCCAGAGGTATTTCCAAAATACTATTTTTGGCATGAATAAGGTCCTAGGTTCAAATGGAACCATGAATGTGTTGACAATTGGCTATATGCAGTGATGCAATTGTTGTCATTAATGACAAAACATGATGTACATATTGTGGAAAACCTCAAAAATAAAGATACTTAGCTTCTAGTACTCAAAAAATTGTCTAAGTATGAAACAGGTTTACAACATTGTATTGTTTTGATGTAAAACTTGTTTATATGATGTTATCTATGACAAAGAGGTCAGATGGAAATAGTATACATATTGATGATGATGTGTGTAACCTCGAACATCATTACGAGCAATATGGAAAAGAGATATTCATGATTTACTAGTGAACAAAACAATGGAATTAAAGGTAAAGGATCTATTTTGTTTACAAAATAATTACTTGACCAATTAGGGCCGACATCCTAGATGTTTACTCTAAGTTGAAAAAGTATATTATGGTCTTAGCCAACCTAGCAACAATTTGTGAAAAGGCATGGTATTTATACAAAAGATATCTTGCGAGATTAAGAGTGCAAGTGTAAGTGATGTGCATTGTGATGTGAAAAGTAATATGTAAACTTTTTGTGAAGCATTATATGCGAAGTTTTTGACAACTTGATTTTTTGATCCAAAATCGAGCTGAGGTCAGAGATCAATCAAGAAGAAGTTACAACATCTATACATTTGTATTTGAGGAACTTAAAGTTAAGTTATTGGTTTGGGTAGTGAGCTCTTCCTATAATTGAAAGTGCATGTTGGAGTCTTCAATATTCAGGGCCATGACATAGTGTCCCCTTGGGGCATTCTATTAGAAATAGGGAATGCTAAGAGTGGGGGTGGGTGAATCAATATTCTATAAACTTTTGTCACTAACTGTATATTACTTATTACTTTGAACCATGCATAAGAAAGTAAACAAGTGATGTTGAACAGTAATAATAACCATGCATAAAGAAAACTTATAACACCATATTTTGTTAACTAGGGAAACCCTGACCAAGGGAAAACCCTAGTGGGGATGATACCCACTAGATGATGTACTAATATAAATGTTCCTTGTTAGAGGATGGACCCTATTAGGAGTCTATAAAAGAATTTAGTATATAGGAGTCCCTGTTAGGAGATTCCAACCCTGTTAGGAGTTGTAGTACTGTGGTTGGGTCTGACTATGTGGCATATATCATTGACAAGATCCATGAGGAGGTCACTACTGCTCAACAAGGACAATTGGAGAATTTCATATTTCCTCATTATTCAACGATCATGCATTTAATCTTGTTCAAAAACAATGATGCATTTGATCAAAGTTTCTTCAAGTCTGCACAAGAATGGGGAGAAAGACTACCAGTGAAAAGGTGGACTAGGGTACGGCAAATGTTCTACTCATATTCCATGGTATTTCTTTCTATAATGATTTTGTGCATCCTGTGTTAAAAATGATAGGATTAGCTAATGAAAGAATACCTATGAGTGTTAGAAATGTTGTTAAACCTAAAATGTGTTTTGATGCAGGTAAAGAATTAACTCATGACTGGGGAAGTGTCCTTTTGTTTGAGGAGTATACTATTATCAAGATTTTTGGAGGCCCTCAGCCACCCCACATCCTGCCCAAATATGTCCCTAGGAGACTAGGGTTTGTAGAAGTGTTATGTCAACTGATTTCATTGAACATAGAATATTTGGGAAAGGCTGTTACAAAGGGAACATTTCTATGTAGATTTACCAAAGTAGGAGACTTTGAGATAGGAAAGAATGCCATTGAGGAAACTCATGCCTATCTGAGAGGCTATAAGTTGCCAAGTGGACCAGCCCGAACATATGATCCTTGCAATATAGTTAGACATGCCTTAAAGAGCATGAGAGGATATAACTTAACCCCTACAAAACCTATGTGGGAAGAGAAAGCCATTTTTGATAGGTTAAATAAGGATGTCTATAGAGAGAGAATGATTAAGTATAGGGATATTGTTAGTTTTGAATAGAAAATAAAAAAAGCTGACCCATCCTTGAAGGGATTCTATCCTAAGGAAGACTACTAGTCAAAATTGGATAAGTGTGTAGACAATTTTGATGAGATAGCAACAGAAGTCCTTGATGCAATCAAAAAGAAGGTTGATCCTAATTATTTTGATGAAGACATAGTTGTTGAGGTCGCTAATGATGATGAGGATTAGCCTGAGAGCTCAAAATGGGCAGAGCAAAAAAATAAGAGACAAAAGATGGTAGAAGTTTTACAGAAGGCTTAGCAAAAAGCCCTACAAATTCTGCCAAGGGGCAATAAGAGATATTTTGTATCTTAAGCATCTGAGGATGAACAAAGGGCCAAGAAGCTGCAATTGCAAGCCTAGATGATTGATTACAAAATCATAGAAGCAACTGAGTTCATGAGTGATGACAACTTCATCAAAACTGAATAATTTAAAAGCTTCTTATTTAAATTAAAACAAAATGAATTGTCCTTGCAAATGAAACTAGGTAATTCTAATGAGGTAGGTGTTGAGCTAGTTCAGAAGCTACAAGAATATGATCATGCCAGTGAAACCCTTATTGTGGAACAAGCAAGAGACCTAGTCAGAAGAAGTGGCATGATTATTTTCCCAAGATGAGATATTAGTTCACCTTTTTGTTAAATCAAATGAGAAAATAAGATAAGTCTATCTCATTTGAAGATGAAAATAAGCTCTATGAGCTAAGAGGCTCTGGATATAACATTGATGCCTAGACAATGACAATATGGAGTTTAGATTTGGAGGACCAGAAGCCAGCTTTAATGGAAATCAAGGAATCCCCTAGAGGGAAAGTTATCTTTTGGAATGTACACTCCACCTCCAGTGATCAAATTTATGGAATGCACACTTCAGTGGCTCTATTGGGTAAGAACAAGATGGATACTCTTCAAATATAGTTGGAGGGAGCTTATGAGAGGTACATTAGAACCGGGAGGAGGTATGAGGAAGAAATGAAAAAGACATATGTCTTGGAGTAGAAGGCACTCAAGCTAGAAAATGAAGTAGCAACATTAAAGAACATTGTTAGAACAACTACGAAAATTCATGACAAAGGTGTGCAAACTAAAGGCCAAATACCTAAAACAGGGGAAGCATTAGGCCAAGCAATATAAATTAATGAGGAGGATATGGAATTAGGCAAGGAGATAGCAATCAGAACAATAAAGAACTTGTTGATTCATAAGATAAATGCACTCAAACTTGTTTATCAAAATGTGCATAGCAATTATATCATGTTGCAGGTAGCAAAGTACAGATGTCCAGAAATAGTTGCCCTATTTGTCTCCTCATTTCACTACATGGGGTCCTTATACTCCTTTCTTTGATAGTCTTGTACCTCTATTGGCTCAAAAGAAAGATCTGCCAAAGGTATTGATTATAAATACTAGAAAAATGATAAATAAGGTAAAGGATCCTAATAGTTTCTTTGGTGGAAAAATGCAACTAATCTAGAATAAGATGAAGACAATTGCTACAGGAACACACAGTTTTGTGTCCACAATTTTGGATAGTAATGGAAAGGTTAAGGACTAGGTAGAATGGTGATCCTCTTTTGAAAATATTCTAAATCATCCCACATTTTTAGCTTACTGCAATGATGAGGTAGGTGTAGGTGTAGTGTATGATTTGATTGACATGCTCTACAGGCTAGAAACAAAGATGTCAAAAGTAACTGCATAGGTTAAGGCAATAACAGATGCAAAGTGGAACAAATGCCTTGAAGAGTTAGATGTAGTTAGAAATGCCACATGGTCGGATGTAGATACAAATATTGCTATATGGGAAGTCATTGTAGATATCAAGGCCCTACCATCCGATGACAGTGACTAGTATGACATAAAGATGTAGTGAGGATGGAGTTAAAGGCATAAGGAAGAAAGAAAAGGCAAGGAAAGCGACAGGAAGTTGAAGACTAACATAATTTTATCAAAGACACCTGCATAAAATGCCACTTGTCAGTTTTGTAACTGCATCCAATTTTTGATCCAAGTATAAAGAATGTTTGTAATGTACCAAAGTAAAATATCTTTGTATCTTGCTTCCAATAGAATTTTGACATGTGTCCTCTCATTTGAAGCTTATTGCAATCCTTCTAATAAAAGGATTCCCAAGATGTGGAGTTGAGATTTGAAATCTATGTAATTTTTAGTGTTATGCTATTTTGTAGTCGGTCCAATTAGCTTTTGTGTCAATGTTATATGTGGCATTCAATTGTTTGCAATCCAGGAATACTTGTGAATCTTGAATGACATTCTGTCATATTCTGAGTTATTATTGAGTTATACTAGTAAATGTATTGTTTTCAAGGAAGATTAATGCATAGGAAAGTTCTATCATATTTGTGTCTCTAAATTTTGTCTCCATTTTTATATATTGGTTGTCTTGAGATTGAATGAGCAAGGTCATACAATTTAATGCAACATGGATATGTTGTATATCAGTTTGTTGTTGCCTTCAATTCAAAGAATTAAGTAAATACTTCAATAAATTGATAGGGTGTCCAATCATTTGAAAGGAATATTCATAAGAATGAGGTTTAGGGTTAACTATTAATGATTTAATTGTAAGGCAATTAAATAGATCAAGTTTTGTTGGTTAGACTCTGTATAGCAATGGATAAGACATTGATCATCAATTTAGAGGCATATTGAAAAATTCATATGGTTGCACAAAGCATAAATTTAAATCAAATCAACTTTTACTTTTCTTTATGAAGAAACAAGTTTGTTAGCACTTATTTGCAATAGTTTTCTGTGAGTTATAGTTAGCTACTGTAATCAAGAATTACTTGCAAATCCAAGAAGAATTGTGACCATTTCTGCTATAGGAGATGGATTTGAAGAAAAGAATATCAAGGAGAGAATTTTGAAGAAAGTATCAAATATCCAGTCATTCCATCCTTAAGGTGCACTTGCCTTGGTCCTGCAGAGCCAAAATAGTAGACAATCTCTATAATTCTGTTGAAGTGGTCCAAATCTGAAGATTTTTCCAGTTGAATATAACAAATAGCTACCCTTAGACTCTTTTTATCTTCTCAATCTTGATATTGGGTCCTTAGCAACCTAGTAGTTTTCAAACACCAACACCTAAAACACCTATCGCCTGAAACACCTATCTTCTTATTTTAAAGAGCAGACCAAACATTTTTAAAAAAAAAGGCTCCCATGGAGTGCCTATCTTTTCTGGAAATTGAGCTTTTTGATAGCCAGACCAAATATAATAGCCAGGCCAATAGGGATGCAAACAATCACCAAGGCAACTACTCCCAGAAAGTCATGTCTCATCCCAAAATAGTTCCTTATGAATTCAGAAACCGCCACTTTTCCGTCTGATGTCTCCATTTCTGTATCCACATCACCAAGCTGTGATGCGACCAAACCATAGAGCGTCCAGGAAACGGGTGTCGCCCAGTTGTACCATCTCCACCACACAGGCATTTTCTGGTTCAAGGAAAACAGATTTAAATGTGTTACTAATCATCATGATTTGCTCCATACCTTTTCAAGTTTATCTGAAGAGAAATAATATATACAATTTGCCTCAACGAAAATGTTTTAACATGGACTTACAGGTCGGGGAATGATGAAGCCAGAAAAGAGGTTCCATGTAAAAGTAAATGCAGGTATAATGACTGCCGCAACATGAAAATTTGGAGTAATTGCAACTGTCATCATTCCCATGAAGGTGTAGTAAAGAAAAGCGAAATTCGTGAAAAAGAGGAACCAGAAAAACTTGACTGCTGTCCACTCAAATGCGATCATGGAATAGACCACAAGTACATAAACTATAGACTGAACGAGAACATTAGGAACCTCAATTGCCACCTGCATACATGAATAACAAAAGGATTGTCTGATTAATCCAAGGTTGCATGGTTGACTATCATTTGCCAAGATGACAGCAGGATATAAAATACCTGTCCAAAAGCATAATGAAATGCTGAGTACATTCCAGCCGCTCTTTCTCTGTAGAAGACAGTTCGTTCCACATCAACCACAGGCATTACACTACTTGCATTGGTTACTCCAATAAAAACTACAGAGCAATACATTGCTCCCAAAATATTGAATAAATCTTGTTGATTGCCTCTGCAAAACAAAGTGAATATGTTCAAAAAAAAAATTGTCAGTACGATAGGAGACAGCTGAGTTGAACTATCTATAGTTTTGCAGAAAAAGCTCTGATAAATGACAGCAAAGACCTAAAAATCAAATCTGCTGGCTGCAAGTGCATATTGCGGCATCTAGACTATTGTGACAGTTAAAAGAGCGTCTAACCTCTTTTTCCCAAGGTCCCAAAAGATGCTCCCGAAGAGCAGGGCAAACATTGTGCTGAAGAAAAAGCGAACAACAACATAGTGTGGATTACGCCAGTATGACCTATATTGCTTCCAAAGGCATGCCATGCATTGAACGGGGAAGGGCTGTGCATATTGTGTTGGAAAATTAAGATCCTTTGAGCCTGGAGTAGGGGTGCTTAATTCTTTAATTAGTTGTTGATTCCATCTGACAAACAAAAATTACTTAAGCAAAGGCATGACGTTTCCATTCTCTAAAAAGTTCTCAAGTGAAATAAGGATGACTATAGTTTTTCATCGAGAAAAGGCCAATCATTAAGTACTTACTCATAAAGTGAAGATTTTGTGTAGATATCAGCAAAATCTATGCCAAGACTTTGTTCAACAGATATGGCGCTGACTTCCAGCACCCATGTTGCTGGATTGTATCCTTCTGTAATTGGTGATACACCTTCCACAGACTAATCAATGACACAAGAAACAAGCAACATTACAACTTTCTGCTATATGTTGACAATGGCATGCACGATGTATTAATCAGTAGCTGTAAACTACCAAGTGAGTAAAAAGGCTAAATATACCTCAAAATATTCAGTAAGTTTATTAGAATGCTGACCCAATGGTCCTGCATAGATCACTTGGCCGCCCCTTTTAAGAAATAGCAGCTGCAGTTCAGCAAGACAAAGAAGTGAAACTTTAGCATTAATAGACCTGCCTTATTTCTGGCATTTGCACTCCAGTTCCCCTTTTGGAAGCAATATGAAGTTTACTGGATCCAATATGACATGTTATTTATGGTGTGTCTGAATTATGAAAATAGTTGAATTTACCTCATCAAAAGATTCAAAGATATCAATGCTGGGTTGGTGGATGGTACAGACAACGGTGCGACCAGTATCCACTGTGTTACGTACAGTTCGCATTACTGTAGCTGCAGCACGGGCATCTAATCCCGAAGTTGGTTCATCCATGAAGATTATGGAAGGGTTAGCAACAAGTTCTACAGCAATAGTAAGCCTTTTTCTCTGCTCTGTAGAAAGACCTGTCAACCCAGGAAGCCCAACTACAGCATCCCTCAGAGGAGTAAGCTCAACAAGTTCCATCACTTCTTGCACAAACATCTGTAGTCATTGAGAAAAAAATTACCAAAAATACCAGCTACTTAGTTTCATTCAAAGGAAAGACTGGCTATCCAAATTATTGTATGTAAAGAGAGGAACTTGAGATCCCACCATTCTAGTTCTCTCATCAACATCCTGTGGTAGACGAAGCCATGCAGAGTACATAAGTGATTCATAGACAGTGACATTCGGGGAGTGGATGTCATTTTGTTCACAGTACCCTGAGATGCGAGCAAATGTTTCTCGTTTCTTTGGGTATCCAGAGATGCTTATACTTCCTTCTAAGTAGCCTCCCGTTTTCCTCCCAGCCAAGACATCCATCAATGTGGTTTTTCCAGCTCCACTAACTCCAACCAAGGCTGTAAGCACCCCTGGCCTGAAAGATCCACTAATGTTGAAAAGGAGTTGCAACTTTTTTTGATCCATCCCTTCATTTTTCATTTCCTGAAAAGAAGTTGCTGTTAGCTCCAGACTTCCTATTTTGAGAGAAGCTAAGCATGTTAAACAATTGCCAAATAAATAGCACAAAGAAAACATATCTAACTGCACCAACCTCTGGCATGTCAACATTGTAGTCGATATTTTCAAAAGCCATTGACAGTGGCTGGAAAGGAAGGACCATTCCTTTCTTGTGAGGTACCGAAGCTTGGAAATCAGAGAGCTCTCTATCATGGGAAGAGTGGAACTCAGAGTTCAAACTTTCTCTTCTCTCTAGAGAGCATGCATGGCCTGACAAAATTATTACAATCTGTGAATGAACAGTGCTAGCCTTTTAGTTTTGGAACTTCAACAAATGTGGCACGTTAGCTTTTCATTTGAGCATGTTAGAAAGTTTTCTCTATAGCATCTCATCTTTTCAGTTCATCTCTTCAATTTACTTTTCGAGCAATAGAATACTTTCGGGTGCAGTTCAAAACACTTTCAAAGCTCTGACTAATTTTCTGTTGTTGTATGTCCTACTCAAGATACAGAGAAAATTTATATTTACATTCAAGATAATAGTTATTTCCTAATGCAATATATACAATAGATGGTAAACGGTATCATTGTAAATTGAAACTTATTTCAGTCCTTATCTGAGACATGGCATTGTTTCTATTGTGGTAGAACCCCACATTCACAAGCAGTAAATACATCTCACAAAATCTCAAGTTATCACTACATAGCGTTCTAAACTTTGTGTTTCTATACTTGGAGTTCAGCTTTGAGGAGTAAATTTGGACATCCACAAACAGCAAAAGGATTTGAAATAATCTCTCGGTTAATCATTGGTTAACTTGCTTCATACATGTTTATGTCCTTGGTAAAAACAAGTAAGTTCAGTTTTGAGGAGTGGATTTGGACATTCACAAGCGGTAAAAATGCTTCAGAAGTAGATTCAGACATACCTCTGGAATGTTTTCCAGATGCATCTACAGACATAGGTTTCCTTCCATGCCCACATTCTCCAGTTCTGCTTGCATGTTTCTTTTCAATCTCATTTTCAGATAGTACACCCTGTGATTTTCCATAAGCTGTAAATACAGAGGGTCTAACTTCTATTAATCTCCAATCTCACCGTGAAAATAAAGAATAACTGAAAAAATGATAGTGCATTTAACCTTTAAATAACATCACAGACTTACGATTGAGGTAGGTCAAAGCTAAGGTAAATAGAATATTAAACATCAAACAGAACCCAATCAGTGCTCCTATACCGATCCAATAAAATTTAGCTTCAGCAAATAAACCACGAGCTTCTATTATTGAGTTCCCCAATGTATCGTTTGAGGTACTAGTACTGGGCTGCATACAAGTGAAATATTTAGATGGAATAATTACAAAATATGAGTACTTCTACTTCGACTGCATGCCGTGAATTCAAATGAAATTAAGTTGGTTTCCAATGCTTGCTAGCCTTTGATGATTAATCCAGGAATTCTCTCACTTACTTTATTCCATCTGGGGGCCAAAAATTCATTTACAGCAAGGGCATTTTGGCTGTAAGACAATGGGGAGCACCAATATGCCCAAATCCACCATTTGGGTACATTCTCTGTTAGAAACATGATGAAATCAATCATATTTATTGTAGTTTAAAATTTCAAGACTGCCACAAGTCACTTTCTTCAATTTAACAACCGCATGTGTGCGATCCTGTAAAGTGTATACTATACCTCGAGAAATCACAAATCCTCCAAGAACAAACACAAGAATTACAGCAAATGAACCAAATGTTTGTGATATGATCATATTCCGACTCAGTGATGCTACGAGCTTGAAAAGTCCCAGTGCCATTTGGTGGAGCATAAAGTAGAGAAGTATCTGCCTAAAAAATCTGCAAACAAAAGAAGGGATCTCTAAGAACTACCTTTGGCTACCTTTGGCTATTTGCATATCATTGTGATTGTTGTTATAGTTTTGATGGAAGTTCCATAAATATTTGTGCGTATAGCTTAATTAGATAAGATAATTGATAAAATGTAGTTATTTCATTTATCATTTTTCATCTAAGTTGCCAATTTGGATTCAGTGATGGGTGCGAGTTTGGGTTTGTGGGTTTGGGCAGAAAAAAAAATTCCAATTTGGGTTCGTGAGTGTATGCATGCATGTATGGTATGTATGTATGTATGTATGCATTATCTATATAAAACAATTAGAGAAACGTGCATAATTGCAAAACTAAGTCATTTTACAGTATGAATATATGTTGCTTGATTATTGATCAATGCCAAATGTCAATGATAAACATTAAATACTCGCTCATGAATCTATCTTCATGATTGTAAAGAGAGTCATACAATGAATGACTAAATTGCAAAACATAGAATAGTTCATCAAATAATAAAGTTTGAAACATAATGAGAAATGGCAAGTGTTTAGTTTATCAATGATCATAATATCAAATGCCCTTCAAGGAACGGGTCATCAAAAAATAAGGGATCAATGGCTTCATCCCTGGCTGCAACTATATCTAGATCCTCATCATTGGAACCCAATCTGGTTCCACTAGTTCCAGATGCTGCTATATCATCCTCTTCTTCCTCAACATGATAGATTAGATGAGTGAAATTATTTTTATTAGGTTCCTTTTAGGGTTGCATAGAAGAAATATTAAAAATACACTCTTTAAAGTAGTTTTATTTCACATTTTGGACCCTACTGCCTAGGGTCTTCCCAAGTTCGTCATAGGTTCACTATGGATTCACTGGGTTCGCTCTAGCATGGACTTGGGCAAACCCACAGTCTGAAATAAGGACCCTGCTCAGACCTGCAATGAACCCGGATGCGAATCCGGACCCGTGTAGACCAAGACCTAAAACCGGGCAGCTGGGGACAAATGCGGTTACGGAGGTTTTCATTAATAGGTCAATAAAAAAGATATGAAGCAAAAAAAGATGAAGAAATCCTTGAACAATGATAAAATGGGCTATTTTTAGTTCAGGGAAATTCCTAACCAAATGAGTGAAAATACCATCTACTTTAAATGTTCCCCATAGACAAAGGAATGTGCCTATTTAAGCAGCATCAATTCATGGACAAAACTAGTTAAGATTTAACATCTCATCTTAAAGGGCATAGTCCAAGAAGGTTAACTGTTTGATGACCATTGGTTTATTTGTATACAAACAACATGAGTAATGCATCTAATATATAATATTTTAGTAAGTAAAGATGTTGAGTAGTGATCGTAGAGGTCTTCTACCTTTGGTGGCTCGCTTCTTGAATGCGGGCTTCACTTAATCATAGCACATGCATCCGTGGCATACTAAAGAATCCTCCTAGTTTCAGAAAATATTGTCCCAAACTCTTGTTTTGTCACTCCCCTCCAATACCCACTAAATACTCCCCACACCCATTTTAATGCCCCAAAGAAATTTAAGGACGGCTTCCTGAACATGTTATACGATCTTTTGAGCTAGCACTATAACTGAAATATCATCAACATGGTTAGCTTTGAAAGATGTTTATCAAACATCAGCAAGCTGTGTGCGAATTTGACGACATAACAACACAAACAATCTTTGTGGAGACTTTGGTCTATTGTTGTTCAAGGAGAATGGAGTGAATAGTTCTTGTAGTGGTTTGTTGAGGGTTTTGTAATTAACAAAAATCAACACTCATCTACCTTGCCAGTTTGTGGAACAAAGATCTTTTAGCTGACAGGTTCCAACAAGTTAATTTTGGGGGAAAAAAGTAAAATTGTTTTCTCAAATGACATTAAAATGCTCAGAGACAACAGAATAAAACGAGCTTGCATCAAAATGCTAGTTGCCATCTGCATGGAAGAAGCATTGCAATGAGAAAAACTAGGACACTTCAGAGTTCAAGGCCCAAATATGTATTGATAAGATTTAGCAGATGGTGATTTGTAGGAAGAAACTATTAACTGTCAAGATTGAATTCACCTCTACCTAACAAACCGAGCCATGTTTGTGCGCACTTCTATATAGAATGAGAAGTTCAAAAAAACTCTCTTTGCTAATCTGACATGTTTCTAATTGCATAACTAAAAGGAAATTAAAATGAAATATTTACAAAATCCAAGACCGGCTGTTGTGGGGGATACGAACTTGACTGGTTAGCAAAGTACAGAGCATCATAAGCACGAGCTACACAGCATGAATCTATTTTTTTCAATGTCTAACATACGAACTTGACTGGTTAGCAAAGTACAGAGCATCATAAGCACGAGCTACACAGCATGAATCTATTTTTTTCAATGTCTAACATTTTCTAAACTCAACTTCTAGCAAATAAGTAAGCATCGTTGAACTTGGTAAATAATAGGTAGAATTGAGCTGCAAATAATACATTGTGAGCTTCCAAATTATCTGTTACAACAGTAGACCAGTTTTTGTTCTATACAGTTCTTGAAATTATCATGAAGATCATTACTAAGTGCTTTGTTTAAATTAAGGAGGCCCTAGTTTAGTATTGTTTAGGTAAAGTAATTTGAAGAGCTAATTATTCTGTCCATCTCTTAACTATAGATGGAATGTTGGTGTTGAAAAGAATCACTTCAATACAGTATTATGAATACAGCAAGTGATGTATAATACTTGAGATTAAAATCATTATATTTCTTATTATTTCTCTCACATCTATGAAACAGTACTATTCACAAAGAACTATTAAACCTCTTGTGAGTGTAGTTCAGCATGACTTTTATGCATCCAAGATTGCATATGAGAAAAGATACAGAGTTTTAGAGTTACCTCTCAGCTTCTGGTGCAAAGCCAATAACATAGTATGTAACAGAAACCCAAATCAATGCTTCTAGAAACGATAGTGGGATCTTCACTGTCCATGCTGGTAATGCATAAGCCCAAGCTGGATAAAATAGGAGGTCTCTTTGCTTGTAGAAAACTGGAAGGCGGCCAACTGTCATTGACAATTCTGGAAGTCCATTATCCATCATAAGGATTATACCGAAGAACATAGCTCCCATATATAGATTTCCATCTGTAATATTCTGCTGGTGCATTTCCGTGCGCAAAAATAGCGTCATTGTGATTGCCCCAATAACTGCAATCTGTATTATCTATTTGTCAGGATTCATTCTTCTTTCTCTGATAAGATAAATAAAAGGAATGCTTGAGCTCTCCAAATTTGGGATCCAAGTGACTCACCTGTCCTATTTTAAATATGTAGACAAAAGAGTTTCTCTTCATAAGCAGTACTTCTCTAGAGAAGCAAGCTTTGAGCATGTTCATTCTACTAACACCATATCTGGTAGATGTAAGAGCTGCAGGATGGTTCATTGTTTTGTCATATGAATGTGATAACTCTTCTGCGAGACACTTGCCTACATGAAATGAGTGAAAAGCCTCTGCAAATTCCTTGGCAGGTATGTATTGATATGGCTGACTTCTATCCATCCAATATTGCTCTTGGTCCTTTCTTGAGGTCACCTGTCAAATTCAAGCAGTCAAACACAAAAACAGATTTAATAATTGACATATAATAGAAAAAACTTATCTAAAAGGGTAAAAGCTGCAGTATTGAGAATGAAGTACAAGGTCCACTCGAGCTAGAATAATGGTAAGGTGGGTAAGGCTACTAGGAAACCCCACTTGAAATTCCACAAGGATATAGCTATCCATATTATGTTCGAGTTTTGTGCTACTGGATTCTGATCTCGTGATCAAGGTTAGTAGCAAATTTGAACTTGCCAATCAATCGACATACAAGTACCATATCATGTGTGCAAATTAAGTAAATCTTTATGCTTTAAAGTTGCCACCTAAATATCACCAAGTCCTACATGATTGATTAGAAAACCTACTTCCTGCAAGAAATCTGCAACTCCTTTTCTATCTGGGCACTTGAAACCCATGGACTCAAAAAATTCCAGCACGTGCTCCCGAGGTCCTTGATACACAATTTGTCCTTCAGACAATAAAAGAATGTCATCAAATAGTTCGTATGTCTCAGGAGCAGGTTGCAGAAGAGCTATCAACATCGTGCCATCAAGGACGTGGACAATTTGCAGCAGACACTTGATTATTTGAAAAGTTGTAGCACTGTCCAATCCTGTAGAAATTTCATCATAAAAAGAGCTTTTGGATGACCAACTAGCATTTCCCCTGCAAGAAATATTCAATAACAATCACAATTTTTGTATATTTCATTAATATGAATTCAAATTAAATTGCTTCAACTTTACCATCAAAGAACTTATCTTGGATATCACACCTGTTGTGACTCTTTTCTTTTGACCTCCAGAGACTCCACGGAGCATTTGATTTCCTATTTTTATGTCAGCACAAATGTCCAGTCCCAGAACCTAGAACACACAAGGATGCAGTAATTTAGGTGAATAATCTCACCATTCAAAATCTATGAAGAATTTGCACCTGTAAGCTCTGAATTTCTGAAAACCAACCTTCAACACATAGTCTGTGATAAGAGTGGTCTTCTGGCCTTCAATTGCTGTTTCCTGTGAACATAGTGCAGCTCAGTGAGGAATAGGTGGCAGAAATCATAAAGAAAATATTTCATTGAGGAATTTTTTGTAGAAAACCATCCTTTGAATGAAGTACTTACCTTCAAATAGACGTCAACATCTGGATCTGGTTTGATACCTGCTTGCTTCTCACGTTTTGAAATTTCTTGCAACAGGTCTGTAAGCAACACAAATATCAGTATCAGTATGATCACAAAATTGAGTAAACATTGCAGTATCATTGTCCGTATCAGTAATGCATACACAAAAAAACTCACCATATCTTGACCCAACACCTTGACATTGGCCAGAGAAATCCAGTGTTTCCCTTACAGTCATTTCCGCATAGTGCAAGTCTTGCTGGCTAATGTAAGCAGAAGTTCTTTGTGGCACAAATTCTTTCAACAGTTTTCCATTGTAGGTCACATTTCCGGAAATCTGTGAAAATGCAAGTAATCATATGACAAACATACTATAAGATATAATTTGTTCTAATCAATAATATCAACTTAGGGCCGTGACCAAACAATGAGAACAAATGTGTCTAACATTTCGACAGACGTGAACAAGCTTGGGTTTTCTAAACAACAAATACTGTCTCTGGGTAGTATAAAATATATAGAACTTCAAACTACCCTGAGATTGCGGTCAGGTTCTCCAGCCAAAGCTGTTAGTAACGAAGTCTTCCCAGCTCCAGGTGGACCAAGAAGAAGCATCATCCTGAATAGTTCAATGAAAGGTTAATTATAAGACCATATAAACCCGCAGTTCTCCATTTACATATTTTGGACATCTTCATATTCAGATACGATAGAACAGACTTACCGTGAAGGCTTAATGATGCCACTTACGTCATGAAGGATAGTAAGAGTTGTCCTCTTTGACGGCAATATGTGCAGGGAGTTGAGAAACCCCTGCAGAACAACATTTGTTAGAATGCGCTAAAATTGAAAGCCCCTCAGATTCAATTTTAATATTGTGAAGTTAAATTTAAAATTCAAGATAGCTACATTTGGTACGATTGCTAAAAGAGTTATGTTTATGCTGCTTTAATTGTGACTCTTCTAGCTCCCCTTCAAATAGAAAGCATTTTCATTTTGAACTACCACAATTTATGTTTATGCTGCTTTAATTGTGACTCTTCTAGCTCCCCTTCAAATAGAAAGCATTTTCATTTTGAACTACCACAATATATTCAGAAAAATTATCACAGCCCATTTCCTCCATCTGCTATTTTCTCCTTGTTTGTCAGTTTTCACAGTTTCTCATATATATCTTCCAATTCTTAAATTTGTAAAATAAAATCAGCAGCTTATCAATATGGCCATTTTTTGTCTTATTTATCTTTTAGGAGTGCAGTTTCTTCACCAAAACACTGTTTTAAGAGGTAAATGAGCGCTCAAGCTATAAATATGAAATATCCATGGTCCGTTCTTTCTTTTATCAGAATACCATCAAGAAACTGGAAGAGGCTTGCAATTTACCTCAACCAAGTTTGCAGTAAAATTGACAAGAGTAGGAACAGCTCTGCTTCCAACATGTACGTCTGCATCAACAGTCAAGTGATCGAACCGAACTTCTATAGTTGGCAACTCAATCCCCACTCTGTAATTACGCCCATTTTAATTATCAGCACCCTGTTTTGTTTTGAAAATAACCACTGAATAAAAAATTGAGTTTTTCTTTTTACCTCTCTAGTCTTTTCCTGAATTTGGAAAGAAACCGCTCGTTGTCGACTTCAGCAACCTGCAGAACTCTCTGAATGAACTTCCTCCGCGTTTCACTAGAGAGCTTTGTGACATCAACATTCTCGTATTTGAAACTCCCAGTTGCAACAACTTCACTGAGAACAGACTTCCTGAGGCGGTCATAAGTAGGGAGTTTTTCAAGAGCAGCCCATTTGAGAGCTTCTTCATCATTCTCCACCCCACTGCTTCTGCGGTTACTGAATGATCTGGACAGAGCATTGTCTTCACTCGTCCATGTTTGATCCAGACAGCCTTCCAAATCCAGCGAAACGGCCATCTTCTTCCACACAAGATCGAAACTTTAATTTTTCTCCCTTCTTCCCTCCCCAAACACATACTTATAGCCCAAGCCAATTGGGATTTTCTCATCGCTGACGCTGATGCATTTAGCTTTCAACTTTGAAGGCAAAATGTCAGGAATGACAGAAAGTGCGAGTAGTAGCTAATTTTGTCACGGCCACTAAAGAAATATAGTGAAACTTGAAAGCATGCTTTGCTTCCCTCCAATTCGACGCAGCATGAGCAGACACTTTGGAAATGCTAAAATGTCAGAAAAAGTTGAAGACGCCTCAGCAGTCAGCAACCTCTCTTCTGTTTTCTAAGATGCATGTTGCCCTGTATTACGTAGTTAGTTGAAATTCAAAATCATTCAGTTATCTGAATCTGTAGATACGCATTACGTCAGCGAGGAGGTCATGATAGAGTTCAGATCCCTTTAAAGTTTAGATTTTTTTCTCGATTTCAGTCATTGATCATGAGAATATTGCTTTTTGAAGGAATTGACTTGTATCGGATTCTTCAAATAATGGGAAAGTGAATCTGTATATGAAAAGTTTGAAATGAATAAATATTGGGAAAGTGAATCCCACCAACTGCTGATTGCAATTGCGTGTCCAACAACAAATTACATATAAACCAAGTAATCAATATATGTGTTATTTAATTTTGTTTCCGCCGGTCCATGTTCATAGTTGTGTCTTATGGCATACTGCAATTTGTACTTGTGCTGGAAAATATGTATCCAAATTTGATTAGAGGTCAGAAATTTCATTCAAACCACGTACTTAACATGAACAGCGGTGCTTAATCAGAACATGAACAGGGCTCTAATGTCTTAGAGAAATGTCACTCTCGTTCGTCGACTTGCTTATTAGATGCTTATGTGGTGATCGAGTCAGAGTGTGTCCGGGCAACTCCTTTTTGTTTTGTCAGCAATTAAGAGATAATTGAACTAAATTGTTAAGTTTCGAAATTTAATTTGCTTATGAAGATGGATCATTAATAGATATATGATATTTGATGTCGTACTTCATTTCTCCTTATGTGATTTTGCTATATGATTCATCTTATGTCATTCGTGAGTATGTTTAATATTTAATATTTAATCATATTATGTGGATTACTGACTTTTTGTTTATTGCGAGTGTCTAAGTGGATGCAGGATTGACAGGATGAGAGTGTGGTTGAGGTAGAGGGGGTTAGCCTCTCGGAAGGGGATGAATCGGATGACTCTTGCAGCCACACACACTATACACTTAGTTTTTATGATGTTTTGATCTAATGCAACATGTTTTTTTTGTTTGAATCTTCTTTACAATATGATCCAATAGAAGTAATTTCTAATTACTTTGTGTTTGAAATGGTATATGAGGAATGTGCTTGTTTTCGGTATTCTCCTTTGTTATATGAAATAAACACTAGCACTTGCACCTAAAAGGAGGTGCAAGGAGTACACCGATAGGTTTTGTATTTTAAAGTATAAATGTGCAACTTTGTATAATAGAAAGAACCACATAAAAGTGACGGTGTGACGGTGTATGAAATTGTTGCATTATAGAAGTGTATCATATGCACAACCATTGTCTTTATGGAGGAATTCAATTTACAATAGTAGAATTTGTATTTTATGTATGTCATCATAAGAAATCATGGCATTGAATTACATGTCCAAAGCCGAAAAAAATAGATCTATATGTAAATATAATTCTTCTTTGTACCCTCTTTGTGATCAACAGGTGACATTCTATAGAAGATAAACGATTGAATACTTGAGAACGCAAAATAAAAATAAAAATTCAATGATTGAAAAAAATTAAATTGTAGTAATTAAATAGGGAATTTCACAAGCATGCGCTATGTAGTAATTCTTCTTTGTATCATCTTTGTGATCAACAAGTGTCAATGTTTAGAAGAAAGTAATGGAATACTTGATAAGAAAGTGATTGAATACTTGATATGGAAAACAAGATTGACTTGAAGGAAGGATGAAAATTAAACTGTAGTACTTTAAAAGTTGTTATACGAGTATCTTAACGTAGATGAGCTTTGTGTGAGATCAAGTGCAAGAAGCTATTCTTCTTTATTTCTAATAATGTTGCATGGAATCTTTTACAATTTTTTAAAGTGATTGAATTCTCAAAGATATTACCAAGGATATCTTTCCTTGGTTGTATCTTGGCTAAATTCTCAAAGATATTGCCCAAGATATTTTTCATAATGCGACAAATGATAATATCCCCAAGAGAAATGTGGTCTCATGGAATATTATTACTACAAGATATGCATATAATTGATGTATTGAAAAGGCTTTCGAAACTCTAAATAAAATGGCAGTTGGTGTAATTCTTGATTCAATGACCTTTTCCAGTGTCATACCTAGACATGAGAAAAGAAGAGCCTCATAACAAGGTATAAACATGCATAAAAATTCATCAAAACATAATGGAAGTTGACTTTTTGTCAAATACTATGATTGTAATTGCTATTGCTTAATTAAAGTTGGATATGCTTTGGTAGATATGAATTCAAAAAGTTGGATATGCTTTGGTAAATATGAATTCAAACATTGGAAACATAAATCATTTAAACTTTTCTCCAAAATGCTTCTAAGAGATGGTTTTTCATAAGCATTACATGTTGAAATTGATATAATAAGACCTCTATGGGTAGTTGGTCACCGTAAGAGGATTCCTTAAGCCTACGATGTGCATTGATTGTCATACAAAGTGCAGTAGGGACATTTAGATGTTTCAAATATTTTTCTATTGCAAAGTGATACACGTTCATTTGTAGTGAACAAATGTCAATTTTTAGTAGTTGTTTGGGATCTAGAAATCTCATTTCATATATTAAAATGCATTGAATATTTTTCATGTCTTCTTGGAATTTTGTCAATGCTTGTCATTGTAGTGGTTTCATTTTTTTAATTGGAATGTTGAGAGCCATGAAATAAACATTAGGAAACAAAATAAACAAGAGTTTTGAGGAGCTAGAGTCCCCATCTTTTGAAAAAAATAGATATATTAAATGTGCATCATAGTGAGGTAAGATAGAAGACATCACAAATCAAAGAAACCCAATGAGAGGACTATGATATTTTAATTATAGCAATTGATAATGTGAAAAGATAAGTTCTAGTGTGTAAATTAACAATTCCCTCTATTCACATTCAATTTAATGTTTTAAAATAAAATTTCAATTACTAAATATATTAAATTAAAAATTAACATTTGGGAAAGGAAAAATGCATATTTATATATAAAACAAAAAATATATTTTAATTATGGTTATATCTATGACTAACTCAATTTTAATTTTTATGAGAAATCTCTTACTTCTTATATTTAAACAAAAAATATCTTAAATAATAGAAAACGAAAATGAAGGGACCTAGAGACACAAAAATTAGCCATTATCAAACTCTTAGTTGGGTATAAATGCAAATGATTGTAGAAGGCCCCTCTCTTTGAATGTGTATTGATTGATAATGATTGATTCGTTATGAATGGTTAAAGGAGAGACAAAAAATAGCATAGTATTCTTTTTGAAGAAGATATTGAAGGTAATATTTAATAAAAAACATTATCACTATCACAAGACACGAGTTCACATTTCCTGTACTGCTTTTATCTTTCACACAAATCTTGATTTGAGGAAGCCACTTACTCTCACTTATGCTTGTAGTAAGTGTCTCAACATGCCAAGCTAAACTTTTCATCTCAAGAATTTTATTTAACCTAATTAGTCAAATCCAATGTTGTTTTGATTAAATTTGATTTTAAATTTTTGTAAATGATTTTTAATACCTAATATAAATTAATTAATACAACCATATTTCCTTCAAAGTTCATGATTTATTTCAAAGCTATAAAACTAAATTAATAAATGTACTTTCCTTCACACAATGTGATGTGATTCAGAAAATCAAGACACAACTAAATAGTTGAGAATTAAAGTTGTCAAACGTAATCATCACATTATTTTTTATAATAGAAGGTTAGTCATTGTATTGTAACCCACATTTTCAAGAGTTTAATCTAAGTTTCATATTTGGTATTTTAAAACTAGAGTGTACCTAACTTTCTAGAAATATTGGTGTTAGAATTTTTATATTTCTTTATAGTATTATATTCAAAACACTAATATAAGATTCATTGTAACTCTAGCACAAACATTTTTTAAAATTAAAGAATATCTCTTTCATACAAACTTTTAAAATAGTATATTCTTACATGTATCCTTCAAAAAAAGAAGAAGTTATATACCTATTTATTTAGGAGGAGTTTTTATCTAATTAACTCCTCAGAACCTTTTTTTATTATAATAGAAATGGAATGAAGATATTCATAGACAATAGGATGTAAAGCTACATATTATATATTTCTAACTTGTTGCCCTGGTATTTATCATACCCAAATTTCAAAATTTTCAATCAAAATGTGTAGGAGGACATAAAAATTCAATTTTTAAGTGTTTGAAGACTTATCCAATTCTTGGCAGTCTCATGATTTCAAATCCTCCTGCTAATCAGTAGCTTTGTCCAACACTTTGAATTTTTGAAATCTAGCTTCCGAGTCAAAAGTTGTTGCAAGTTAATGAAGGAACCTAAAATACATATTTTCAATTGCATCATTAACTATTAACCTCTCAAAAGATTAAGTGTGAAAATGTGCATTTCATTTTGAAAGCTTAACCATTAACCTCTCTTTTTAAAAAAGGGTTAAGATAAGCTTGCAAAATTAACCTTCTGAAAAAGGTTAAGATAAGATTGCAAAATTAACCTTCTAAAAAGAGGTTAAGGTTTGGGGGTCAAAACACGTATTTTCTCCCTTGTCATTAACCTTAACTTCTTGTCTCAAAGGTTAAGGTTAAGCTCCAAATTATGTATTTTGAGGGTGGTTAATTAACCTCCCTAATCAAGTTAATAAAGGATGAGAATTGAAAAGTGAATCACTATGAACCAATTCAAATTTTCATCTGGTGCTCCATTCAAATGCATTAATCAGCAATGGATTGATTCAAATTTCTAATAAATTAATCTTCTTACTTGCAACTTCCCTCTTTTACCCAATCTATAACTTCAATGCAGATGTATCAAGAATGCACAACCAATTATAATAATTGTGTCTTGAGAATGGATAGAGAGACTGATAAAACAAAATGAGAAGAAGGTTAGGCTTTCAAAGAGGAAGAAGAACTTGATTTGCAAAAGGAGAATGGAGTCGTGTGCGAAGAAAATTGAATTAATGAAGGAGACTATGGTTTTTAAAGATTTTACCAGCATTTCTTATAATCCATGCACGTATGAGAGCTGAGGCGAGACATATGAAAAGTTACATTGGCATCCTTGCTGCCTATGCCAAATTGGAGATATAGAACAGGGTATGAGGATTCAAGCATGTGCTTTTTGAGTCTTGGATTGAAGTGAAGAGGTAAAAAAGCTAGTAACAGCTTTCAACACCAATGTGACAGCCCACGTGGTCAAGGCCAAAGTATTCAGAACAAAGAAGGATGCAACAAATTATTTATGTTTCTTTGTATGTGACCACACATAATTAGAAGGAATATAAATATCAAAGTACGTGAGGTCTTTCAAAGAAGATTTATAATCCCAGTCGTGGCTTGCCTTTCTTTTCCAACACAATCGCATTGGTGGCAACCATTGATAAAGCCTACAAACTGTTTAACAAAATGCTGAGTTCGAAGGTGATATTGGTGGAGACACGTGAGCTACCTATTTTCTCTCATATTTTCATTGATAGTTACACTAGTACATTTGGGTTCATTTTTGACCTTTATTGGTCGAATTTTCGACCCATTTTTGACCAAATTTTGAGCAAATTCGACCAAGCCATTAGTCAAAAATTTTCTTGTCAAAATTTTAACCAACATATTGGTTGGTCAAAATTTTGACTAATCCATTGGTCGAAAACCTTCCATAGCCATTGTCCAAGTTCAATCAGGAATTGGTCAAAATTTTGACCAATGAAGGTAGAAATTTTGACCAACAAAGGTAGTACAAAATTTAGGCCTTTGTGGAAATTTTGACCAATGAAGGTAGAAAGTTTCGACCAATGAAGGTAGAAATTTCAACCAACAAAGGTAGGAAAAAATTCAGGCATTGGTGGAAATTTCAACCAATGAAAGTAGAAATTTTGACCAACAAAGTTAGTACAAAATTTAGGCCTTCGTGGAAATTTTGACTAGCAAAGGTAGGAAAAAATTTAGGCATTGGTGGAAATTTTAACCAATGAAGGTAGAAATTTTGACCAACAAAGGTAGGAAAAAAATTCAGGCATTGGCGGAAATTTCGACCAATGAAGTTAGAAATTTCCACCAACAAAGGTAGAAAAAAATTCAGCCATTGGTGGAAATTTCTACCAATGAAGGTAGAAATTTTTGCCAACAAAGGTGGAAAAAAATCTAAGCGTTGCTGGAAATTTGGACCAATGAAGGTGGAAATTTCGACCAACAGCTAGGTGTAATTTTTTTTTTCAGGCATTCTATAAAACAGTTCACATGCCTTGCATATGATATGACATTTTGCATGCATCCTGCACTCTCTCATCCAGCTGATGATGGATTACGTAGAGTGATCTGAAACCATGATTCTAAAACACACACACAATCAAATCCAAAATGAACTTGCACTACAAATGGATTGTGGAAATCTGATATTGTTAATTTTGCATGTATGTCTGCCAGGACAAATATATGTTTAAGTTGTGATTGTCCTGGTAGGCATGCATGCAAAATTACCAATATCATATTTCCACAATCCATTTATAGTGCAAGTTCATTTTGGATTTGATTATGTGTTTTTAAGCATCATGGTTTCAGATCACTCTACATAATCCAACATCAGCCAGATGAGAGAGAGTGCAAGATGCATGCAAAATGTCATATCATACGCAAGGCATGTGAACTATTTTATAGAATGCTCGAAAAACACCGACAGTAACTAATATGAAGAATATATAATTAGTTATATGATTGAGAAAAATCATGTACGTTGTATGAAGGTAGTCCATGGCTGACAGGGCCCACCAAAAGATAAAACATATGATAAAAAGACTTATTTTCATGTTTTGAACATATGGGGTACACATAACATGACTTATTATTGCACAATTCAACTAAGTTCAGTTAATTTCCGCAGGGATTGTCCCCATTTAATGGTGAACATTTTGCCACATTTCAAGCCTTTTGATTATATAAAGAAATGGATAGCATGAAAAGTTTAAGTAATGTCAAACCATTTATTTACTTGATATATAATGTGAAGAGAACTATTATGTTGCTCAACAACAACCACCAAATAAAATTATCATCATGTACCCAAAAAGGGATGGATGGAATGTCGGAACCAACCTCCAAATAAATACTATCACCGTCCCTCTATATTATAAGTTATAGTGGCACTCTAGATTTGCTCTATTCCATCGTACACTTACATATCATACACTTTACCATAGTCCATATCAACAAGGTCAGAGAGATCAATTTCATTTGACTAGTATGTGGAAGACCTTGATGTTGAGAAGTTGTGTGATTCATGTGGAGTGGAAGGTGTTTTGGCCCCTTGGAAGGAAGCTTCATCTCTTTTACTAACTTTTTAATTTTTACTTGGAGAAGCATATTGCTTTGAATTATCCCCATGGCTCCTTGCAAATGATGCCAAGAGTGTCCTTGCTATTTTCTTCTACCATAACATAATGTTCACAAAGTGTTAGAATTGTCTCTAGATGAAAAGAAACTGTAGAGGCTCAATTGGCATGTGATCTTAGTTAATGTAGAAAATAGATTATGAAATATCATCTGAAATGTTGATACAAAAGTCTTCCTAAAACAAAAATGTAAACCATATCAATTAGAAAACAAAAATCTAAAACATATCAATCCTAAAAATGATTTATATCATTAATCAATGTAAAAGAGAGTAGAAAGAAATCATAACTGATACCTGAAATGTGAACATTGTAGGCATTTGATCCTTTGAAATGAACATGTTCTCTTGATGAAGGCTTAAACTAGTCTAGATCCTTGCAGAAACACATGACATGTAATTGAATGGATAAAAATTTATGGTACAAGCACTTGAAACACTTAGACTGGATACTGCAGCTCAAGTGCTAAGGTCTTGAAAAATGTTGAACACATTTGGTGAAGTTTATATGCAACATCAAGAAAAAGTTTGTTATATGGTGCAACACATTCACTCAAAGTAAGTGATCAGAACAACAATCATCTTATAGAAGGATACCAATCACATTAAAATTACATAAGATTAATGTTAAAATTGGTCATCATCTAACTAAAATCATATGTTTAGCAAGAAAAACTCTTTACTATTTTTCCCATTGTTCTTTGCACCATCAAGTTTTATTTTAACTATTCTATGTGGAAAAAATGTAATCTAGAGAACAATTTCTATTCTACCAATAGGTTCTATATAAATAAATGCCAAGGATTTTATATTATTCCAATCTAAACTAATTAAAAAATTGACCTCAAAGTTTTACAGATCTATCTCCGACCAGGTGGAAGCTATGTAACAGACCAGTTAGAGCTAAAACAAGTTGCCATAGTAAGATGTTGAGGAAGATGTTGTACCTCTATCACTGGGAGCTTGTGTGTCTTCCTCATTACATGCTTGGGCTGAATATGTGACATCACATGTCTCACTTATTAAAAAATATAGTACATCAGCATGGAAAGAAGGCTTCCATCTTCCGATGATGTATTTAATGAATTGAACATCTCAATTGCAACCAAAATAGTTTTGAGAGCTATGTTGGCCCAAATGATCTGGCTAGAACTTGTGTTCCAGGCCCAGATGCTACAAATAACAACCTATGATGCCTTCATCTATACACAATGTCTTTCTAGTTTCTTTCTACTCGCATGCCCATTCCATTTCATATGATCATCTGAAAATTGTGTCACTCTAAGCTCTCAACTGTTTCCTCTTGATTGATCATTTGATAATTGCTAAATGAGAGCTTTGGGATAAGCTATAGGCATCCATCAAAGCATAAAGGATTTTTTCAGATGATGTAGATGAAGTAGTAGCATTTGCCTTGGGAGACATACTTGCAAAATGGAAGCATAGATAAGTCATGTGAACTATTTGATAGGATGCCTAAATATAATGTGGTCATCAAAAGTCATGGTTCCTAGATATGCACAAAATAGATATATTGAAAGAATATATTTGTTTAAGTTGCAACTGCCCTGGTAGACATGCATGCAAAATGTGGAGTCCTAGATAAATAGTTCAACTGAATCCTCTTGGAGGAAGGTGATGCAACAACATCAAGGCCAAGGATGAAGGTATAAGAAGACCCTAGAGGCAACAAGATGTCAACATGACCATGATGGGTCATTGGTTGTAATAAGACCATGAAATGGTCCTTCAAACATATTTTATGATCATTTTGTATTAAGATCAATTATGTAAGCCTTAACGACATTGTGAGGGTTAGAATGTACCTAGGGGTCATTTATAATATATCAAGGGGATGGGAGTCCTCGCATGTACTAGGAAGCATACATGAGGTCAAAGAATTATAATGTGCATATAAAATGCAGTCAATTTAATGTAATTGCAAAATATGTCAAATCGTCAAAATGGTAACAATAGGCCACATATGGCAATCCAAGTGGAATCAAGAGGATAAGTGAAGTCCTTAGATCCTTTTAAGCATAGTTAGTCATTTAGGGAAGTTTTAAAAAGTTTCATATTATCAAATGTTAAAACAAGAGCGAATTAGTAAAATGTTGTTAATAAAAGGTGATAAACTATCAAGTGACTGTTATGAGACAGTCAGGGAGTTTTTGGTAAGTTCTTTGAGGTTTGGGTAGTTAGAAGGAAGAAAAGAAGTCAATTAATACAATGTATATTGTGTTCAAGAGATATTATGGTCGAAGATCTCATGTAAAGGATTGAAAGAATGAATAAAAACAACCTCTGTTTCACTGTTATGTTCAAACTACTGTAAAATAGTGACTATTCCTTTCATTGTTTTTTGGATTGGACAAAAGTTTATTTTGTTTCAAAGATTTATCTTGAATTTGCAAATGATTTAGAAGATTTTAAAGATTCCTTTCATTTGAAATAGGCCATTTGTTAAAGGATTTTGTATAGCAACTAAGTGACTGTCACTGTCATGAGACATAGAAATTAACTTTCTCAAATAATTTAAGATTTTCACCTCCCCCACTATTGTGATGGACATGTAACTTTTGGCAGAGGGTAGCTAGAATACATTGGCTTAAAGTTGGTGACCATGCATTCAAAGAGTTCTTTCTTGTTCTTGATGAATTCCATTCTTCGTTAGGCATATTTTTTTTTAAAGAAGGCTAAGTGGTGCTTTTTGAGCTACCACAAATTCACCAAGGCCTATTTAAATGTTATGGACTGCAAGAAATCATTATTGTCCTCAGCCTTATGCTTACATTCTCCTTGTGCAACGATGTCTTTACTACTACCTTGGGTGTATGCCCTAGAAGTTCTTGCTTTTCTTCAATTTACTATCTACATAACATTCAGAATAGGTCCAACAAAGCAGACATTCAAGATAGTATAAGCTCCTAAATATTTAGATAGTACTCCAAAATAACTTTGAGTGTCCTTGCTGCTTTTACTTTTTCATGAAAACTGGATTAAATAAGTCTTTATATACAAGATCTACATCAATCTCCATAACATCTAGTAATTCATCCTTGTGATTCCTTTGAAAAATTTCAACACTCACTTGAACCACCCATTGATATTTATGAATGCTCCCTTTTGAACCCATGAAACTCTATCAAGATCTAACAATAAAGAAATCATACCAGAAAAATGTAGTGCACTAAAACATATAATTAAGAAGGTATGGTCAATACTTAGTGGTTAAGTGTCTTTACATCTAGAGCCTTTTCATCTACTAGGTTGCAAATACTTTGATATAAATTTTTGGTGTCAAAACTATGATGATTCGCAACCTGTCATATAAAACCACAGGATGTATCAACCCCCATTGTATTCTTAAATGGTATTTTTCCTTAAATAGTTCTAACAAAAAAATTAATACCCATGGATGCACTTAAATTTTTACTAAGATGGTTAAACGAGCATGTTAAATGAGCATGTCCTTGATGGATGCACTTAAATTTCCATTAACATCAAAAGTTGCCTGCTATTTTTATCATCATTAGTTGACTGTTGTTGTAAGAAGCACTGCAGATATATAATTTGTCAAGTTTCAAAGGAAATGGCAGAAACATAAAACATTACTGAAGATTTTTTTGCATTCTTGGGCTTTGCTAGTGCATCATTATGTAACATCATGTTGGAGAATTAATGTTGAATCATTTTTGATGATCCATTTTAAAGTTATTAAGAGAAATTCTCTTCTTTGCTATCAATTCGTTATGGTAGTTAATGGAGTTAACCCTGACTATTTATGAAACAAGCTCACAGTCAAATGAAAAAACATTTCATGTTATAATATATAGAGAATCATTGAAATAGAATAACTTTTGTGTTTTTAAGTAAAAAACTCTTCATATATATTGAATCTTTCAATAGTCAGCTAAATTTTTTTTTGTCTTGCCCTAGATTTTATGTACTCAAAGATACAAAATAACAATGTACCTGAGCTAAAATTATTCTATTGTGAACAAATTGAAAGGAAAGAAGACCTTTCATTTTGTTCAATTGTAAAATTATGCATAGAAAACAATAATGAATTCATTAGCATTTACAATAAGAGAGGGTTTACATTCTCACCAACTCCCAAGCATTGGTTGCATTTCCCGAGTCTCTGCATGTAGATTATATAACCACAAAATTCCACATTTTCAGATCTAAAACAAATGTTGTCAATAAAATTACTAAATGGTTAAACGAGCATGTCCTTGATGGATGCACTTAAATTTCCATTATCATCATTCGTTGCCTGCTATTGTTACAACATTTACCAATGGAATAATAAGACTAGTTTCTTTATCCTTTCATTACAGATGGAGGGAAAAATAGAATAGTTATAAAATGGTTTAGTTTAAATAGAACATTCTAAGTATAGCATATGTTATGTTTTAAATAATTAGATGAGGTAAATGTTATTAGAGAAGTCCTCATGTTCCTTGATCGCCTTTTATGAATTCTCCTATTTCTAATATTTTAGGATATCCTAGTTTCTGTTGAATATAATTTGATGAAGCCCCATTTTTCATTCAATAATTTTTTCAGCTTCGAGTTTAATCACTGTATGATATCATTATACTTAATGTTTTAGGATGCCTTAGTTTCCACTAAGTATTACTTGATTGAGTAAAAGCCACCCATGATTCAAGAGCAGGAATAATTGTATGGAAAATTTCAAATAAGGAGATCATTAGACACGACCGTGGTCGAATCAACAGATTTAACACTCAATATTGCAAAGGTGGCAAAGAAGCTAGCTATGAGGCAAGGAACAGAGCATGCGACCTTAACTATGCCAGGTCAAGCAATTGGAAGAGTATGGAATTTCACAACATACTCCTATGCTTCTAGCCCCTGGTAATCTGTCAATAGAAGATGCCTTGAAGATGAGGCATGACCTACCAGAGGTCAGAGTGAAGAATAGAAAGCCATGCTAATGTGTACCCTGAAGAGTATCTATATTAGAATGATCTTTTCTTATCATTTGGTGGACAATACAAAAAGCTAACAAATATGATAGATGAAGGGTCCTTGATAAAAAGGCACTTGGCACAATATGGCTATGCTTGGCAGCATCAATGGTTTCAATTTATCAAAACAAATAACAATGTAGGATATAATTTTGATGTTTTTAGATTTGGCATGTTTGTCATTGATGCCAAAAGGTGCTATCTCAGAGTGTTGTTTGTGAGATGTTCAGAATGCCTTCAGTAGCTATACCACCTTATGAGGATGACAACTCTTGGGCAGTGTTTGTGTTTTTAAAATCTATTCATGACACTATGGAGACAATGTGAAAAGTGTGTTTCAATATTGTTCATGGCAATATGGTGACATCATGATGGAAAGACATGATCACTGGATGGTTGTCAATGGTGTTGAAAACCACAATGTGTTTAACACATGATGTGTTTTTCGTTGAGGTCAAAACCAATAGTTCTCAACAAAAGATGAATGGATAGTCGTCGATTATTTTCAAATTCCAACAATTAGCAGTTGAAGAGTCTCATGGTCATGTAAGGTTTCAACAGAAGCTCTATTAAACCAAACAAATCAAAACTTTCTATGTGAGAGGATTTTGATACCAAATCTGAAACTTTCTATGCCCAGTTTAGTTAAACTAAACAAATCTGAAAATTTTTATGTGAGAGGAGTTTGATACCAGTCCACTCATTACTCTTGGTAAAGTCAATTCCAAGAATCAAGTTTGACAACTCAAGTCCAAATTCTCTCAGGGCAGCTATCACCTATTAGTCATATTCAACAATAACAAGTTTAGTAGGACTCAAAAGTTAAAATTGCTAGACCACAATGACTTTGCCAAATCTACCTTGAGAATGTAAATATATAAAGGGAACAAATTGATCAAATATCAAACATTGTAGGTAGCCACACATAAATATCATATCACATTTGCATTCTATGTTATGGGTAGCAGTAGTCGTGGATCATTTTAGACCTACCACATGCAAAGTGTCCATTTTATGTTAGTTTGAGCTTCACTTGGTTTCAATAATACTATAATATTCTCTACTTAACAAGGCCAACCACATGAAGGTGGAAGCTCATCTGGCCTCAACCCCCTCCCCCTAACATCAATCTAAAGTACTCATTATCATCTAGTTACATACTTCATTCATTCATTCATCCATTTATGAACTATAACATTCAATCAATACAATCACATAACATTCATTACTATGCTATAAAATTCATTAATACACAATACTAATCAAGACTTCATTAACACATAACAATATTCATTAACATAAAATAAAAATCTGTATTAATATGCATCATTCATACATAATTACTTAAAACAAAGTTCTTTCATTATCCAACAAGGTTTATCAAAGAAGATTTTTAAAACATCATTTCTTTTTTTTTGTTTTTCTGAGCTCTCTTAAGAAAAGAGCTCATAGGAGCATCCATATTTGCATCATTCTCCTCCTCTTTTGGCACGTGTAATTTCAAATTATGATGGCTCCTTCTCTTTGGAGGAGCAAGAGGCTGCAGCACCAAAGGGGGCTCTGTTGCAAGAACAAGTGAATGGGATAAACTGGCATACTCTTTTTCTTTTTCTAACTGTTACAAGTCTATAATTAAGTACAAGTACAACATAACATGCATTTTTCTTACCTAACAATGCCACATCATGTACATTAACATTTTGATCCACTGCCATGTCAACATATTGAACACTTGGAACATGGTCCACTCCTTCAGCATGATGTTCAACATGCTTTGAAATATTCAAAAAAAGGATACACGTAAAATTACAATTGAAGATGTTAAATTGTATTCATAATTGCATAATTAATTTCCAATGGAAAATTAATACCTCCACCACTATAATGCACATCATGGCCTTCATCATGAGTAGGTTATGTGGTAGGATATGAAGGTTGCAGTAAAATGTTATGCACATTGTTATGTAGTCAATTTATGTTCAAAACTAATACCAAAAAAGAATTTTCTCAACTATTCAATTTCATTTACTTTTCATCTGACCAATTCACTTGTGAGATATCATTTGGTGCACTGAATTCTTGGACAAGGCTTATAGATTCTTTGCATAGGCATGCAGCCACAACTTTATAGCCTTCCTTCAAGGCAATTTTTCTATCTTCATCTGTGACCTCCCTATTGAATTCTGTGCCCTATATTTTTTTATTAATATTTTCAGTTTTCCATGTATGGTTTCATTAAACAAAACTATTTGCAACATTATATTAAAAAAAAAAAAGAAATTTCATTGCTCCTACTTACAAGTCAAGACTGGAGATTCATATAGCCACCAGAGCCAAGTTTGTGTTGGCCAAACTTTTCTACTCTCGCTTTTGTAGCCACAAATGTGTCCTACAATCTATGAACAATTTCAAACATCTTAGATTATATATTTACAAATATCAATAATTAGTGCATGATTACAATGTACTTAATACTATCATGACTTACCTCTTTTTGCCCTGTGCTGCTTCATTATCTCTATCTTCACATAGCCTTTTCTCCTTTGCATCTTCTATTATTTCATTCCACTCCATCAGTGGAATCATAGGAGGAAAATCATACTTTGGGTTATCCTTAAGAGCCCTTCTATATTGATCCCTCACAGTCTTTATATGCTTTGTTGCTCTTTTGAGAAGTAGGCCAGTGTCAAAATTGTTTTTTCCAAATTTCTCCTCAAAAGATGCAATCAGCTAATTTTTTTATTCCATAGCTTGTACAGTCCACCTTTTTAAAAAAAAATAGATTGTTAGATTAATAACTTTAATATATTACGATAAATGAAAGAAAATAAAATTTATGTAGCAATGATATGAAACTACGTACCTTTTACGTATGGTGGGTCCAAATAGTCTCAATGTCATATGAAAAAATGTTTAAAGAAAGCATTATTACCTACAAAAACATAAAGGATTTATTAGTGTAAAATGAGTAATGTAAAAGTAAACTAAATTTACACTTTAAATAATAACAATTTTAAAGCACTTGGAAGCTTATGTTCTTTTAACAAAAACATAGTTTTCTTATTTAGCAACAATGTCCCTTCATATGAACCAGTACTAATCACACGAATTGCTCTAGGAAATGGATCAACGTCAACAATACTGCTCTCTATTGGTCTATCAACTAAAACATCATCACAATTAAAGCAGACACCAAACGAATTGAACGACAGAGAGACGCCACCAATCAAATTGAATTCACAGTAATAACAGCTAAAATGAGAAAAAATATCTCCAAAGTTTTAAGAGTTTCACAGTACAAAGGAAGTAAAAGTTGCTAAAAAGAATATTCATTATCATGAATGGAGATAACTTCTAGCCTAGCATGAAAGAGAATCATAACCAATGGGCTACAAAATCTAGAACATTAGTAAAGTAGTTCAAATTGGCAACTGTAATCTTATAGCATTGAGAGTGTATTTTACTTTTAATCTTTAAGGACATAATCATCTACAACACAATGGCAAACATAGTATAGGGAGAAAGAGTCAAGGGTCATGAGAAATGTGTGTGTATGCAGGCTTCTGTAGACATCATTTAAGCATTGATATGCTACTTTGTTGTTCATTAACTTGTAGAAATACATTACAAAATATAGCACATTACAAAATATAGCAAAACAAGGTTTTACTAGTTCTAGTAGGCATAGACGAGGATGTTTGCATGGTCCTTGTTGCCAACAATGCACCAAGCAATACTAGATCACCAACCGAAGGAGGAGTCCGCACTTCATCATGAGCTGAAGAATAGAATATTGTTAGCAAAGACATTTGCAGTGGATAAAGATAAAATGGGATACTAGCTAGAAACGTCCACAATAAAAAAGGTAAGTGTTATAATGTTGATCAAAAAAAACAAAGTGTTACTTACATGAAGGTTGTGCATAACAACCCTCACCATGTTCACCATGTGATGTCGCAACTAGCAAATATATCTATACAAGAACACATAAAGTTAGAGATCATGATCCATAAGATACTATAAAATATTAATATCTATTGAACTTCTATTACTGCTTTAGTTGAATTATTGCTTACCTTCAAAGATTGGATTCTACAGTCCAATTCTATTCTCAGAGCCTCTTTCTCCTCACTTATGTCACCCTCGATGATAATGTTAATAAGTTCATCATTGTATCTTTGCTTAATTTTCTGGGTGATGAACATAGGGTCAGTACTAAGGGTGATGTCATGTAGATATGATGCTCGTATTTCAGATCGCATTTGATCAGTGATCATTCTAACTTTTTCCTATCATTTGTGACATTAGATATCAATATAATTTCATCAAAATAACTCCAAAGCCATAAAGAAAAGAACATAATAATACGACATTTGTTTCTATATTAACATTAGAATTTACAATAATTAATGTTTACCTCTATTGAAGGTGTCTGATATGGTGCATCCATATCGCCCTATGAAAAAAATTAGTAAGTCTTAGAAATCAGCAGTGAAATTAAAGTAATAGACTTACCAAAAAAAATATTAATAATAAAGTCGATTGTATATGTAAATCATTTCTTAAGTTAAAAATTTAGTGTAACTAATGTTTATATCTAAAAAAATAGTTGACATGTTCTACTTAATATTTATATGTGCACATATGGTTTGGAAAGAAAAATTTGGTCATACAAGACCCCACCATACTTGACATTGATCCTACCTGGACATTTCATTGAGCATCATGATCTTCATCTATGTCATCATCATCATCATCATCATCACCATCATCGTACTTGTCACTTTGATCATCGTCTTCACCACCACCATTTTCATCACCATCATCATCATCTTCATCACAATCATCATCATGACCATCATCACCATGATTATCACCATGATCATCACCATCTTCATCATCATGATCATGATCATTAGCATCATCATCATCATCATTATCACTATTATTGTTAGCATGACCAAAATCATCACCATCTTCTTCTTCTTCATCAACGGGTAATTGTCGTTCTTGATAACCATTTACTTCCTCTTGTGCTTCTTCAATATCTTCTTCTTCGATCACATTATACTTTAGCGGCCTTCCTCTTGGGTCATGTCTACCAACAAATGACCAACCTGGTTTGTGTGGAACACCAAAGTAAAAAAATTGCTCGCATTGGCTTGGAAGAACATAGGGCTCATCTCTGACTGGCTCAAATGACCTTGTATTAATCATAGTAAATCCACTATCGTGTTCAATAATAGTCCTATTAGGATCATTTTCATTCAGTCGTAACCTGAACCATTTGATGACAAATATAACTATTTTGAATGAATTAAAGTCGCACTCAAGTATATCATCCAAAATGCCATAGTATCGATTTTTAGATTATTGAAGATGTATGTTAGTTCTAGATGAAATATTAGTGACCGCCAAGACAACACTTATCCCAAAATCACACGTTTTCTTCATTTCGTCTAACTTTTTTGTGCAAAATTTATAGCCATGGTAGTACATAGCTTTGTGGTGTTTGACTTGCAATTATTCAAACATATCAAGAATCTTCTCATTGATCCATGAGTTGATATTAAACTTATGTCTCATGAATAGTAATCTTATGCATACCTTTGTATCTTTTAAGCCATATATTAGATCAAGTACCATTGGCGTAACATTGAGATCTCAATTATGATGAGCTTCTTTAACCAACGATGCAACACCATCCCATGTTAATGAGCAACCATTTTTTTAAGACTATTCAATCCATACTGTCATCCAATCAAGATTGTTTGCAATATACAAGTGTAGTGCATCCCACTCATGACCAACTATAAATAAAAAAATTACACCAGTTATAAACAACTTATATATATTGATGATGGATAAGAATTATTAAATTACAAAAAAAAACTTTTAATTACCTCACCCTCCATAATCTACCTTTTCCCATCAAGTACTCCCCTTTGAATTTGTCATTAGAGTTGGGATCCTAAATGCGATCTACATAGATATCTGCTATAAACTTTGGAAGATATTCACTAATGTACACTATGGTCTAGTATATCATATATCCCTTTATCATAGAACTCTTAGGACATGTTCTTTGTTGAACCAAACCCTTCATAAATTTCAAGTGCCTCTCAACCATCCACATTGATCTAGCTTGTACAGGTCCACACAATTCAATCTCCTCAACTTGATGTATGAGGTAGTGTTCTTGAGCATTGAAAAATATTGGAGGTAAACACTTTTGCATTTCACACATAAGCTGTGGAGATTTTCTCTTCCAATATTTTATATCTTTTTTTATCAACTTCTTTGGATGATAACTACCTAAAAGAGATTTAACACACAAAAATACATAAATGAGATTTCAAATAAAATTATACAATAGATTTCAGATAAAAAACTACAAATCTAAGAAAAAATAGTTCTAATCTCATGTATTTTTCAAGATCATATATAACTTGTTTAATACTGTTGTCAAACTGTTGTGGAAGGGATAGAGGTAGGATGAACTGCAATCATTAAAAAATCATCATTTCAATATATTATTAAATAATGCAATTGGTAGTACATTCAATCTTATAAATATATTGTAAATAGAGAACATGACTTACCTTGATGAAGGTATGCCAATCATGTATTTTCAACCTTGGCCCAAAAATCACCTTTTTTTGATAAAAGAGTGCTTATATTTGCAACAAATCCTATTGAAATTTTTTCTTTTTTTATGACTTCTTTTAATGCATCACTGTGTTACTCCATTAATAACCAAGGAAGGGCACTTGTATTTATGTGGTTTCCATTGCTATTTGATTCAATGAAAGCTTTTAGTGTATGATTGAATTCATGAATGTCAGTACAAATTTTGGCAATTTGTTCTCTATCACGCCTTCCATCCAACATTTTCCATAGTGTCTATGTTACATTCTTTCCAATATGCATAGCATCAAACAAATGTGTGATTTAGAGATCCTTGTAGTACGATAACCTACTAAATTGAGCAAGATAACTTTTCATTCTTCTATGAAGTTGGTCATTGATGCCTTGACAACCTTCACAAGTATCAATTATAGCATTAGTAAATATAAGACAATATCAAAATACAAATTTTAAACTTCAAACGAAAAATTGGACATTACCTTGACAATTTAGTTGACTGTATTTCAACTTCCATAAATGAGGTGTCATTCTTCGTGGCCTTGATGATGTCTCTTCTTTTCCATTGAAAATATGTTTTTTGGCAATTTGATACCTATGATTATTGTGGAGAAAGTGTGTAAACTCATTAAACACCTGCTTTCCTAAACTTCTCAAATGACGAGATTTCATCTTCGGACCACAAACTAAACATGCAAATTTTTCCTTTGTCTGAAGGCCTAAAAGATCATGTACAATTATCATGCACAGCTTAAGAATTTGATAGTAATGTGTAAGCACTATAATAGACCAAAAATATGTGATCTTAACAATATAACATATCACAAAAATGAGTTAGCCCAAGGGCATCATGTATTGTCCATACAAGCATTGCATGGAATTGAAATTGTCGATGTCTTATCAGTCTAGAGATGTCATAAATAGTGATGCCATTCCATAACTTCAACAACTCGTCAATTAGGGGCTCAATATATACATTCATATTTTTAACTTGGTATTTACCTAGCAATTGAATGAACATAAATATTATGTAATTATTATGAGCATTTTCATGCACTATTTATAAATTAATTTAGATAACTATAAAATGAAAAAATACCTGGCACAATCATTGAAAACATTATGTGCTCCCTCTTTATGGACATCCAAAGAGGAATGTTATTGTTAATAACAAAAATAGGCTATATCTCCATATGGATTGACACTGTCTGCCGCCAATGAAAGCTTCAGATTATGAGGTTCTTCTTTAAAGTGTGACCATGTTTCTTCTATCTCTTTAAATGTAGAACCATCGACAGGCATTCGCATAATGTCATCCTAACTTATATTGTGTGCATGGTAATCCATAAATTGTGCCAAGCTAGTGCACCTGAATAACTATTGAAGACGTGGAATAATGAAAATGTACCAAAGAACCTTGTGAGGCACTTTTTTTGTTATTTGATCTGACTGATATCTACTAACATGACAATCAGGGCATTTTGTTGCAAATTCATGTTGTTTATGATATAGAATGTGATCATTGGGACATGCATGGATTGTTTGATACTTCATTCCAATTTGATCCATAATGTTAAATAATTCTCAATACAAACAAGGCAAAATGTTTGATGGTGGTAAGAAAAACTCACTAATCAACCTACAACAACAAATATGTATTGTTAATATAGTGAATAGTAATTGTATGCTAACATTGAAGATGAGAAAAATGACATACCTTAGCATACGTGACATTGCTACATTGGATATACCATTCATAAGTTCACCAACAACACTATAGCCGAGAGTAGAGTTGTTTGGGAGCCTTCGTATAAGGGCTCATGTTCCTTCTCAAGTAAAGCTATATCAAGACCATCTTCATCATCATTATCAGATTCACTAGTACCATCATTGTGAGCCTCTTCATCACTTGCCCCAATACCATCTTCTTCAATCATGTTCCCTGGCACATTATCATCTTCTTCCATGGGAGTGTTATCCTCAGCTTGGATATTCACACCTCCATGTTGCTCCAATAGGAAATCCACATTCAACAATGGATGAAAATCGTGCCCCACTTCAACATGACCATGTTGCCTACAATGACTCTGGGCTATTGTGATTAGAATTCTTCAATTCTTTAAGCCCTTACACTTTTTGCAAGGACAATAACATTTATTAGGTTTTCTTCAGAATTGAGCCCACAATGTAGCCATTGTCTCATTATTTTCTTCTAGGTTCATATTGTCAGGCATGGTCTTTCTTCATAGAAAAATATACTTGCAAATAAATTGGACATGTTGTAGTTAATGTTTATATCTGCACATATGGAAATTGTTGATTAATGTTTTCAAATGTAACTAAAATGATCCTATAATTTCTAGAAGGCCTAGATGTTTGTAAAATGTGGATTTATAGACAATGTATCTTAGTTATTTGCTAAATGCCTCAAAGAGATGTCACAAGGTGAAAGTTACTTAGGTGCTAACAACAACATGCCATGACTAATCATGATAGCAATGACTAATGTGATTAATGCATCAACTAATGAAGATGACTAAAAGATCAAAAAATATTAATGCAATCTTCAATCAAGAACATGTGATCTCAAAAGATGGGTAAATTTCAAAAACTCGTGAGCCTAAGATCGTTACAATTTCAGCCATGAAATAATTGCATTTGGAATTTGTTGAAAAATAGGCCTGAGTGGGTTGGCCTAACGGTCAAAAGAAGAATTTAGATTTCACTTAATTACAAATCAATTAGCTTATGCAAGTTTGGCCTCATGGTGGTTGTACAATTTTAAAAAGCTTAATCCTTAGACAATTTGACCCTAACATCAAGGGACATGAATTTAGGACTCAAACGTCTATAAAGGTTGGATGTTGAAATTCTTTGGAACATCCAAAACAATTTCATAAGCATATAAGAAGAGCAGATTGGAGAGTTTCACCTTGGAGGATGATTTTGGAAAGGAAATTAGAGATCAAGATATCTAAACTCAAATGGATTTAGTGTTAAACTTAGAGTTTATAAAGGAATATTATATTTGGAGGGTTCAAATGCTTGTAGATCTAAGTTTAGAAATGCAACATTTTGTTACAAGCAACAAGGTAAGTGTTGATAAATATTTTGTGGGAATCCATAAATGAGAAAGGAGCAGTTAGATATCTTCTTTAAGGGGAAAACATACTGGATGACTTTTGTGATTAAGTGTTCTAATTGAAATTCTCATTTTGTCTAGAAACCACAGAATGCAAATTGTATTTAAAGAATAGATATTATGCTCGTAGAAATGATCTAAGTAGGATGTCTTCATTGGATTTTGCTTCTTAGCAGTTTGATTTTAGATGAAATATGAAACTCAAATGTTTGACAAGTGGTGTTATCTTGCAGTTTAAAGATGTCGAGAGCTAAAGGTGGAATGATTTCAAGGCAGGAAAGAAAGCTCCAATAATTCCTCTTTAGAATTGCAGCTAGAGTCCTAAGCATTCCAATCCAAATGATTGTGTATCAATAAGATTTAACACAAAATAATCCTAAGAATATTAAGTAAGTTAAGCTGAAACATATAATTAGAAAATGAATACATGTTCCTACAATCGAATAATGATTATCCAAGATTCACTAGTTAAGGGTCAATCAAGACTAAAATATAGATGAGCATAAACTTTGAACATGAAGGAGAAGATCTTTTGCTCGATTTTTACCATTACAACACAATAATGTTTTGTCATAGGAAAATGAGTCTTATTTTGATTCACATTACATTTTTGTGCTGCTTTCATTGTATTTATTCTTTAAATTCTATTTCTAGAGACTATCCATAATTGTCCCAAATCACCATAGACTAGGACTTGTACAGATCTGCATTCTTCATTTCTGACCAGTCATATGTTTGCTCCATAGGGTGTAGTTTAATGTATATGGGAATATATAGGAAATGTAATAGACAGTAATGTCAGAGAACTCACAAATGCTTCTTTATTAATTCCATCAAGTGTTTGAAACATATGACACCAAAATGTAGGACAACAATTACCACAATGCGATCATTATAGTGATATCTTTGGGATGAAAGTACATGACATATATAAGTGTCAAAGGGGTGCAAGCTCTAGTTACTTTGATATTTTGATATCCCTTGAAGGAAAATTAATTCCTAATTCCTTTTACCTAGAATTCCACTAGACAAATTATATCATTGAGTACAAAGCCCTAATCATGTGGGTACATGTCGTGACTCCTATAGAGATTAAAAGCCTTCATATACATAGAAATTGTATGTTGATAGTGAATCCAATAACACCTTAAGGGGAACCTATCTAGGTTGTCTCAATATATAGAATTACCATTGATCTTAATCAATTCTATTACTATACCATAGATAGTATTTCAAAGAGAGAAAATTGGTATGCGGATGCAAAGGCTAGTGTAGCCTCTTTGGTCTGACCCAAAATCATCACCAATGCATATCAATTTGTGCTACAAGTGTGGAGATCTCATGTAGTATCAAAATTTCCAAGCCTTGGTGATCCCATTTGTGTACATGTAGACTCAGAAGAAAGGTTTGTTGGCATCTATGGGTATCTGAAGAGAAAAAAATTCCCTGATAGAGTTGATGAAAATGCTTATATTAGGATAAGAAAACTCTTTGGTTGCTATCTTGTCTTTTCAAATGTCTTGTATCAGAGATCCTATAATGGTCTCCGCCAATGATACTTATTTTTTGAGAGGCTCATTCAGGTCCCACTAGAGGACATATAGGTGGTAAGGCCCTAGTTCAAAAGGTAATTCATGTGCAATACTATTAGAAAATGATGGAGAAAGACTCCTTTTCATTTATCAAGAGTACTCACAATGCCAACAACATAGAAATTTGATTTAAGCTCTTGGACAGGCTCACTAAGCTCAAAACTCTCCGTGGCACTTCTAGACATGGGGTTTAGATATAATTGGAAAAATATCTCTACCACTATTTAAAAGCCATATTTTTATCATCACGAATCAGAGTAGTTTAGTAAGTGGGTGGAAGGGGGCCCATTAAGGTCTACCATCACTGAAATTATCTATCAATTTGTACTAGAAAATATCAATTCTAACCTTGTACAATTTACATTATTTTATGAGCCCTTGCCTTAGTATGTGGTATCTTGGCTCTTATCAAAGCCCATAGGTGGTATGTGGTAACCATATTTTTTCTTTCCATAGTATGACCAATAAGGAGAATATTATAATCAATAACTAAAGGCTGATTAATTATTGAATGAAAGGATGCAAATCTAACAAGGAAAAGATGCGTCTAGAAATGATCATGAAGGGATACAATCTTCATTATTAAAAAATGTTATACTAACTGATCTTATTTTTACAAGACTTGTAACATAAAGATGTGATTAGCAAAGGAAATGAAGGGACACGAGACATGTCCCATACAATGGCACTCCTCACTCAAGGATGCAGATATAAGAAAGCTTTTCCATTGATCATTCAGAAATACAATACAAATTAGACAAAACACAAAACAATTTAACACAAATGTCTTATATTCATTTAAAGAGGTTCTTCTAAATCTATTTCTTCTTTCAGTCATTTTATCTTTATTATTCCTAGCTAAAAGAAATGAATATTTCTAAATTTTGAATCTACATGAATAGTGCACAACTTTTATTCAACAGAGGTATGAAGAATACTCATGATAGATAGTTGTTGTCAATATGCACTAGAATACTACCAGTTGGCTTGTTCTCGTATGTTTTGATTGTCTCCAAGTAACGAGCACACTCTTCCACAGTGCAATCTCCAAACAACAATCCTAATTAAAGACAAAAAAAATTATCTCATTTAAAAGAAAAAAATTGCACAAGTTATTTACAACAGGAATAAGGGGCAATATATCCTCAAAAGGTGTGATTAAAAAAAGCACACATAATGAAATCAATAACTTAGATAAATTGCAGTGAGATATTTCCTCAAGTGGCATGTGCAGAAAACTAAACATTAAAATCAATAGAATATTTATATTTTTTACAAGAATATCAATAATAAGCTTATTTACATGTATTTCAACTTTAACTATCTCTGATTCATACATAACATCTTGGTGCTGATATCTAACCAACATATTATCGAAAATAAGTCCAAATAAATGTTTTTTACTAGATTACAGTAGCATAGAGAATGCATAGGTCTCCTCACAAGGAATTCACTTTGTTTTAGCATATGCAAAATGAAGGCCTCCAGCTTGATTGATTTACATCTGTCAGTGTACTTATAGCGTGTACACAAATTTGGAGCTCTACAATAGGCTATGGATATCCATGAAAGCAAAGACATCTTGTGAGATGTTGTACTTGCAATTGCCTCATATGGGGAAGGGTAGATAAGGCATTTGAACTATTTGGTAGAATGCCTACCCAAAATGTGGTTCTATGAAATGTTATGATTTTAAGCTATGCACAGAATGGGTTTCATGAGAAAGCTTTAAACAATGAAATGCAATAAGAAGGTGTAAAGATAGACTCGGTGACCTTTGCCAAAAATTTTCATGCCTAAGCAAATTCAAAGATTTCAAACTAGGTATGGAAATCCATCAAAGCATGAAGTATACAAAGATGTTGTCAAATATTGTAATTATAACTACTCGTGCAGACATATATGTAAAATTTGGAAGCATAGACAAGGTACGTGAGCTGTTTGATAGAATGCTAGATGCATTCTTGTCGACTACAATGTTTGCAGATTATGAACAAAATGGATTTATTGAAAAGACTTTAGAAACATTCAAGGAAATTTTGATTGTATGGATATATTTACTTGGTTCTTACATATTTCAAATGAAAGTAGGCTTAGGAGTATTCACAGTGAATCTACTTTTTAACCCAATTCTTAAAACATATTGAAGCAGAGTGCAAGCTCTGCCCATGAAAGAAATTGACCAGGAAAAGCTTCTAGCCCAAATTATTGGTGAATTGATTAATATATAGCATGGAAATATAATCAAATGTTGAAGACATGATACATTAGTAATCTTTTAAGGTTGTCAATGTTGTTTGGGCTTCAAACCCTTTTGATATGCCAATAGTAGGTAGAGGAAGGGGGTGAGGTCAACTAGATTTGCTATCCCTTTGTCATAAGAAAAGCATAAATGCTCGATGAAAATTCAAGTTAGAGTACAGGATACTGTAAAAAAAAATCACAACATTTAATAATATTACCAAATCAACTATTAATTATCGGTCCCAATTCTTCCATGACCCAGCAGCTAAGGTGGTAAAAGTACATGCGCATTAAGATCCAACCCACAATCAACATCTTCCACAAAAGAAAAGGTAGCATCAGAGGAAGTAGTAGATTTGATCATCACATGAAACAACATCTGGCAACACCCTTGTGAAAATTGTACAGCTTAAACTTTGTCCAAAATAGTATAGAATCTACATAGCCCTTGCCATACAAGCAATATATAATACATGTACGACCATAATTAAAAGAAATAAACTCGGTGTCAAATTGAATCAATAATACACCCTTACAAATATTTCCATCAAAAATTTATACCCCTTAAATCTCCAACATGTTGCATTCATTCAAAACTGATTTCTTGCTCACCTTACATCTCTAGTTACAAAACTTAAAGAAATAAAGCTTATCTCCTAAATATTGTTATAATATTTGAAGTGAATAGATATTTGATCTATCGTATTCAATGATTTCACAAGTAATTATGAACTGACCTATTCTTTAGGATTTTTTTTTTAACAACTTGAACAAAGACATTCAAATACTTAACTATATGTAAATATAGCACTAACCTACCAATGCCAAGCATCCAAACCACAAACATATAACATAAATAGTCAAACATTGGAAGATTAAGTCACAAACCTATTTTAGGCACTTTAACCATTCATTCTTTGTTCTCTAGAGTCCTTCATGTTTTTAAATCGGGTTGTACAAGGAGGCTCCTGTCAGGTGAACCCAAAAACCATGAGGGCAAAACATCTAATGGTAATCCATTCCTTGAAATTTTGAATTGAAGATATCAATATATCAATATGAACCAAGATATCAATATGCTTGCAGTTCAAAGACTTACTTTCCCTTTTACTAATACTTGTGATGTTTCCTCGTAAATTTTTGCCACTGTCATTTATTGGATACATGGTGGGTTCATGGCTATTCCATCTAGTATATCATCTGCAACAAAAATATGGGATCACAGATAGTAAACTTCAATCTGATTGCTAGTCATTCTAGTAGAGTGTCGAATATTGTCACTGTAACAAATGTTGTTTCTTGATCACACTGAAAACCCCCACATGTGAAACCCTTGTGAAAATATTGAAAACCCGTGTGCATGAAACACAAAGTGAAAGTAAGGAATTTTTTTAAAAATTATGTATAAGCCTCGTGTTGGTCAAAATTTCGACCAACATAGGACTTATACATAAAAAAAATAATTTTTTGCTTAACATTTTGACCAACCTAAACTTATTTAGTTAATGGTCAAAAATTTTGGTAGAAAAATGAGGTTAAATGTAGTAGTGTGGAGAATCCATTTCATGTAAATGAGCTATTGAGTCTCATATATATAACACTTTTTGACTCCTTAATAATCAACAAAGGAACCTACGTGTATGTGTCTTGCATTGTAGATGATTGTTCTCAAAAGTCCAACTCTTAATTGTGCCTAATGAATGTCTAACACGTATGTGTTTTATCATTGTTACTTTTGTGGACTAGTGATCCATGACTCATAAAGTTCTATTGAGTCTCATATATATAACACTTTTTTACTCCTTATTAATCAACAAAGGAACCTAAGTGTATGTGTCTTGCATTGTAGATGATTGTTCTGAAAAGTCTAACTCTTAATTATGTCTATGAATGTCTAATGCATATGTGTTTTTCCATTGTTACTTTTGTGGACTAGTGATCCATGATTCATAAAGCTCTATTTCAGTTATAAGAGGATATATGGTGAGCATGAGACTCTTCATTTCTTTTATTTCCTCTATTTTTTTTCTTCTTCTTTTGTTTACAATAAGGCTTATTCTGGAATAGGTGAAGAACTGGCCTTGTAATCATGGATATTGACTCACAAACCTATCATGCATTTGCATGGCTTTCCATGATTGGTAGTTAAACAAAATGGATTTATTCTAAACAAATATTTAGACCAACAAGTCAACCCTTGATCCATTGGGAACAACCTTATTGATCTTGGTTTACCACATATAATTTCAAAATCCAGAATATTAAAATGTAATTGAATGACACAACCATTGCACAATTGTCAGACTCTTGTATATGATGACACACAGAATAAGCCACTCCTTTTTCTATCATCAAGTCTATGTTAGTCAAATGGTTGCTCTGACAGAAATACATAGCGAGATGTTATTTCTATTTTACATTTATCTACCATCAAAAGAAAGTTTGTGGAAATGATTGTTGAATGCCTTCTAACACATGGCCTAGCAAAATATGCAAGAAGCAAATGATGTCAGTTTGCAGTCTCATTTCATTTGAATGAGAAGTTGTTGCTTCTAGCATGTATCTTGCATTGACAACAAGTAGTGGCAGGTCCCTGAGACACCAACACATAACTGGTCCCACATTAGTGGCCTTTCCTACTAAGAAATAATGTTGTAGTTGTTGTGTGATCAGTGTTAGTTTTTGAAGGAAGATGATCCAACCATAATAGTGGGAACTCATCTGCAGATTATTGGTTCACCATAAATTTCTATGCACAATTGACATTATATAAGAAGTAAAATGCTCATCCAATTTTTGTGAGGTATGAAAAATATGAAATACAAATTATTGCATATCAATAAATTACAAGGGCAAACAAATATAGAAACTCCTGTCGCTTGTATTCAAGTAGAGTCCTTCGAATTTTTAGACATAATCTTCCCTCAATTGTTTTATTGATTAGGAATGCATCTAGATGCAACTATGTGAGAGTTATATATATATATATCGATAGTTTGGTCATACTGTATGATGTAAACTACTCAAACACTTGCCTAAACACATTCACAATTCCTCTAGATTTGACATTATTTTGTGTCAACAGGTGGAAATTTCTTTTCAATATATAAAAACATAGAAATGTAGATGAAACATGCGTGAAAAATTACCATTTGGAAGAACTAACTGAAAGAAGCAGATTCAACTAATAGAATTAGATAAGTAGTCTGGTTTAGGTAGGAGATGTCTTGTATTTCCTCCGCCCGACAGGACAAAGATGCCTCAAATCATTGATGACAAACATGCAGTGTTTAGATGGCTATTTGTAGATGATAATAGAAAGCATTGAAAGAATGTGTACATGTTGCCTTATCTATTGAAAAGAGAATGTACATGTCTACTTCAGGAGGCCAATTTAGACCATTTACTTCAAAGAATTATTTATACACAACTAACTTTTTTTCCTCTTGTTGATTTCATGCACAATTGAATATTTTCTAACTTTGTAGGCTATAGAACTTTTAACCACAAAAAAATTGATTTTTCAATTTAAGGCTATAAACTAGTTTACATCAATGTTGCTTTCTTATAATGCATATTTCAATCAAAGCATGTGCACTAGACTTTCATTCAAAACTTTAAATCACTTGATATGTAGATCTCGATTGTAATTCATTGTATCCTAATTACAATAATTTTGGTTGCTACACAGGTCCATGCAAAAGAAGATGCTTTTTCTTGTTTTGTAGACTTGCTGAGTAATTTTTTGGACCATTTTCCCCAGAAACTAGACAATACTGGTGTAGGCATCTGTTCTACAATGGTAGAAATGATAGAACTTTTGAAGATACATGATGAAATGTTGTTAACTAATTGCAAAACATCTAAAATTTCTTCTCTTGTACATTTTCTTTGCTAAACTCTTCTTAATAGTTTGAGTCCCTCTATTACTTTAATCACATTTACCCAATTATCTCTTGTCATGTCATAGAATTAAATTTTTTTATATTTTATAATATAGAATGCCTCAAAAAGCGCCATCCCAAGGGTAGGATAACGAAAGTTATTCTACTAAGAGCAAGTATTCTTCTCTCTTGTATATTTATCCATGCAATACATCCTATATATGCCAAAGCTTGGTCAATTCTATCTATATGACCATTGGTCTCAAGGTGATGAGGAGATCTATATTTTAAATTGATCCCTAATGCTATTTGTAGATAATCCAAAACATTGACATCATAATTGTGTTTTATCAAGTATAAAAAAATTAAGGTACGTTATTATATCTAAATATCTTAGACAAACCTTTTGCTGAAATACATAAATCATCAATCATTTTCTAAAATAAATTGGGTAACTTTTTTTAAATTGTTAAAAAGTCCACAGTTTTGAGACTTGAACAAAATTTTGATTGACATAGGGTAGGATTTGTGTAAAATCCTAGTCAAAACAAAAATAATTTTAATTCATTCAAAAATAGAGAAACTTAGGGCAAAAAAAACTAAAAAGGTACTTTGCATAATGCATTCCATATTAAATCAATTTCAAATAAACATAAAATTTAATCAATTACGTCCACCATACAAACATGCATACAAGAAGGGATAAAATTAAAATAAGATATTGAAAGTTGATATAAAAGAAAAGTTTGTTATGCATCAAATTGTTTTCTTGTATACAAAATTGGAATTAGAAATCTATGTCACCAGAATCAACAAGAAAGGTACAAAATTGAGAAGAAACAATCCTCCCAAAATTGGTTCAAAGATGTTGGAACCTGTCATTTTCTACATATGTCAGAAAAGTAGCTGCAACCATCCTATTCATAAAAGAGGTAGCAACAAGATTATCTTCAATAACTTGTTCGTCTCTAGTTGTACAAGCTCACTCCTCCCCAAATCACTCCATCAATACATAATGACCAACTTGAGTCAACTCATCTATGGTTATCCTCCATAAATATAAGGTCACCATCCTCAATAATCAACTCAAATGCAAAACAGTTTTCAAATCAATATCTGTTATCATCTACAAGCTATGCTTGTACTAATTAGCTCTCAAACTATTTTTAATCCAAACCATACTATTTGAATTTTCAATCAAATGATTGTGGAGTTTTATATTCAAAAATCAAAATAGGAAGATAAAAGAAACAATCAAGCTATAAAGAGGTAGAAATTTTACTATATAAACCTCAAGATTGGGACAACTAATTGAAAAAGGAAATCACACATTTTTTCAAGCTTCTTTAGATTACTTAAAACAATTACACATCTAAGAAATTCAAACAATGTGTTTTCTATCTTTCAAGTATTCATGAGTTTTGAATACTTTTTCCACACAAGTTGGGTAGTCATCATGGTCTACCTAGCATGGTTTTTACGTTGTGCTCTCACTTTCTCTATACTATGCTTCATAATTTGGTATGTAGCTATCTTGAATCCTATAATACAATCTGCTCATGATCCAATTCACTATGGGATGCCTTTGATTCCTCACATTATCCAATTCAACTTGCTCATGTCCTTAAATAGATGTTGGAAGATTCTCTCAATGCATAAGAATTTATAACTGCATTTGGAAGAGCAAACATCTAATAGTTGACATCAAATTTCATTTGTCATCAACAAAACCCCCTTTCATGAAAACCTATAGCTTCATTATCATTTGGATGGTTTCAAAACTGCCTTGGCCATTATAGCTTGCCTTGACAGGATCTGACAATTTCAAATTACCACTTGATATTTACAAATTTTCCTTTTAGTAATTTCCTCCATCTTCCATAAACCAAACTTTCAGATATAGACTTAAATGAAGTGCTCTTTTTTGGAATTGCATAACTTTTTGAAAAGAATAGGAATAAGTAGAAGTATTCAAATTTGAGTGCCATCAAAGTACTAAGTTTAGTCCTACAAGACAATTACATCTACAAGGCCAAAACTGTGTCCATCCACACCAAACAACCATTGAAATCATATAATATTTGAGCAACAACAACAATGAACTCTACGTGACAAATCACTATGAAGCCCTTTTCTTTGCTAAAAGTGGATTCCCCATCTTATGTTATCCAAAGCTTCCCTTCTTCATTTTGTGAATGCTCTAGTTCTCTCATGTTGCTACATACAATTGGTACCAACTTTCATTCTTTTCTATACACACAACAAGTGGAACAAATGACATGTTACAATGTTATTATTGCAATGTAAACATATGCATTCTTACAACTGCTTTTAAATGTTTGTACAATTATCCATGCTATTAATTTTGTTAGTTTTCCTAGAATCCATGTTCCCCAATGCAATCAAGTAACCCCACTTATCCTTCATGCTCTAAGGTCATACATGTTCTTCAACACTATTACATCTATTTTTCATTGTGGTTAATTTAATTATAAGCATATAATAATGTGTTCATTTGTAGGGAAAGAAGAAACAAGATGGAGAGGCATGCAGGAGTAAATTTCATAAAAGAAAGAAGGAAGATATTATCATAAGTAGCTTGGAAACTGAATCCCCTTTAGTCCATAAGAGGTTAATGGGCTTTGGGGTTCTTGGCTATCCTGCAAAAGGCCATTCCAAACAATTGAAGGAGTTTATGCAAAGGCCTCCATTCTTCTATTTCAAAAATGTTTCCATTGCACCAAAGGATGTTTGAAAGACTATATCTTGACATTTTTATGGTATAGAGGTGGAGTTTGTTGACTCCAAGTACTTTTCAACTTCAAAGAGACCAAGAGGCTATGTACACAACCTTCTAATAGAAGGCAGATTTCATCTGTTGCCTCTGCCTCCTATCACTATTCATGAAGCATTTCCTCAAACAAAGAAGTATTGGCCTTCCTAGGATCATAGGGAAAAATTGAATTGCATATGTGGCTCACGAGCCAATGATGTACAATGCTAGGACTCAGGTCAATAGTTAAAAGATCTCATGGTAAACTATCTTTGAGTGAGCAAGCATACATACTTTACATGTGCAAGAAGAAGAACTTGATATGGGTGGGGCCAGATCAGATGGCCCCTTTGGAGCCTCATGAGATAGAGCTCGTACTGGGATTTGAAAAAGATCACACCCAGGGAGTGTCATCTATGATATAGCGCCTTCAGTGTTTAGGAAATGTATTCCAAATTGACACAGTAGCATACCATTTATGTGCATTGAAAGCATATTATCTAATTGGAATCAAAGTCCTCTCTTTGTTCTTTGGTATAGGTGGAGCAAAGGTTGCTCTCCATAGATTAGGGATAAACTTAAAAAGTGTTGTATCTGTCGAAATATGTCCAAAAAATAGGCTTACACTTAGTTCCTAGTGGCAAAAAACACAACAAATAGGCACATTGATTCAGAAGGAAGATGTGCAAGAATTGACCAAAGCTTACCCTAAATGACATAGCTTGTGTTAGTGTGGTTCAACTAACATGTCCAACAAATTGGATTTCCAAACCAAAAAAAATGCATAGCTGAACATTAACAAAATTTATAAACCAAAATTTAATCAAATGTCAATCTATAAATCAAAACTTCAACTCACCTTTCTAACGTTGGGAAGGAGGCTCTTCAACGTTGCTAGGTGTGAATTAATCCTTTCCTGCTACCTTCTTTCAACATCACTATGATTCTTTGATGTTGCAAGAGCCTTTGCTTCTGAAATCTCTTTCAATGTCAACTTTGAAGCATTCACAACCTCTCCTTTGCTGCAATCAAGCACCAAAGAACCGAAGCTGTCAAACCTTGTTGGCGTTGAAGCTATAAAACCCTTTTGGCATGTACTCTTGGCCAAAAAATGCAGTGTAGGAAATGATTAAGTGCACAAGCTATCTTCCTGCAGTCGCATAACAATGAAATTAGGGCAGAAAACAAAGCTTTATTTTATTTTGACATAGTGTATAGGTCAAAATTTTGACCAACATGGGCTTGTATTTTAAAAAAAAATGTTGCCTTGCATATTTTGACCAATCTGACCCCATTTTATTAGATGGTCAAAAATTTTGGTCTAAAAATGGGGTCAAATGTACTAGTGTTATGAGATCCATAAAACATTGTGTTTGATGAACATAAAATTTGCAACCTAAAGCATTCAAAATGGTGGAGGATAGACTAAGGAAAGTGGCATGTTAGCTATTTTACTAAGTGTTATTTGGATAGCCAACCAACTTGGAGCAAAGGGAACATAGACAAAGCACTCAAACTATTTTCCAAAATGTCTACATAAATGCACAGACAAGCTTTTGAAAGATCAAATGCAAACACGAGAATTCCAAATCCATTTGATTTCTTTGCAATGTCAAGCCTACTCAATGATCCAAGTATGAAAGAATTGGTAGATCAGATAACCAAAGACCCATGTTCAATCAAATGTCAAAGCAATTGCAACACAATGTGCATGGATCGGGTCAAAAAGGAATCCCACAGTTGGTTGCTGAGCAATATTTTTCAGCAATGCACTTTGCTTGTGGTTATGGAGAGGTGAAATGTGTTGAAGTACATATAGAAGTTGGGGTAGTTGTTGATGCACTTGATAAAAAAAAAATACAACCCTTCATTATGCAGTAGGCTATGGATGCCAGGAGTGTGTAGAACTCCTATTAAAAAAAATAGAGCTTCTGTAACCTCGCAAAGGAGAGACAACTATGATGAAGACTAGAGAAAAAAGAAGTAGAAGCATGGGGAGTGCTGCAAACCATTTTACAAGTTTCCAATATAGTTTAAAATCTTTAGTATGTATCAAATGGAGATCTTGTTCTGCAAAGACAATGTGCAAAGGGTGACACAAGAATTGTTTGACAGAAGAATTTGAAGATGTGAATGCTAAACTACCACCTTGCTATAGCCATAGACATCAACTTCATCTTTTTATTCTACTTGTAAAGTTGCAGGAGGAGCCAACATCTGGAAGAATGGTGGATATATGACCAAAGTTTAGATGAAGAAACAATTTTTCATAGTCCCAGTTTTGATTCTTCATCAAAGTGTTGACTACAAAAGTGTCATGCTTGAAAATAGTGATTTTTGTTTCATTTGGCTATATGATAAGAATTTGATTATTCTTGGTTAATTTTGTTGAGGTTAATTAACCTCTCCCAAAACATGTATTTTGGAAGTAGTTATTAACCACGAGAGGGTAGTTCTTAACCTCCATCTCTATAAAAGAGATCTTTGGCTTTGTAAAGGGACTTTTTGGGATTTTAGGAGAAGGGAACACTATGCTAAAATTTTGATCAGAAGATGATATTTGGAAAGTGTGTACAAATTTTGTCTTTGTAATAAAAAATTCCTCTTAGGTTCTAGGTGCAAGAAAATAAAGGAACATGCAATTTGAGTTCTCTTCTTCCGAATCTAAATTGTTAGAAATATTGATTCTCTTTGCAGTGAGCATTCTCATGGTATCGTATAGATGTTTATGAATCTTTGGATCAACATTGTGTTAGTAATAGTTCTCAAGCATAGATTTTGATTGTTGTTATTAGTAGTTTATGTTAATTCAAGAAAGTTGTGAAGTCATGTGGTGCATTCATCATCGTGAGCTTTCTCATCTTTTAAAGTTTGATTTCATTTTTATTTAGAAACTTCAAAATTATATCATATGAGGGAGCTACCCCTTTAAGCGCAAAGGAAGGCTGCATACCAAGGGCCTATCCAACTATTGTGAATGGTTCGCACATACACTCTATTGGGTAATTTTTATAGTGGAAAATCTGTTTACCAATAGATTTTTGGCAACTCTACTGGGGATCAAAATAAGAAAGATTAGTCAGTCCCCTGTGATGAAACAACATGGTATTGCCGCATGAGAATTTGCTTCTAGTTCTACAACTGAATCTTGGCTTTCAGGGCACACAAGAAGATATTATTTCAGATTTGAACACTCTAGCCTAGAGGTTTAGACGAACTGCTCAACAATACCATCAAGTGAATCGAGTACTAGAAGAAGAAGAAGAATTTGGGGAAATCTTATGAAGAGCTCCTATTGGTCAAAATGTTGTGGTCATTGAAAGAATATTTTCTAGTCCAAGAAGGAACATACAAAATCTTGGTCACATCCAAGGTCAAGTAAATAACAATTAGTAAACTAGCTGATTAAAGGTACCTTCACTTGAATGAAGGTTGCGAACTCTATTTTAGAAGATTGAATATTGGCGACTCTATTTGAGGTTCAAATTCAAAACATGGTTTGGTACAAAGGGAAAGTGGAAAGTGATAGTGATAGTGACAGTGATGAGGAATACTTTTCATACTCAAAGAAACAAATTCCTAATGAACCTTTTTAGGTATATTTCTTGAAGAATTTCTATGGCGATGGGAGGCTAGATCCTAGAATGGTTCATCCTTACTTGCTAAAATTTTTCCAAAGATTGAAGGAGATGATGGAAAAGATTACGGGTTTCTTTCTCATGACCATGATTCTTTATTTGAAAAAGGTTCAACATATAAAGATAAAAGTCTCTTCACAAAATACCTTTCTTCTAAATCAGCAATAAAGAATAATGGGAATATCTCTCATTCACCTGTCTCTCAACAAAATCAGATTTTCATCAATCTTAAGCAAGGTAGCTTCTTAAAGAGTTTCTATGGTGGATGGAAACTAGACCTAGAAAATATCCATGCCTCCTTGCTCCGAACTTTGCAAAAGATAAATGAAGAAGATGGTAAAGATAATCAATTTTTCTCTCACAAGCCCAAATAATTTTTAGGAAGAAGTTCCACATGCGAGCATAAGGAAGAACTTGATCAGAAAAGTGATTCATGTGAATCAAAAATGGATAATGGCGGTGAAAAAGGTTCCCCAATTCTTGCACCTCTTGCTCATCAAAATCATACCTCCATTGATTCCAATCAGTTTGAGTTTTTAAAAAGCTTCTACGACAATGCACACCTGGATCCCAACAAAGTCCATCCTTCTTTACTTTGAACACTGCAAGAACTTGAGAAAGAAGACCCATGCAAGAATTATTTTCTTGATAACAAAATATCTCTTGATCCAAATGTTAGAAAGGACTCATCTAGATCTGCATGCATGAAAGAAGATAGGGATTTTATTTCTAATCAAGAAGATGGTCAGAAAATGAAGCCTATAAAAGAAGAAGGGTCTAGTAATGTATCAGGGCATCACTGTGAAGATTTCAACACCAAAGAGAAAGTATTCAATCATCTGGATCCTAACGAGAAAGAAATACAAATATTCAAAATATCAAGAAACTACACAACATATGATTGAAGATGAGGGAAATATGGATCAAGGTGAATTTCATAATACTTTTATTCCTACTCGGTGTCTCGATGCTTTAGATGATTACTTCCTATGTGGAGAAGATCTTCCCATTCATCCTTCCATGGTCATTCAAGATGATGAATCTATTGACGACATCAATACTTCAGATGTTCTGGAACAATCTGAAACCACTACCATTGATAGAGATAAAGCACCAATGAACTTCTACAAATATCTACTTTCCTTGTGGGAACGGAGTGTTAGGATTAAACCATGGACTAAAAATAACAATTACATGCAAATATAACCAATAATAGAAAATAATAGATCACATAGAAAAGAACACAAGGCATCAAGATTTAACATGGTTCACCCAATCCCTGGGCTACATCCACCAAAAAACAAGTCTGATATTATTACAATCCAGTGATTACAACCTGATTACAATCAGTAATCCCTTATAGCTCAATATCGCCGCAACAACCTATTTCGCATCACCACTATGAAACAACCCTAACCCTAAGCCCTTTTATACAAGTATTAAACCACTTTAGGGTCACTACATGTTGGCCATAAATTAGCCATTACTTTAGTGGTGAATCTACGAATAGTACCGAAAACAAAATTCAGGGTGATGCCCTGAGCCCCAAAGAATTTATGAAGTATGTATAGTACTTTCCTGATTAGTCACCACAAACTAACACTAAGAACTTTACTTTTGATGACGTCAATGAACTTGTGATTAAAAGATTAGTTGATAAAAAAGTTAAAAATCAACTTCTAGGTGAAGAAGATGAACCATATCACTTTAATTCTTTATCATGCATGCCAACTTTCACATTTCATGAAAGATGTCTTGGAGAAGAAATGATGATTCAAAAGGACATAGATATCATTAAACGTATTGAGAATGAAAGCTATATGGATATGAAGACAAGTTCCTTTGGTCCAATGAAAATGCAACTGAAGTCCTATGGATCATTCAAAGGTCAAAGAAATCTCTTTTTGAGCATTTTCATCAAATAGGAAATCCTATGCCAAAGAACTTCCATGAGAAGAGTAATCATGATAAAAGAAGTAACGAGTTAGCAGGGGATCATGTGGAAGAATCTAATGAAGGAAACTCTTATGATGTATATACTCCAAGCTTGTGCTCGAAATTGTTGGATGGTAATTTCCTCTATGAAGAAAATGTTTACTTCAATCCTTTTTTCTTAGAGGAAGGCATTTTTACTGATGATTCTCAAGTTGGTATTCAAAGACAAGGTTCGACGGCTATAACTCCACAAGTTACTTCCCATCACAAATTATATGAAGGCAATCCCATATAAAGGTTTGATATCTTTTGGTCTTAACCACCAAAAGGACCTTCAGGAGAAGAATTTTGATATTGATGGAAAAGAACTTGAAGTTATGACCAACCATGTTGATGACAGTATCAATGTAACTCAACAGAAACTAAGAATTCAAGATGATCTTTGGGAAGACAAGGAAAAAGAAATGGATCATGGAATTATTCAACCTAATATGGATGTGCATCTAAGTTGGAATAATTTTACAAAAGATTCAACCATGATCATGGTAATGGAAAAACAAGAGTGTCTAGTGTTAGAAATGAATTCAAGACTTCATAATGACCAACTACTAGAAACTCAAGAAGAGGGTTTGCCAAGAACAAGAGAAGATAAAAAATGCATAGAGAAACTTGAGAGCCTTATACTTACAACTCTTTTAGAATGAAGTCATCAATGACATGTAAGGGAAGTGGAGTCAACTTTGAAGTCTGAGATTTTTGATGAAGCCTGGTTATTTGGAAATGTTCTTTTATCTAGAGATGTGGGGCATGCTAGGAATCTCAGAGTTAGAATTCAAGGAGCACACTTATATTTAAACTCATGGAAGCTTAAGAATTGTCACATGTTGGTACACCATGGTATTTATTTTCCCCAGCCAGTGAAAGGATTTGCATGATTATACCTCGAGTCATTGGAGGTAGGGAAACCTACCTTGTATATAGTCTAGTTAGGAGTTTTTGTTGTGTCTAGCTTTCTTTAAGTTGTCCAGCTTTTGGTGCTAGTTTCATTCCTTTTGCAAAGTGATCCCTTGTGTGACTCTATAGCCCAATGGATAAGGCACTATTCTAGTTTCTCTAGATTCAAGCTTCGTCCTTGTCAGTCCTTGTCCCCAGTTAGAGCTAGCTGTTACCCTGGTATTTATCATACCCAAATTTCAAAACTTTTAATCAAAATATGTAGGACATAAAAATTCAATTTTAAAAGTGTTTGAAGACTTATCCAATTCTTGGTAGTCTCATGATTTCAAATCCTCTGGCTAATCACCAGCTTTGTCCAATACTTTGAATTTTTGAAATCCAGCTTCGAGTCAAAAGTTGTCATAGGTTAATGAAGGAACCAAAAATACGTATTTTCAATTGCATCATTAACCATTAACCTCTCAAAAGGTTAAGATTAAGTGTCAAAACGTGTATTTCATTTTGAAAGCTTAACCATTAACCTCTCTTTTAAAAAAAAGGTTAAGATAAGATTGCAAAATTAACCTTCTAAAAAGAGGTTAAGGTTTGGGGGTCAAAACATGTATTTTCTCCTCCATCATTAACCTTAACTTCTTGTCTCAAAGGTTAAGGTTAAGCTCCAAATTATGTATTTTGAAGGTGGTTAATTAACCTCCCTAATCAAGTCAATAAAGGATGAGAATTGAAAAGTGAATCACTATGAACCAATTTACCTTTTCATTTGGTGCTCCATTTGATGACATTAATCAACAATGGATTGATTTAAAGTTCTAATAAATTAATCTACTTACCTATAGCTTCCCTCTTTTCCCAATCAATAACTTCAATGCAAATGTGTCAAGAATGCACAACCAATTATAATAATCGAGTCTTGAGAATGGACAAAGAGATTGATAAAATAAAATGAGAAAAGGATTCAACTTTCAAAGAGGAAGAAGAACTCGATTTGCAAAAGGGAAATCGAGCTATGTGCCAAGAAAATTGAATTAATGAAGAAGCCTACGGTCTTTAAAGATTTTACTAGTATTTCTTATAATCCATGCACTTATGAGAGTTGAGGCAAGACATATGAAAAGTTACATTGAAATCCTTGCTACCTGAACCAAATTGGAGATATAGAATAGGGTATGAGCATTCAAGCACAGGCTTTTTGAGTCTTGGATTGAAGTGAAGAGGTAAAGAAGCTAGTAATGGCTTTCAACACCAGTGTGATAGCCCGCATGGTCAAGGCCAAATTATTCAAAACAGAGAAGGTTGCAACAAATTATTTATGTTTCTTTATATGTGACCACATGTGATTAGAAGGAATATACATATCAAAGTACGTGAGCTCTTTAGAAGAAGATTTATAATCCTAGCCATGGCTTTCCTTTCTTTTCCAACACAATCACATTGGTGGCAACCATTGACAAAGCCTGCAAACTGTTTAACAAAATGCTAAGTTCAAAGGTGATATTGGTGGAGACACATCAACTACCTATTTTTTCTCATATTTTCATTGACAATTATGAGATCCATAAAACATTGTTTTTGATGAACATAAAATTTGCAGCCCAAAGTGTTCAAAATGGCGGAGGATAGAGTAAGGAAAGTGGCATGTTAGCTATTTTACTAAGTGTTATTTGGACAGCTGGCCAACCTAGAGCATAGGAACATAGACAAAGCACTCAAACTATTTTCCAAAATGTCTACGTAAATACATACACTAGCTTTTGAAAGATCAAATGCAAACACAAGAATTCCAAATCCATTTGATTTCTTTGCAATGTCAAGCCTGCTCAATGATCCAAGTATAAAAGAAGTGGAAAATTAGATAACCAAAGACCCATCGTTCAATCAAATGTCAAAGCAATTGCAACAAAATGTGCATGGATTGGGTAAAAAAAAAATCCCACAGTTGGTTGCTAAGCAGTGTTTTTCAACAATGCACTTTGCTTGTGATTATGGAGAGGTGAAATGTGTTGAAGTACTTATAGAAGATGGGGTAGTTATTGATGCATTTGATAAAAAATAATAATATGACCCTTCATCATGCAACAAGCTATGGACACCAGGAGTGTGTAGAACTCCTATTTAAAAAAATGGAGCTTCTATAACCGTGCAAAGAAGAGACAACTATGATGAAGACCAGAGAAAAGAAGTAGAAGCATGGGGAGTTCTCCAAACTATTTGACAAATTGTCAATATAGTTTAAAATCTTTAGTATGTGTCAAATGGAGATCTTGTTCTGCAAAGACAATGTGCAAAGGGTGACACAAGAATTGTTTGATAGAAGAATTTGAAGATGCGGATGTTAAACTGCCACCTTGGCTATAGCCATAGACATCAAGTTCATCTTTTTATTCTATTTGTAAAGTTGCAGGAGGAGCCACTGTTTGGAAGAATGGTGGATATATGACCAAAGTCTAGATGAAGAAACTGTTTATCATAGTCTCAATTTTGATTCTTCATCAAAGTGTTGACTAAAAAAGCATCATGCTTGAAAATGGTGATTTTTCTTACATTTGGCCATATGATAAGAATTTGATTATTCTTGGTTAATTTTGTTGAGGTTAATTAACCTCACCCAAAACATGTATTTTGGAAGTAGTTATTAACCACGAGAGGGTAGTTCTTAAACACCATCTCTATAATAGGGATCTTTTTGGCTTTGTAAAGGGACTTTTTGGGATTTTAGGAAAAGGGAACACTATGCTAAAATTTTGATCAGAAGATGATATTTGGAAAGTGTGCACAAATTTTGTCTTTGTAATAAAAAAATTCCTCTTAGGTTCTTGGTGCAAGAAAATAAAGGAACATGCAACTTGAGTTCTCTTCTTTCGAATCTAAATTGTTAGAAATGTTGATTCTCTTTGCAGTAAGCATTCTCATGTTATTGTGCAGATGTTTATGAATCTTTGGATCAGCATTGTGCTAGTAATAGTTCTCAAGCGTAGATCTTGATTGTTGTTATTAGTGGTTTATGTTAATTCAAGAAAGTTGTGAAGTCATGTGGTGCATTCATTATCATGAGCTTTCTCATCTTTTAAAGTTTGGTTTCATTTTTATTTAAAAACTTTAAAATTATATCATACGAAGGAGCTACCCCTCTAAACGCAGAGGAAGGCTGCATACCAAGGGCCTATCCAACTGTTGTGAACAATTTGCCACATACACTCCATTGGGAAATTTTTATAGTGACAAATCTATTTACCAACATAAATCAATTATATATTCAATACAAAAATCAAATTTATTTTTTTTGCTATCACAGAGGTATCCCCCGGTGCTCAGAAGAGGCGAGCTGAGGTGAGACTAATCCTCTGCGGGTGGGGCAGCGGGCTCAATACAATGGTCCCACCAATTTAATTTGGAGAGAGGTTTGAAATCGAGACCATGGGGGTAACCCACAACCTTAGGCCTCCACTCTCAACCAGATGAGCTACTGCCTTTTAGCACAAAAATCAAATATTGTACCATTCAATTATCACATTTTCTAAATACCTCCTCTAATATTATATATTTTGCTTGATAAGATTGGAAGCCGAGTAAAAAAAATGATGGAAAAGTTATGTCTGTTAATATTTTAATAAGTACTTTGAGCAAATGGGTAATAAAATAAACAAAACAATCATATGTATAGTCTATGTTGTTTCAAACTAAAATTAGCTTTAGAAGCAAATTATGTACACGTGCATGGTGCCGGTTTTACTTTCATAAAACAAATATCATTAGAAGGATTAAGAAAAAAATATTTTTTTAGAGATGTCTCTGCACTCTCTTTCATTGTGATTAATAAAATTATATGTACAATATCTTCTCTCTTGTATATCATGTGGAAACATAACAAGAGCTTGGTGAGTTTTGAGGTAAGCTTTAAGAACAAAAATATTTTCATTTTATGTGGGGTTTTCATAGTATTCATTGGTCTAAAGGGCATGATTTTAACATTCGAGAATCTTGTTGAGTCAAACTATAATTAGCTTTGGTAGCATAGCTGCACACATGCATTGTGTCAGTTCAACTTTTTTTTGTAACACACATGAAAGGAAAGTTTATTTTTGATAGATGTCTCTGCACTCTCTCCTATCATGACTAATACAAAACCATTACAGGAGTTGTAGTTGGATTTTGGGATGCTATCTAAAGATAAACAGTTTCGTTCTATGTATTATGTTCAATACTCCTTATTCCAGAGGAGGATGGAGGGTTTTACTATCCTAGAATCTTTGTTTGGTTTACCCATTTATATAATACTTAATAAAATGATTTGTTTCCTTGTTGCAAAGAGGAGAAAGCTAATCATAGTTATCTATTCATGAATGTCATACATTACCAGTTGCTACAGAGTATTTTCTTGTACAATAGCTATTTGTCATATACTTTCAGCTGCAATGACATTTTTTATGACATTTAGCAATAATAGAAAAATGAAAAAAAAATTATAAACTATTTTTATAAATTGACTTCTTAAACTCAAATAAATATTTTTACTTTAGTGCAAAGAGAAACAAAAATAATTAGAAGCGTATGTACTTTTAAGGGAAATTTCTTTCATTTCTTTGTTTACTTGTTGCAAGTCACTCTGAACAGAGTTCAAAGCTAGTAAAACTCTATTTAGGGTTGTATCAATATTGCTAAGCTTTTGCACATGCTATTATGAAATGCGGTCTACAAAAATGGAGATTCGCAAGATGAAATATAGCTCTTTTTAATATCAAAGTTGTATTTTTTCAAACTGGACAAGGGTTTAGAATTTGAAGGATATAGTTATCACCTGGATATCTTTGGATCATATTATTGGCACGAGAAGGCCTTGTTAAAGAAGTACTTGACAACACTCGTCTCTACTGCTACCATACAAAAATGGTGCAAAGCATGAATTTCTTTTGAGTGGATTTTGTCGTTCTTGGGAGCCAAATCTCCACTGCAATTACAGATTAATATTTTTATTTTTATAAAGTCTTCTAAAAACTATATTAGAATTAGTTAAGGAATAAAATAAGCCATTCCTATTTTGTATAATCATCTTAATGTAAACTCATTAGAAAAATAATGGACTGAAAAATGTGATTACAACCATAGCTAGCCATATGCAATTAAAAAAAGAAGTTTGATTCAGATGTAGGAAGGAGACTTCAAATAGTATTAGATTGTTTGAATTTTTAATTCAATTTGATCACATGAGTTATTGTAATTATGGACTTGAATAGATGATAATGTTAAATCTTATTAATATAACTTGTGGGGCTGGCTGCTCTTCCCTTACAAAAAATATATATCTTGTAGCATACTCATAACATAGAAGAAATAAAAACTCATTGCATCTCACTCATAACAATGGTCTTCGTTTCTATTTACGATCCATTGAGTAGTTCTAACTCTTAAGAATGCAAGACAACTCATGGATGTGCATAATGAAAGTGTAAAAAATTTTATTGGAAGTAATATGAACTATAGGTTGTAGTACTCTGTCATATATTTCCCATTTATACTCATGGTAATATTAGTATAGGGTTTATAACATTACCTAGGTTACTATAATAGAGCAAATCCTGAAAAAAAGTTGTGAGAGTTTTTTGAATTATTAAAGATTCATTATCAACAAACATATGTTACTCAAATTCCAGATCTAGAACAACTTAAAACAAAAGGTACTGGAGAGTTTTTTTATTTTAAGGAGAATGGTTTTAAATGATATTTTAAAGCTTCCAAATTGCACTTAAATAGAAAAAGGATTCTTGAAATCCCATGATATTTATTTTTGTTTAGAATCAGACAATTTACGGTTATAGTATGCCATCTATGAAGCACACATCATAATTCTGATGATAGGATTTTGTAGAGATATAAGTTTAACTTTTTAGAAAAAATTCATTTCTTATGCTTATAGCACGATAGTGGGGAATATGTACTGTGATTAGAAATGTTGCAAGAAATCTTGTCCTAGGCTTTCTAGAAGCATTTTTCAATTTATAACCTATTCTTTTGACTGCACTAAAGAAGGGGAGGAACAATTTTCAGAAGCATTCAACTTGGTAAAGATTAACAGATAAGACAAGTTAATACCTAATTATTTGGGATAATATGTTTTTCTGAGTTCTGAGAAAGTAGTGTATATTGAGACACTTGTGAAAAAGATTGTTAAATCTAGGAATTTAGTGGAGGATAAGAGCTTTTCATTGGGGGAATATGCTTGTTATTGAAAGCTTGTGCACCTGGAGCACTTTGACCATCCAATCTCATTTGAAGAGTATTTAGATGCTTGAATCAATATTAGGAAAAATTTGACATTTGATGTTAAGAAACATTAACAAACAGACTCATCAAAAAGAAATTTTCATGCACAAAAGGAAAATGTGCCTAGAAATAAATTTCGTAAGTTTTTGAAAATTTCATTCTTTCAACTATTTCTAAACTTTTGGATCTTATGAATATATTTTTGGGAAAAGGTGAATCGCTAACCACTAATCACACAAACATATTGCAATTCAACACATGGAATATCACCAAATCAAAGAAAGCCTAGAGGAGTTTTGAGAATATAAGCAAGCAAGAGTAGACAATATCGATAGTAGTATTATTTATGGGAAAAATCATGTAAACGCAAGCGACCAAATTTGTTATCACGAAAAAGTTGTCATTAAAAAACAATGTAAAGCACACACACAAATCCCTGGAAAATATTTTTGAAGTTACCAAAATTGAAGAGAATTATAAACATTAGCATGCCAATAATGGTATCTCCAAAATTGAGATTGTGAGGAAAACAAAAAAAAAATAACACATTCGTAGGTGAGTAGTGGTATTTAGCAGCAACAGGGCCAGTGGTCAAGAGTCCGCTTGTTACTTCCCATAACAATAGCTAAAGTGTGCGCAATGTTGTTTAATTTTTTTTACAATTAAAAAAAAAAGAGTATTTAGAATTTGATTATAAACATGATAATCTATGGCACACTCTAAGACCATGCCATCTATCTTGTGAGGTGTTATTAGACATGTACAAGCAGATAAATGTCTTCATTATAAATTGCCAAGTTTAGACATTAGAGCATCTTGAATAGAGTGCAATAAGTTTGATATTTTTTAAAACAAAAATAGAAAAGACTACTAGGAAATATCCAAATAACCAATCAAAACTTAAGAATTACTTGTAAGAAAAATAGATTTAATAAAAATGATGTTTAAAATAGTTTAATAGATTTTGCACCATTTTCAAGAAAAAACTAATAGTAAAAATACAACTAAAAACTATAATTTGCCTTACGACAGGGACTAATAAAACAAGTAATTATTTATGTATTCTACTTTTTGATGGAGGAGCATCCATATGTATAAGGGCAATCCTGTGTCACCCAAAAAAATGTACTTAGACTTAGTTTCTGTTTCATGTGTTTTCATTTTTGGACACCCATTTGGGTCAAATAAAGGTTCCAACTCTCACAGTTCCACTATCAGTGAGCTAGTAAATCTCAAAAAAATAGGAGTATGTAATTGGGCCATCATTTTGGGAAACTAGAAGGTGTGAATTGGCTAGATGAATGTAATTGTGATTTAGAGCATTCCAGAAAAAGAATCAAGTCAAAAGGCCCCACAGTTTGAAAGTTATTGCAGTTTTTCGAGTTTTGGAGACCTCCTAAGAATGCTTCAAAGTCAGGTTAGGGGCATTAAATGACCTTGAAAAGGGCCAAAAAATGGGGGACGAGCGGAGCTGGTCCATAGGGCTATAGAACGCTTTGAAAGCTTTTCAAAAATGTAAACAATTCGTTAATCAGAACTACAGTTCAAAAGTTATGCCTCCCGAAAGTTCGGTTACCGTTTCTGGATTCTTCTAGATTTGCGCCGACTTCTAACGCAGCTTCTAGAGCCTTCTATTTGGTCGGTGGATGCCTACTAGCACTTTCTAGAATGTATTCCTAGTCCTTAACCCTCTGGGGTCTATTTAAGGAGATTTCTAGCATTGTAGAAGGAAGTTCGGAGTGGAGTTTGAGCGGAAGTACTGAAAAGAGAAATTATCTCCAGATTTATGCTATTGTAAGCCCTCAGGGCATGTTTTGAAGTTTATTTTCTCTATCCTGAATGTACTAGCTTATTTTTCAGTTAATACAATTTCTCTTTTCTGTTGTGTCCATTCTGTTCTTGGGTTGTGTCCCATCACTTTTTTAAGGCCATGATTTTTTTTTAAATGATCATTTAATTCCTTATAGGAAAGGTCCCAACTATAAGGATGGGGAGAAGTTGGATGGAATTTAAGAAGGTTTTGGAGGAAGTTGCGGAAGGGAGTTGGGAAAAATAAAAATACATTAATATACAACTTGAATTCAGGAAAGAAAGCATCAGAAGAACAGGGGGGCAGTGGTTCATACCACAATTGATACGACGTCTGGTCGAGGCATTTCTTCAAAAAGTTTGACAGCCTCATCAAGAGCACTGTTTTGCACAAATCCTGCAATCATCGTATTCCATGACACCGCATCCCATTGAGGCATTTCTTTAAATAACTTCAAAGCCTCATCGAGAAAGCCGTTTTGGGCATACCCTGCGATCATGTCATTCCACAATAGAACATTTTTCTCAGGCATTTCATTGAAGAGCCACAAGGCTTCATCAAGAAAACCATTCTGTGCAAATCCAGTAATGAGCGTATTCCACGAGATTACATCTGGCAGAGGCATATCCTCAAAAAGTCTCGCAACCTTTTCGAGATCACCATTCTGAGCATATCCAGCGATCATGGCATTCCATGAAAACACATTTCTGTGAGGCATTACATCAAACAGCTTGCGTGCTTTGTGGATGCTTTGGCATTTTACATACATGTCAACCAGGGCACTGGCAGCAAAAACATCTGACAAAAACCCACTTTCCATTACTCTGGTGGATGTTCATACCCACTTCCAAAGCTCCAAGTTTGGCACAGGCTGGAAGGACGCTGCTGTAGGAGCAACTATATAAATAATATTTCTATATTGTTTATGGGGTACTTATATGTTTTAGGGTATATTTTATCATTTCAGGGTATAATTAATAGTTTCTATCACTTAGGAAATAATTGATGTTTAGGGCACATTTCAATATTTTAAGGCATAGTTTGATGTTTTGTTAAAGAATTGAACAAAACATGTACGAGACTGGTGGTTGCCAAAAATAGTCTTAAGTGTTTATCTTTGTTTATATGTTCTCTCCAAATTGATCGTGGGAGAGAGGATTAATTTTAATTTTCTTTTCTGTGTGAAGAAGGACTGAGATATTGTGAAGATTATTACCCAGCCCTGAATAGATGAAATAAATAATATTGTAGTGTTTTCTTGCTACTTGGTTTTGGTTTTATTTTGTTCACACAAAAAATTGATTAAGGATGCATATCATATCTATTGGTTTCTGAATAAAGTAGTAGTAGCATTACTTTTTTTTGTTCAGAAATTATTGTTGTAGGAAGCAAACTCACACCAGAATCTCTGGAAGTTAATTTGGGCAAAATTGCCTCTTGCTCGCATGAACACCATGTGAAGTGGCCTGAGTGTGGTGGAGAGTGGGTAGGAGGAATGTACATTACTCTCTTCATGGCCATTTGCAAAAATGGGCCACAGTTTGAAGAAACATGTGTTTGGTAAGGCAACATCCCTATGTGCTTGCCATGAATGAACACATATAACCTGTAAGGTGTTGTTCATATTTAGTGTTTTCCCTATAGTTTTTTTTTCAGTTTCTTCTTTCCATCCAATATTCAGCCTATTATAGGCTTTGTCCTTGTTATCTCCTCATCCGACGCTGGCATAGGTGAATGGATCAGGTTGGAGACCTGATTGTTGCATTTGGTGGAACAAAGCCAAAGCTTCATGAGGACAGCCATGTTTTCTGTATGCCACAACAATCACATTCCATGAAACATCTCGTTCTCTCATGTCATCGAAAACCTTGCGAGCATCCACCAAATTGCCTCACTTGACATACATGCTGATAAGCTTATTTTGAAAAAAATAGTTTGTGGCAAATGGAAATCCCCTGGCGGCGATGAAAGAGTGAATTTGCCTACCTTTTGAGAACCCATTGCTGGAAATGCAGCTACCCAGTAGTTGAAGACATGCATTGTCATATTTTAGGGGGACTCAGATGGGTAATTTGGATGGTGTTGTCTGCTTGTAATGTGTGTTACCACACTCGATCATAGTTGCCGATTTCCTCCTCAAATGAGGTACAATAGCCATTTATTTGTCTCTGATACATGGCTTGCCAGATTCAAAATCGCTCTCCTGCTTTGGAGAAGTATTTTAGTTTCCAACGCTGACATTCAAGATAATTTCAAAGTGGAAGTATTTAATGGCTTATAATTTGTGGATCTCTCATCCAGGGTTTTCGTCCATTTTGCTCGTCATTTAAAAGTCTAGAAGTTTTCAGGATTGAATTTCCCTCTTGAACTTGGCTCTGTGATTTTTAAGCCAATAGGCTTCACTCCTTGAGCATCATTGATCGGATTGTCCAGATTTCTCGACAGTCTTACACCGACTAAAAGCAAAACAGATGCTAAAAAAATGGTAAGGTTATTGGCTAAAATCACTTCATCTATCTCCAGCATGGAAATCAGAGGAATCGTAATGAGAGATGACGAATCAAGCATTTTATCTTATTTAAGAAGAGAAACAGATCTATTTGCCTTACCGATTACAAATAACGTCACACATTTGGGGTTTCGTTGAGATCATACTCACTACTCACTCAACCACTGGAGGACGTAGTTGCAGATGTTAATTATATTTTCCATTATATATATATATATATATATTCACGCTAAATTGGATAGTAAACAGCGCGAAGATTTTCTCTTTTTCATCTAGAGACAAGAGACACAATGCGTCATAGTTCCTGCCTAATCCATAATGGTTGTAGAAGTGTAGATGAGTGATAATAAGGTTGAATAGTTCTAAATTAACATTGTGAATGCATTAATTTAATTTTTTCTTAGAAATGCACTTGTGATCTGATAGGATGGCTCATATTTTGTCGTTAAATTCTCGTCCTAGAAATTCAATTGTGATCTAAGGGATGGCTCATATTTTGTTGTTAAGTTTTTGTGTTATATTATTATATTTTTGAGCATTCAAGCCTAATAATAAAAGGCCAAAGTCCCCAACTATGTATTATTTTCATCTTGATTATCAAATGGAAGTCACACTATTTTTAATCATTAGATAGAGATAAATAATAGTATAGAACAATAACAACATAAACATATATGTAGAGGAAAAGTTGATAGATAATATATAGGAGGAAGAGGAAGAGAGATAAAATAGTAAGATAGAGCGATACTAACATAAGTTTTGTGTGAGAGAGAGAGAGAGTGAATTAAATATAATTATTTTTCTTAATAAAACAAATAGTCAAAATAAAATAATGGTTATAATGTTTATAATGAAACGAAGAATTTAATTTTTATATTAAAATTCACATTTGTATAAGAAAAAATGAAATGTATTGAAATATAAAAATATTTTATAAGTAAAACTAATTGTTTAATTTTACATAGTTAGAAAAGGTTTACTATTTAATGTTTTGTATTTCCAAAATTTTCATAAAATTAAGTAATTTTTAATTATGAAATAATATCTATATAACTTAATATGTACATTTGTAAATAATAAATAGATTTAATACATATAAATTTGATTTTGATGAATAAATATGATGTAATAAATAAGAAATAGAATATAACTATTTAATTTTAATACATAGTTTATAAAAACTTAATAATAATTTACATATCTTTTAGAATTGAATTATTTCTTTTTTGTGATTATTTCCTTTAGTATGTTTTTTTGTTATAAAATATAATTATTAATTTAATATTAAAATATATATTTAAGTTTTAAATATATTTGAACTAAATGATAAATTGTTTAAATATAAAATAATAATAATAAATGATATAATTTATAAATTGTAACACTTATCAATTATACATATTACAAACACTATTATAAAATATTATTTGATTTATTTTTACAAAAGTAAAATAATAGTAACTCAATCCACTTGGTGCAAAATTATGCAACAAAAGTATCTGGATAATAATGATCCTTCTAGAATTCTCTCTATTTTGGATCCTCCTAAAGGTTCAGTTATATGGGGTTTCATGACAACTTCTCATAATATTGTGGTTAATTATGTTTCTTGGGAAGTTAATGATGGTACTAAAGTTAACTTTTGGAGATATTCTTGGAATGGTCAAAATTCCACTTTCCAATAATTTGATTTCTCTGAATATTATTGAAGTGTCAAAACTACACTGGGGTATTCAACTTTATCAGTATGTGGCATATGTTTGTGAACTTTCAGGGAAAGTGTTTTGGAAGGATCCAACAGTTTTACCACTTTCATCTCAGGAAATTAGACAATTCAAAGATATTTTGTCTTCCAGGCAAGTCTTCTTTTTTGGATCTCAAGATAGGATTTTATGGGCTCTAGCTAAGGATGGCAATTATTTAGTAAAAGAGGGTTATAAAATTTTGCAGCAAAATGTTTCACATAAAGTTATCTGTAGGGCATTTTCATTTTGTTGGAATCATATTGTACTTCCAAAAGCAGGTTGTTTCACTTGGCTTGCACTAAAACATAAGATTTTGACCAATGACAAATTGACTAGATTGTACATTGCCTCCTCTTTTAACTGTGTTTTTTGTGATGAGTGTGAAGAATCAGTGGATCATCTTGTTGTCTCATGCTCATTTGCTTATCAATGCTGGAGTTTTGTCTTGAATAAGTTGCACTATAGTACTCCTCTCCAAAATAATTTGTGGGATCTTTTTCAAGCTTGGCTAGTCCTTTATCCCAAATCATTATTTGCAAACCTTTGAAAATATATCCTGGCATTGGTTGTTTGGGCTATTTGGTGGGAACGTAACAAATACATTTTTAGAAAAGAGAGCCATTACTTAGAAATTGTTTTGGAGGGAATTGAAAAATCTATCTCAGAGGTGACAAATTCAAGTTTGAAAAAGACAAAATATAATCCTATTGTTACTTCTTGGGACTCTCAAATTATTCAAAGATGGAAACATTTATTCATTCCAAATGGTTGGAAAATAGGGAATTCTTCCACTTCTTCATTATCCCATAAGCAAATAGGATGGAGGCCACTAGATGAGGGATATTGGAAATTGAATTTTGATGGCGCATCAAGAGGTAATCTTGGCCCTTCTGGTTTTGGTGCATGTATTAGAAATTCAGATGGAGATGTTGTGGCAATTACAGTATCCCCTTTGCCTATTAATACAAATAACATGGTAGAGGCACAAGCTCTATTAGCTAGTCTTATTTTATCAAAACAAGGTAATTTTCAGTTGCTACATATTGAAGGGGACTCCTCTGTCAATATTAATGCCTGTATTCATAGGACTATCTTCTCTTGGAAGATAAAATATATTCTTATTCAAATTTGGAGGCTCCTAGATGAGTGCTTAGATGTTTGTATTTCACACACCTATAGGGAAGGAAACCGTGTTGTGAATTTTCTTTCAAATTTGGGTTGTGATGGGTTGTTGATTTGATCACTTCACCCTTTATCCATAATTGAGAAACATGTTGCCTTCAAAAAATTAATTTAGGAAGATAAGTTTGTTGGATCGTGCTCACATATACCAGTTTGAAGGAAGGTGCTATTTAGTGCTAGATATACTTATGGGTGGTACTTGATTCACCCTTTGTAATTATTTGTTCAAAATATCTAAAACTATGTATACATTAGGGACAATGCTAGGTTTTCTTCACTGATTCTTTCCCATTTGACCTCATTGAATCAGATTAATAAAATATTACAGTGGCTTGCCACTTTTGCCTTAAAAAAGAATTAAAAAAAAAAGTAATAATTTAACTAATTTAATTAAAAAATCAAAGTTTAAAAAAAATTATAAATTCAAATACAAAGATATAACATATTGAAATTATATTGCTATTGAGAATTAATATTGATTAGACATGTTGTGTGAGGTGGAAGTTAAAATGATTGAAAAAAAATAAAATCTTATCAATTTGTCATAAAGATAAAGTTGTAATTAATGTATTCATTAATGCAAGATGAAATTGTTATAAAATATTTGTATTTTTGTTGAAGAAACTTAATTTTCTCCCCAACCAAAAATAGTATGGACCAATAGAATGTATGGAAAATGTGATTTATAAAATAATGAAAAATTAGAAAAAGATATAAACATTTGAAGTTTCATATAATCTTTTAAATTCTTTAATTTGATTGGTTAATGTTAATGTGATATTAGGATGACATGAATGCATAAGTATTCCTGCCATAGGCAGGAACTAAAAAATTCGAGCTAAAGAGAATTTGTTTCCTTTTCTATGAAAGTGAATTAAGGCGAAATGGAATTAAAACGACGATTACTAAATTTTTGTTCAATCTGTTCACTTCAAGACCAACATGTTTTCCAATGGGATAGTCTCTTCAAACATACCATCCTCTCCGATTTTGCTCTTTAATAGTTCAATGCCCACAATCTTTTCTTCGTTGTGCTCTAATACTAAAATCAAGGGACCCATGAAATTTAAAATAAAATACACAAAAGATGAAATATAATTTCTTGTGCTATCTTGTAGCATGTTTCATTACCATAAACTACAATTTTAAATGTTGATAAAAATATTAGATAGTGAGAAACTCTTGTAAATGATCTTTTATTATTATTATATTATATAAGACACTCAAAATTGGTTTTTTGATTATTAAATAAAACATTTCAATATTATTGTTCAGAATCTTGTGAAGATGAATAAAAATGTTGAAGACAATCTCACACACATTATTATTATAGCTTTTTAGTTTCGAAGTGGGAGCTTTGAAGTATAATAGTATGTCTAATAGCAAAATGTTAGAATATTGTAATATTATCGAACCTAATCTTTTTAAACCCTAAAGCTATTACTTAAAACTTTGACAAAGTTTAGGGTTTAGGAAAAACAAATATTATTTCACATATAAAAAATTTGATTTCAAGTTTAAAAAAAAAAAATTACACAGTCAATTCAGTTTTATTTTGAATTTTCAAAGAACGATTCATGTAAAAGTAATGCACATCACTCGTCATTTTAGGTAGGAAAATTGGATCACTATTTTCTTTTTTTTATTGTTAATAAATTATGTGAATGTAATAATTTGAGAGACATATTAAAAATAAGTTTTAGGAATGTAAGCGTTTTGGAGAAAAATGAATGTTGAAGAATTTATATTTTAATGAAATCAATGCTTAAGTATATTCAAGTCATATATCTAAAATAAAAGTATTTTTCATACTGTGTCTCACAAGTTTTGACTCTCTTGATGTAGAATTAATCTATGTAGTCTAAGGAATTGGAAGAGAAAAACTATACTAAAATAACATCTCACTTTTTCTTTAATATAGAATATGGATAAGTGCACCAAGTTGTGGTGCCAAAAAGATGACACCCTTTTTTTTGTAACTTTCAATAGCGTGCACGCGCTATGGCTTGGGAATCCCAAGCCATAGTGCATATGTGCTTTTTAAAACCCCAAATTATTATAATTAGGTTGTAAACCTACAGCCCATTCATTTGTTCCTCATTTTCCAACTTCCTCTCCTCATAATGCATACACAAATTCAAAAAATTGAAGATTTTCACCACCTACCTCATCAATATGCCACCTCATCATTGAAGTTCGAGATCACGATCATGCCATATGTTGTCTAACCTTCTTTTTGTATTGTTTTATATTTTTTTGTATTGTTTTGTAGGTTTTTTTTTCATATTTTCTTTAAATTTTTTTATTTATTTAGATTGCAATTGATTTCTTATCAAGAAATGTGAATAATGAACCGAAAAATCCCCAACAAGATCAAAACCAAAACACTCAACAAGAGCCAAACGAAAACCCTCAACAAGATGAGAATCAAAACTCTCTACAACAAGAAATTCTACAACCTGCACCAATTGGAAGACCTCCTCCTAGCACACAAGAAAATATAATAGATGAAATAGAAGGAGGCAAAATTGAATTAGAAGCACTCATTGGTAGGTTGAAAGCTCGTGGACAAACCAATCTAATGAGAGCTCAATTGGCATCCTCCCTTGAGTCCATTATGACCCATGTAGGTTATGTTAGTGGTCAGTTAGATATTTGGCAGGTTAAGAGGGATGAACAAAAAAGATATTATGCAAACAGATCATCATATCAAGATGTTAAAAAAAAGATATACCAAAAGGTAGAATTTGTGCATTATTTAGAAATTCTGGTGAACAAAATATTGTTAGAGAGACAACTAAATGGTTCCCCATCCATTGGTGCATACACGATGGTATTAGAAATAATTTTTGAAATAGATGGTGGATGGTTTTTGATGCCCCTCCCTGCAATAATTATGATGTCCCAATGTATTTCTTAAAGAAATTGTATTATGAGTTTGTCCTTGGGGAGATCCCCAATTATTTTGATATATTAGAATCTCAGGGTAGAGGTGGGGGGTCATCATTTGAGGGGTCGGGGGTACATCATGACCCTAATATAGTTAGGGCATCTGTAGTCAAGCCATAGGGTGAGCATGTGACTATTCCTTCAGTTGTGAAGGAACATGTAGAGGTCAACACTCTAGGGACTATTAATGCTTTGACGCAGACCCTCATTCATTACACAAGTCCATTAGTTGAGGAGGAGCCATTTGTGCATCATAGTCACATGTGCACATCATGTAAATCTTTATGCACATTTGGCAGTCATGCTGGAGATGGTGCAGATGATGAGCTAGTCACTGATTAGTTCTTGAATGAGACATTTGGCATTGACACACAAGTAAATTACAATTATAATAAACTAATTTAACCACATTTCATATGTATAGTGAATGACTAATTAATTAGCATGTATTGACATTGTTCAAAATTCAGGGTCAGAGTGTTGGCAACCCTAGTAGTGATCCTCTGGCCCCATTTTTTGTCCTGTCAACAAGTCTAGAGGTATGTATCGATTTAATCATTCAAATTAATACATATATTTATTAAGTAATCATAAGAAGGATTGACAAAAAAAATTATGCATGTGCATGAATTCTCTACAGGACCATCAACATTCACTACAAACTCTAAGCCTAGACGTAATATGAGCTTTGTAGAGGTACATTTGTTTCATGTTAATTTAATTCATTTGATTTTTTTTTTTTAAAGTTTCATGTTACATATAACGTGTATTGTATGACATGCAACTCTTGACATCTGAGACTCCTCCTCATCTTCGACAGTTCGTTGATCATGGAGTGGCTATAGCTATGGCTAGTTCATAGCCATTGACTAAGGTATGAAATAATTTTCTTGATTTTAGTTGTTGTTTATAATAGTTAGTATCAAAATTTCTAATGTTATTTATAAGTGATTATATTTATTGAATTGTTGTAGGGTCTTGTTACACTTGATCATCCACGAGCCTTCGAGGTGGACTTGCAAAGCGACTATATTATGGCAATAAAAAAATAATTAATTTTGTGTGTACATATATTTGATTTCAATGTATAATAAATATTGATTCATATCTACTTTTTTTGTATCAGCTCAAGTTAGAGAAGAGCCTTAACAAGAGGATGAGGGAGCGTATGAGGAAGACCCCATCATCGCCATCATCTTCGTCCACATGATGACTGAAGTCCTCTAGAGATTTGTTTCCTTCCCCTCATGGGAAGGAGAAGATATAGTTGATAGACATACATGTATAGGCATCAACGGATATATATGTTAGATTTTATGTTAGTGGACATATTCGATATACATTTGATGTATATATGATATTTTATATTTGATGTATGACATTTATTCGATGCATGACATTATTAGACTTATGAAATTATTGGTTAATACATGATATGTTTGTTCATGTACAACATTATTGGTTATCATAATATATTATGTGTTTGTTAATGTATGACATTATTGGTTATCATTTTATATTATATGTTTTTTCATGTATGACATTATTGGTTATCATAATATATTATATTTTCCTTCATGTATGACATTATTGGTTAACATAATATATTATATGTTAGTTCATGTATGACATTATTGGTTATCATAATATATTTATTGGTACTTGTACCCACACCCCTGGTACTTGTACCCATGTACCCAAGTACCGGGTACCTGGTGGAGAGCATCATAGCTAAGGACCTTGATTGAATTTTAGATTTTTTTTGGTTTTTTGTTTGTGTATCAACTCGTTGTTTATCAAGCTTAATTCAATACCTAATCAATTCAAAACTTTGATAGAATATTGATTAACAATAAACTTTATCATTGTTTAAGCATAAGTTTAGCATTTCCAATATGTCATCGTCATATGATTTATGATCTTGTTCATGTTTAAAGTTTTCCTTCTCTATTATTTGTTTATCAAGCTTAATTCAATACCTAATTAGTTTAAAACTTTGATACAATATTGATCAACAATAAACTTTATCAATGTTAAAGCTAGAAATTTATCATTTGCAATATGTCATTGTCATATGATTTATGATCTTCTTGTTCATGTTTAAACCTGCCTTCTATGTTATGCATCTAAACATTTATCATAAATTATTATTACAAACATATAAAAAATTTGAAATTGAAAATAATACATTATATTTGCAAAATTTATCACTGTTCTTGATTTGAAAAATCATTGTCATGACTCATAAATTCAGGTTTTCTATAAATATAAAAGTATAATAAAAAATAAAGTTTGACATACCCAAGTACCCTCATCCCCTATTATAAAAAATAGTTATACCCATACCTGTACCCTAAGTACCCCTGTCCTCATGCAACCTTGTATACTATATGTGGATCTTGGTGTTTTTTGTACACCTACATGGTCTATAGGATCTTTGCTACTTAAAACATCCCTTGACCTTGCAAAACCTCCTTACTAGGTTAATTGATCCAAACTTGTAGCATCACTCCCTTACTCTTCTAGGAACAATATCCCTCCAAATGTTTTATAGGTCTACTAGGGTACCATAACATTCCCTAGTCCAACCAAGGTTTCTATGGTGTCCTAAGGTGTTATTGGAACACTTGTACTATGCTTGAATGGATAACAACAATGGTTTTGTACCCAATTTCAAGATTTCTTCACAAAAGGGCTACAAGGAGAGCCCCTAATTAGGCCTCCACCCAGATTTCTAGGGGCCAATAGCTCCTTTTTCTAAGAGTTTCAACACCTCTGGCCTTAAGAAAAATTGATACATAGGACCCATTCTCAAGGATTTTTAGGGTCTCAAGGTGCGTACAAGCCATACAACAAAAATAGCAAAATTGAGGGTTTGGTAGGGTTTTCTTGGCTGCTTGTTGTACCCACTTTTAAGACACCTTCCAGATGTCATTAAGACTCCTCCTCCACAAGTTAGAACCTCCTCATACCCCTCTTCAATTCCTCAAAAGATAAAGTCTTCACTCTTCAAGCTTTTCTCTCAAGAGCTCTTTCTTTGCTGACAGTCCCTAGCCGAGCATTGCCTAGCTCTTGGTCAAAGAATTCTTTGTACTCACTTTCAGGGCCCTTTCTTGCATAATATAATACATTAGGGCCTGTAGCCTTGAAATCCAAAAGACCATGTAATTTCCACATTGGAGACAAGACTTATAGCCCTTTCATGATAAACAACTCCAGAACTAGCAACATACAGGTATCTTTGAAGAAATTTACAAAACTTTTCAAAACATGGTCACAAACTATAACTAATGCATGGTGAATATAGAAGTTGCAAGTATCTAATGTCTTTTAGCTATTATAGAGAACTTTCATATATCTATTGCTTGACCTCATTCAATCCATGTCTCCTGGCTTAAGGCTCTACTTTCATGGCATTAATATCCTTAAAATTGTACTATGCCAGTGCTTTAAGATAATGGGATGCATGTCTCATGTTCATCTGTGACAAACTACTTTCCTAAACCTTTTTATTCTTTAACTTCTTGAATTTGACACTTTGTCTACTATACAAATCATCTTTCACATCACCAATAGGACAACCATGAACTTCATTGTTTTGAAATCTTTTTGAATCCCTTTTCTCATTTAGGCCATGAATTTTGGAGTGCCTATTGTCATCTTCTTTAACACTACTATTGACATAATGCTATAACTGTCACATTCTCCAAAGGGAAAACCTCACTATTTCAATGTCTTATCCTTAATGCTATGACAATTGCACATCTTTGGACCTCTAGATTTGTTAGGTTCTTATTCATTAGATCACCATTCGTCATAACAATATATTAATATATTGATATAGTGTAGCCTCAAAATCACCATATATCACTAGTGCACTAACATGCATGCAAAAATATTTGAAAGCCTTTGTTGAATTCTCAGTTCATGCTAGGTGAAACACTTGTAAATTTATTCTAATAGAGTTCAACATTGAAAAAATTGGAGTAGATAATAAGTTTTTTAAAACTACCAACCTACCACCACCTAAATGGCATTTGGAGCTCCTCTTCATAGCTTTAGAACTGTGATTGTTCCTTCGTGGTTATCCCTTTATGAACTAACTCAAAACTTTACAACTCATTGTAGTATTTGATTGTGAGTAATCTTGCATGTCTAGAACTAGGTGTTTTGTTAAAAGATCCTTGAAACATTTTAATTTATTACTCCTACTATAAATAGTACTAAATGTCTTCTATTCTATTACACATGATTACTAGATTTATTAAGATTGTTGTCTCACTATGTCTTATTTTTTTTTAGATTCATTATCATCTGATCCATTAAATTAGTTCTTATATACCTCTACCATAAAGGTTCTCCATGCTTTTTACCATATGACTATAATCTATGTGATATAGTAGTAAACTAGCTTTTAAGAGGTTTTTCATTATACTTTAATCAATCATTGATCTCAATTGGACACCTCTATTCCATTTGCAGATAACTACAACATAGGCTTCTCACATGTACTTTTTCACTTGTTTAGACCAAGCACTATTGTTGTGCTTAGTTGAAAGAAAATTCAAAATGATTTTAAAGATTGCCATGATCATACTTTGCCACTTGACATTCTTTTACTTGTTCCATCTAAATAGGAAACGATTCCACTTTCTTTAACCCTACCACAAAGCCCTAGAAATGAACATGAATATTAAGTTTAATACCATGTCACTGTTTTCATGGAAATTAGCATTTTGATAAAGATTTAAGAGTTTTTCTAGAGATGTTGATAGTTACACTACTACAAAGGTTTAAAAAGTTGTTCATTACACACACTATTGTTGCTAATATCCTAGTTAGTAATGACATGTTGAGAAAGAGTTTCTGTAGGGACATAGGAGGAAAAGTTAAATTGGATTGGTCACAAGATACTATACTAGTGTGCAAGGAAATTGTGATACTCCAACCAAATGGAAAGTCTATGTACATTCATTTCATTAGAAGATCCCTGAGCCCAAATTCTATGCACTAGGTGTTAAATTTCTAACTACATTATTTTAGAAGGGGAAGAGGTTGTTGAATCTAAACTTAATAATAAGGATTCCCTATAGGATAACATGATTCTCCATCATTAAATGAGATGACATATCTAGTTGCCACAATCAAAGATTGATGTCCTATGGCATTTAGTGACCCTTAGAGATGTTTCAGTTCAGCATGCCTGAGAATGTTCAAGCACTCAACAAGACGGGACGAGCTTGGGGCTAGTGTTTACCTAGCCACTCAAAACTAATGGAACAAATAGTTTGATCTCACAATGAAAGGTGAGAGAGATTTGGAAGTTGGCAACTTTGTATTGGCCAACACTAGAAGTTTCAACATCACTCGAGATGGCATCGCAAAATCAAAATAGAGTAAGATATCCAAAAAGTGAGAGAGGTTATTGTAGATCTCTACAACATGATCCTATAGGATCTAGAATCATATCAATACCTCACATGATCTTTGAGATATGCCCCATCAAAGATCGCTACCCTATGGCATTTAGTGACCCCTAGGGATGTTTTGGTTTGGTGTGCCTGAGAATGTTTGAGCACTCAATGGGATGGGATGAGCTTGGGGATAGGGTTTACCCAACCACCCAGAGCTAATGGAATAGACAGTTTGATCCCATGACAAATTGTGAGGGAGATTTGGCACTTGGTAACTTTGTACTAGCCAACACTACAAGTTTCAGCATCACTCGAGATGGCATTGCAAAATCAAAATGGAGTAAGATCTCAAAAAAGAAAGAGAGGTTATAGTAGGTCTTCACAACATGGTCCTATAGGACTTGGAATCACATCCATACCTCGCATGAGCTCTGAGATATGCCCCATCAAAGATCACTGCCCTATGGCATTTAGTGACCCTTAGGGACATTTCGGTTTGGCGTGCCCGAGAACGTTCAAGCACTCAATGGGATAGGATGACCTTGGGGCTATGGTTTACCTAGCCACTCAGAGCTAATGGAATAGACAGTTCGATCCCATGATGAATGGTGAGGGAGATTTGGTAGTTGGCAACTTTGTACTAGCCAACACTACAAGTTTCAACATCACCCGAGATGGCCTCACAAAATGAAAATGGAGTAAGATCACCAAAAAGTGAGAGAGGTTATTGTAGGTCTTCATAACATAGTCCTATAGGACCTAGAATCACAACCATACCTCACACAAGCTCTGAGATATGCCTTGTCAAAGATCGCTGCCCTATGGCATTTAGTGACCCTTAGGGATGTTTTGGTTTGGCATGCCTGAGAATGTTTGAGCACTTAATAGGATGGGATGAGCTTGGGGCTAGGGTTTACTTAGCCACCCAAAGCTAACAGAACAAATAGTTTGATCCCATGACCCTTTTTCCACTAAGTTGCAAATTTGAGCAACTTTTACGACTTTCAACAATGCAACTTTGCACAAAAAGTGCAATTTTTACATTTTTCACTTTATTCCACTTCTACAACTTGGAAATTTTTTGGCAACACTAAAACAACTTATTTCCAAATGCTCATTCGTTGATCAATTCTCAAACTCTTGCTATTCACAAATCAACATGTTATAAGAGGTCAAATCCTTTATGGTACTTGACCTAGGGCTTGATTGAAAAAATCACTAAACACATCCCCTAGCCTTGAAACCTTGAAATATTGAAAAGGACCCTACTAACTACCATTTTCAAAGTGTACATGAAATTTCAACCAAGGAAATTGCAGTTAGAGGCCCATTTTTGCTATGTGCACCAAAATACTGTCCTAAAAACTTAGTTTCACTAAAAATGCAACAACTTGAGTCAGAAAACATGTAGAATGATGAGACTAGAAGAAAAATAAAGTTGATTCAAAGCTCTATCTTTAAAATGTATCACATCTAGTCTAAAAGCTTGTACATTTTGTGCAGGGTGCAAAGAACAGTCCAAATGACTTGAAAACTAAATTTCATTCTTTCCAACTTCTTCCAATCCATATATTAATGCCCTCTAGAATCAACACAACCAATTGGGACTCTTTCTCACCATGAAAATAATCCATTCCACCCTTCACTTGGGTCATTACAACTAGTTTGAGAGTTTTACAGCAATTTCTCTTCAAAATCGGGTTGAACACATGATGATGTTCATCATAGGGCCTGCAAGAAAAAATAGTAAACTGAATTTTCTACCCTTGAAACTTTTCCATATGTAAGAATACACCCCTAACTTGCTTCCCACCAAATGGCATCAACATTCCACTGTTAGATTGCAAGCTAGGGGGCCATAAGTGTAATCTAATCAATTTACAAGCTTACCTAGGCAGCCCTCAGTAAAATGACAATATCTTACACAAATGAATATATAAGACCCTCAAACCAAACGAAAATGAAAGATACTTCTAATACCTATCTAACCATATCAAATTTTAACATGTGCCAATCCGTACAATAGTAAAATATAGGAAAAATGGCAGAAAATCAAGTTTTTATTGCTTTAAATGACATCAAATCTATACAACCATCACCTAATGAGGCCTATACAGTCATCTCATACATACATGCTTCCATTCCAATAGTTATAACCATACTTCAAATGGTGGTTGTAACATACACTTGATTTTTCAACAAAATTGCAAAGTTGTCAACATTTTTGTAATTTTGCTTTGACAACTTTTGCAATTTTTTGCGATTTTTGACATCTTAACTCCTAGACATCTAAAACTTAACCCAATGACCCTAATGATCTTTATAACCTTCTAAGAAAAATAAAAATTCTTTTTGTCTTGAAAAATCACCTATATTTCTCATTGTTGACCCCTTGGTTCAATTTGGCACTCTGACTTATAATGGCACCTAGAGTTTAATTAACCTTACATCTTGGGTCTTATTACATCATTTTGCAAACTTGTTCCTAATGCACAACTAGAATGACACCTACATATTTTCCTTGGTTCCTTGCACTAATGATCATCCAACTGGACAAATTTGGAGTGCTTGGGTGCATGAAAATGTATTAAATTTGATGTCATAGGTATAGCAGTAGAAGATTTGCCTAAAAGAGGCTATGGCATTATGTAAAATAGTCAAATTAATCATCATAAATATGGTGTAGGATCAACTAACAGGTCTTGGAAGTGATTTCTTGGTCAGATTTGAAGAAGCCCTAGTTTTTGGCCTTGTTTGCCAATGGTTTCATAAAAAGAACATATAGAGAGTTGATGGGTTCAATCCAATTGAAGAATACTAATTTTAGGATCATATTAAGATAATTTACCAAGTTTTATAGTTGGGGGATAATTATTCCATATAGTTTCTTTGTAAATGGAGGGGTTTTTATGTCGAAAAAGTGGCCCATAGTGTAACAACAAAGATTTGGTCTAAAACAACCATACCTCATATTTTGATATGTTACAGAGAAGAAAAATGGGTATACTAATATTTAATTTATTTTCTTGATGTTATGGGAAAATGTGGAGAAAAATGAAAGTGGACAATATTTTATGCCTAAAAAGTGGCCCATAGTGTAATCGTCATCGAATGATAGTTGTTCCAAGCCTCTAAAACTTAAAACTTGTTCTTGGTTAGTTAGGGAAACCTATACTTAGTGTTTCTAATTTTTAGTCTATACTAGTAAGTGTCTTTACCTAGATTTGAAACTAGTGTCTCATTGACATTATCTAGGGGGAGCATGAAAAGAGGATCGACAAACTCATATCTAGGATGGTAGACAAATGGTTATAGTGTATTGAATGAAGAAAACAAGCCTATATGGAAGAAGCATGACAATTTTCTCAAAGATTTACCAATTAAATTTCTAGACATTATTCACTTTCACCCCAAAGGTCAAAACATACTAGATATGGTTCCCAAGATAATGATCTAGATCTAGAAATCACTAAGGAAGAGATCTTACAATTTCAACAAGATAAATATTAACAAAAGCTCATGAAATTGAACTTGGATCAAGAAAAAGATAAATGGTTCATGCACTTATTCTCTCAAGGAGTAAATTTTTCACACAACCTTAATGTTGACAACTTGATTCAAAAGGAGGAACCTTCACCTTTGGAAGTTGTTATGAAAAAAATGGAAGAAATGAGGAAGGATATGTTACACATGAAAAATGAGCAAGAGAAACTTAAGCCATTTTTTCACTTGAGTCTATATGTCTATTTCCTTTTGACAAATACTTATAAATGTATCTTTTTACTTGTAAGGTTGAATTTTTTAAGTATGAAAAATATGATGGTAGTGGAGATCCTCATGATGACATTAGGGATTTTTGTGCACTAAGTATGAAATTATTACATGAACTCACTTATCTCATAAGCCTTTTTTTTTAGAAGTCTTAGTGGGCAAGGTATGGAATGGTTCACAAAATTATGTCCTCCACTTATATCATTTGATAAAATGGAAAAGGTATTTCCAACATTATTCCTATAATGTTCAACATGCAATCACTATGCTAGACTTATGAAGCATCAAGCAACACCAAGAAAAATATTCTATTTCCTTTCTTCAGTGATAGAGGAAGCTTTATTCATGATATCCAAGGCAAATCCTTGAAGCTGAAAAGATTGTGTAATGTCCCCTTTTTAGCATTCATAGCATGATGTTGTCATTAGCCTATTTCCCCACGGTCTCGTAGGCTAACTAGGACATTAAAGGGACTTAGAGGCCATTTTGCCTAGATAGTTTCAGTTCCAGGTCTTTCTGAGGGGTTTTGAGGCAACTTTGGCCATACTTACTATTTATAGTAAGTCATCTTGGATATGGTCGGACATCCAGTGGCAACGGTATGTCGATGGTAATTGTTTAAAATCAACAAGAAGACTTGTTTATCACTGATAAGATTTTTTATGCATTGATAAAGCTATTTTATAAAGTTAAATTTAAATATTTAACTTTATTAATGATAGACTATAGTTTGTGGAAAATATTTAAATTAAAAGAGTCCCCTTTATTTTATAACACATTGGAGACATAAGTTACATAAAGGGAGTTATGTTTTATCCCACATTGAGAAAACGAAGGATGGAGCTCTTGTGAGAACACTATAAAAGAAATGGAAGAGCTTCTTTTAAGATGGTTGGAAATATCAAAGAAATTGGGAAATTTTGTGGAGATTATGTCTCAATAGTTTGAAGGACGAAATCCCTTCAAGCTGGAAATCTTGACGCCATTGAAAGAGATGGTCTTGAGATTCAACATGGTAGCAGTCTGAAAATACAGATACGAAAAAGCAGCCCAAAAAAAGTGGAACTGAAAAAGCAGGCGGAAAAAGAAATCCGTAAAAGCAGTTCAAAAAAGCGAATCCGAAAAAGCAGTAAAAAAAGCAAATCAGAAAAAGCAAAGCAGAAGGGGCAGCATTGTAGAAAATTATTACAACCATCTACAATCAGGTTCTTCACTTCTCATTTGGCATTTTTCTGAGAAATGTAGGTTTTCAGCTGAGTACAAAATATAGCATCAGCACTTCACTATTTTCATATTGTACTTGTCTTTGTTTGCCATTTGGCATTATTGGTATCAAAGGAAGGCAAGGATTTTGCAATTGAAAGAGCATTGTAATTTTTAGACTATCTATATTGCAAACCTAGAGTTTGATGATCAACTTATTAGTTTGCATGCCAATTGTTTGACAAAATGTCAATTGGCTGTAAGTTCTCTTTTTGGCATAAACAATGTCATAATTTTGCATACTAAGTGTTTATATTAATGCCAATTGGTTGTAAGTGCATAATGCCATCTTAGGTTGCATCCAAAGTATTTGTCATAATCACTAGTTGTTGTAGCTGCATATTGTAAGTAGTTTAAGTCACATATTTGTATTGAATATTGCCAAAATTAGTTGCACATTCATGTTAGGTCATTGTTTAGACAAATCTGGAGTCTTTTGTAAGCATTCTCTTTGATGCAAATCGAAACAAGAGTTATTGCAACAATCTGAAAAGTTATATCAGTCATATGACCCCTTGTATGCAAAGTGTTTGACAAAAGTCCTTGAGATTTCATCAGCATTTTTGAGGGCAGATTTGAGGAGGGTCATTACAGTGGTATTAGAGCTATAAGTCCTACCATCCTGTGGAGGTCTTATAGGGAATTTGGAGTAGCCAGATAGAGAGAAAAATGTTTGACAAAATAAATGTCGGTCCAAATCAGAGAAAGGAAAGATTCTTACAATTATTAGACACCTTAGCACAGGGACATCAATCAGTAGAGCAAAGAGCATAGGAATGGAGTCAAAGATTTGAGCTTATGATGCAGATGATGGCTTGTCAAATGGGGTTGAATGCTAATGTGGGTGGAGGAAATAATCAGAATGGTAATAATCAGGATGGGGCACATAATGGAGGTGAAAAAGTTGGGAACAATTTTGGTCATGCACCCCAGTAAACTAGGACAGTGAGTTCGTGGCCCATGATTCCCATATTTCCTCCTAGAGCTCCAGAGCAGCCCGTACCAAAGCCCTAGATCACTGATATACAGGACCAACTGAGGAGAGATTGGGAAGCCGGAGGTCCAAATTTTATTGCTGTAATCACCTTTAGGGAATATATAGATGTGCGGATGAAGCATATGCCACGTGGACATGACAGGAACCAGAGCTATGAGCTATAGAAGAAATTAGGGAAACTTCAGTTACCATATTATGATGGCTCGAGGAAGTCTACAGCAAGAGCTTGGGTTCAAAAGCTTGACACATACTTTCAAATGAACCCTATGCTTGAGGAAGAAGCTATTAAGTATGCAACAATTCACCTGGATGGGTTAGCACACAAGTGGTGGAATCATGGTATGGTCACTATGGGTCATGCACACATTACCTCATATGTGGAGTTTACGAAGAGACTGATTGAACATTTTGATAGGCCTAAGGATCGTACCTTCCCTATGATAGGAAAAAACTTGTATGAGGATTTTAACAAACATGCTGATTCAATACATGGAGACATTAGCACATCTTTAGGTAATGGTTTATCTACATCATCTTCACAGGCAGAAGGGGTTATAGATGTTGTGCAGATTGAGCCAGTTGCATCAAAAGGTGATATCACAGGCACACCAGATTTTGTGATTAACACAGATAGTGATCCCAGTACAATTGGGCTAGATGAAGTTACAACAGTTGAGGATACTGTCATGTTTGAGGATAGTACAGTTGATCAAAAAGTGAGCATTCAAGACTTTGCAGGAAGTGAGTATCAGGCACAGTTGGATGCTTCTTCACATGAGATAGAGGCTAGTAGCTTTTTACTTGGTTTGGCAAGCCAGCTGAAGACAAGGGACAAGAATATTGTCATGGCTTTATCCCATCATGATAGGATACATGGATTGATTGAGAATCACGTTTGGATGATTCAACTGCAAGAGAGACAGAAAGGAGTCACAACAGGTTCTTCTTGTGATGACTTACAATAGATCAAGGAAGGCATGGAGGCAATGAAGTTGGCTCTCCAGGATTCTGAGAGACATGTGGACGAGCGTTGTCTTGAGGTGAGTTCAGTTCGAGAGGTAGCGCATATAGCAGGGACTCAGTTTCCATTTACATTTGGGTCACATGTTGATGATGATATGAGTACGTCTAGCATTCACACTCCGGATTTAGAGACTATAGACAGGTTCGTGAAGTCAGTTGGTATTGTTCATATTACTCAGGTGAGAAGTTTACTTGAATTTCCAGTTGGTTTCCGTTCATGGATTAGATGTTGGGATCCTTATCTTAGTACTTGGGATCTTTTTGATTGGAGATATTTATCATTCTTTGGTAGTAGTATTTGTTGCACCATCATGGACTTGATTAGTAGTTTGCTAGGTGTAGTTCTCATCTATGCCAGCAGCTTGTTTGATGCTTGAATTAGTTTTTACACACCTTTGTTGGGCATTGTTCATGTATCCAGTCGACCATTCTTGTTGGAGTGGGTTGATGATCTCTCAGATATGACAAAGTTTACAGAAGAGTCCTAGGATTTAATTATTATAGATGACACCCTGGGGGATGTTGTGGACAGTTTTGAGGACTTAGTCTCCTCAAAAGCTTCCTTTGATACAGAGGTTTATGTTGATGCTTTAGTCACTTCGTTTGATGATAAAAGTTTAATAGTTGGACTGTAGAATTTGGATGGCAGTATTACAGATGATAGCTATTATGAGGTTACTCCTTTGGATAGTGTACCAGGGGTAGAGTATAGAAGTTTGACTAGCTAGCACAATCATGTGTCTAGTCAGCTGAGAGTTAGTGAGTGAGACATTGCTATCATTTGTGAGAATTTTGATGCTACTCGTCAGTTGTTAGTAGTTTATGGATGGGGTTCTCCTACTAGTAATGAGCAGGGAGGCAGTTATCTTTCCTTGATGAAGATCCACTCTTTATGGGAGGCTATTCGAATTCTGAGACAGAATTATATGCAGTTGGTAGCCGACAGAGATTATCTTATGGAGTGGGGGAGTATAGCATATGAAGCATTATTGGACAAGGAAGATGAGGTGAGTGAGCTTACTCAGTAGCTTGAGGTGACTTCTAAGATTCTTGAGAGTACACAGTTGACTTTTGAGGAGTCATAATTTCATTTGGCTAAGGTGACCATGGAGTTAGAGTGACTGCAATCTTTACCAAATTCTATACAGTCACAAGTTGTGGTGTTTGGTAATCCGAGGATGTCCATGGTCGAGATTGTCAAAGATAGTGGAGATGGGGATGCATCCATCCTTAATACTAACATTTGCATATCGGGTTCGTTCTCACTAGAGTCAGGTTCAGTTGAGTTGGGTGTTGCAGCAGGTTGTTGTGGTATGCCTAACATGGTGGTGGCCTCTAGTACTGATGGCACGAAGACTAGAGATGTTGTATCAAAGATCAAGTGTGATGTTGGTGAGCCGACAGTTGGCATGGTTCTTGCTAGTGATACTACTCCCTTGGCGATGTCTTCGGAGGTAGTAGTCAATTTCAGCTTGGTTAGTGATCGATTGCAATTAGTTTCATCTGGGTTGCAGTCTGAGCCATTGACTAAGATTGGCACATTCTATCGGCATTACACTATGAGGTATGCTCATCAATTTACCTTTGATGACCATGTTGATGAGATGATGATACAGAGATATACTTTGATTCCTAGTGCTTGTCATTAGTTATGGGATGGTTTGACGCCACAGGATGAGAGTTGTGATGGGCATGACATGGTGATAGGTTCTGCGGTTGACAACTTGATAATACATGACTTAGAGCAAGAGTTTGGGAGTGATGCTTCAGTGGTTGTTGTTATTGATTCTACTCCTTTGGCTATGACATCTCCTGACTTAGCTGGTGATTATTCACAGTGGGTTGTATCACTTGTTCATGGTGAGCTATTGACTAAGGATGGTTCTTTTTATCAGCATTATACTGCAGGGTATGTACATCAGTTACCATTTGATCCTTGTGTTGAGGAGTTGATTGCAGGAAAATTTGGTTTGGGTTCCATTTCTTGCTGTTTATCTTGTGATGTCTTTTCACCATCAGTGGTGCATGGGAGTTATGGTTATGAGACAGTGGCTAGTGATCTGCAGAGTTGTGTTGACTGCAGGAGTTGTTCAGTGTGTGGATTCTCCATACGTGGTGCAGTTTCATTCAGGAGCGTTCACCATTGTTGTAGAGTTGGATTATACATTTTGTATAGGCCAGTGGGATGCGTTGATGGTATTTACTATGTTGGCAGCTTGATTGGTCCACTTTACTTGGGTTCTGATGTTCTAAGAGTTTGTGTCTTGTGGGTTTCTGACTGTGGTAGTTGTGAGTTTGGAGTTTGGTTGAGCTGTAATTGTCAATTTGATTATGGATTCCTCTTGGTTAATTTTTAGAGGTTGTTGCAGGAGCCTATATTGACTGACAACAGTCTAGTTCATGACTACATTTGGGATCCAGGTGGATTGATTGGGTTGTTGTTCAACCATTGCTTGGGGACAAGCAATTTTGGGAAGGGCAGACTGTAATGTCCCCTTTTTAGCATTCATAGCATGATGTTGTCGTTAGCCTATTTCCCCATGGTCTCATAGGCTAACTAGGACATTAAAGGGACTTAGAGGCCATTTGGCCTAGATAGTTTCAGTTACAGGTCTTTCTGAGGGGTTTCCCCTACTCTGTGAGGTCTTTCTGAGGGGTTTCCCCTACTCTCTCTCTTCCACCCCTACTCTCTCTCTTACACTCTCACACTCTCTCCCATCCCCTACTGTCTCTCTTACACACACTCTCATCCCCCCTCTCTCTCCCCCTCTCCCACTCTCTCTCTCCCATCTCTCATCCCCTAATCTCTCTCTTTCACACACACACACACACCCATCCCCCCCTCTCTCTCTCCTCTCCCATCCCCTACTCTGTCTCTCACTCACTCTCCCTCTCCCACTCCCTCTCCCACTGCCTACTCTCTCTCTCTCACTCTCTCTCTACCACCCCTACTTCCTCTCACATTTTCACACTCTCTCCCATCCCCCACTCTCTCTCTCTTACACACATTTCCATCCCCCCTCTCTCTCCCTCTCCCACTCCCTCTCCCATCCCCTACTCTCTTTCTCCCCCCTTTCCCATTTCCTACTCTCTCTCTTTCACACACATGCACTCCCATCCTCCTCCTCCTCTCTCCCTTGCTCTGCCTCTCTCACTTTGTCTCCCACTGCCTACTCTCTCTCTCCCCCATCCCCTACTCTCAATCTCTCTCCCATCATGTACTCTCTCTCTCCCCCATCCCTTACTCTTAATCTCTCTCCCATCCTGTACTCTCTCTCTACCACCCCTACTCTCTCTCTCTCACTTCCTCTCTTTACCATCCCCTACTCTCTCTCTTACACACATTCCCATTCCCCCCCTCTCTCTCCCTCTCCCACTCCCTCTCTCATTTCCTACTCTCTCTCTCTCATCCCCTACTCTCTCTCTCTCCCCTCTCCCATACCCTACTCTCTCTCTCTTTCACACACCCACACACTCCCATCCCCCCCCTCTCTCTCCTCTCCTATCCCCTACTCTCTAGATCTCTGACACACACTCTCATCCCCCCTCTCCCTCTCCCACTCCCTCTCCCATTGCCTACTATCTCTCTCTCTCTCACTCTCGCTCTCTCTCCCCCTCTACTCTCTCTCCCACATCCCCTACTCTCTCCCCTCTCCCATCCCCTACTTTCTCTCTTTTCCACCCTTACTCTCTCACACACACACTCCCATCCTCCTCTCTCTCTCTCTCTCTCTCTCTCTCTCTCTCTCTCTCTCTCTCTCTCTCTCTCTCTCTCTCTCTCTCTCATTTCTTACTCTCTCTGCCATCCCCTACTCTCAATCTCTCTCTCTCCCATCCCGTACTCTCTTTGCCATCCCCTACTCTCAATCTCTCTCTCTCCCATCCCGTACTCTCTTTGCCACCCCTACTTACTCTCACACTTCCTCCCTCTTCCATCCCCTACTCTCAATCTCTCTCTCCCATCTCATACTCTCTCTTTGTCACCCCTGCTCTCTCACACTTCCTCTCTCTCCCATCTTGTACTGTCTATACCACCCCAACTCTTTCTCTCTCTCTCTCTCTCTCTCTCTCTCTCTCTCTCTCTCTCTCTCTCTCTCTCTCTCACACACACACACACACACACACACACACCCACCCATCCCCCCCCCCCTCTCTCTCATACACACTCTTTCTTTGCCTCTCTTCTTCCCTCTCTATGCACTATTTAGGTCTCAATAGTGTGTGCACACTATAGTGCACATGCGCTATTGAGACCCAAATTTAAAAATCTTTAAATAGCATGTGCGCACTATAGGGCATACATGCTATTCAAACATTTTCTTTCTACCAAGTCTAAGGCTTGGTTTTGCTTTGGGGATCCAACCCAAAGGTTTGGAGTCTATAAACTGGTCTGAGATGTGTTTAGCTACAAACATACAAAAAATAATTGATTTTTCTTGTATGCTCTCCTTCAAGATTCCTCATGGTTGAGAATTGATTAGATCATGTTACATGACATTGTAGGTCTCTATGTTAGCTATATAACCATATAATTTATTTTTTATTTGAACTATTTCAAGCCTTTCATCTATAATTTCTTTTGAATGTATGTCCATTTTTTGTCAAAAACTAACATGTACTAATTGGGCTGTAGATTTTAGCTCATTCATCGAATTTTGTAACAACTTAATTTTTTAGAAACTAGACTCGATTCTACACACTTTGAAAAAAAGAAGTATTGGTTTTAGATTAGTTTTCAATCATTTCTATGGGTAGCGCATAGATATTTCACATTTTTTGGATGTTTCTTGTTAAAAAATTTATTTTAAAAAAAAAACACATTATAAAATTACCCAAAAAATCTGGGATAAACTACATAGTGTTAAGTAACTTTTGACCAAAGTGATTAAAGAATTTTACAAAAAGAAAGTTAAAATTTTTGGGAGGCCACACTTTGTACTGTGTTATGTTTTTTTGGAATAAACAGTACCACTTTCTATGGCCCCCATTTTTGAGGACCTAAAATTAAACCATTTTGAAAAATAATTAGTAGTTTAGAAACTAGATTCAAAGGACTACTACTTTGTTTTTGTCATATTTTGAAATCTTGAGTGTAACTATCTTCAATTTCTTGTTGAAGTTCAGAAATTGCTGATTTCAGGAAAAAAGAAGAAGAAGAAAGATGTCCACTTATACTCGCCTTTTGGCACCACAACTTGGTGCACTTACTCATGTTTAGTTTAACATTACTAGTACAACCATAGTCTAGGTAAAACATAAAAGATGATATCTTCTAAGAAATCATTGAGAGGGATATAGAAAGATATAGATTGTAACAAGAAGTGATATAGAAAGAGAAATATACATCCATGGAAAGAGAAATAAATAATTAGGATAATTAGGTAGAGACAAATGGACATATGAAATATACATTCGACAAGATGAGACTTTTAACACAATTTGGAGATGTCATCACTAAGAAATGGATTAGTCTAGGAGCTCTAATACCAACAAGACTATTGCCATTAATGATAGTTCAAAAATCTCAATTGATACAATATAGATGCAAAATATATATGTATATATATTTCCAAGAAGACAAAGGTGTGTACTATTAAATCTATTCAAATAGAATGTGTGTTGTTCTTTCTATTTCTAGAAGTTTTTCTTTAAAGATTAAATTATTTGTAAATATTGATTACTAATTCAATTAATCTATTTATGACAATTTCAAAAAATAACATCAAAGCTAAATTTATTCTCATTCAAATAACACTATGCATTAATTTACTCTCCTAGACTCTCACTCATGAATATTGTTTCCTAGATGATTCAAGGTCTTAAGGAAATGTAATAAAAGTATTTGTCAACACCAAGGAGTGTTCATGATATTGATCAAACAACCTAATCTATCGTTGTTATTATTGTGGAGAAACTCTAATCCACTCCAATCTATAATAAGTGTGACTAATAGGAACTTCTAGTTGTTATACATTATTAAAATTTTCCTTCATCAACTAAAAACCATTTTTCTAGAGCGTGCACTATCTCATATTTAAAAAATTGTCACCGGTTCTATCAGGCTTATGACAAAAAACACATAATTAATCATAATAATAGTCATTCATGTTTGACATGATTAGATAATATTTCTTTGGCCAATAAATTGAATAAATAAACTAGAAAAATTGAATGAGATGCCATATAAGAAACTTATAATAAATTTTGAAAACCTTCATGCGTAGAAATAATCATTGAAAACCCTCATGGGTAGACATCAACTGAACAAAAATAACATGAAGCACCAAAACTGCAATTAATTTTTGCATTACTAATAGCCACCATAGCTCTACCAACTTTCATATTTTTTCTATTTAATGTCTCATCCATAGCTTACCGACATATATGACAAAAAAAGAATATGTGCCAAGGAAATGGCATCATATCCATCTTGAAGTCATGGCAATAATTTTGCCTATATAGTTCTTTAAATAACAAAGGTATGACTCAACACTCATTCAAGAATAACATTTCTAGGATAATACAAGTTCTTAAGGAAATGTAATAAAAGTATTTGTCAACATCGAGCAGTTGATTGCCTAACTAACCAAATAGCCTGAGCTACCAAAGTTTAATTTATGGAATGAGATACACATATGTTTTGAGTGGAGTTTAATATTGTTGTTTGGAAATCATGAAATAATTTAGGCATGAGAGATACATGTGAGAAGAGGAGAATAATTTGATAATCATGCATAATTGGGATAGGTAAAGGGAGGGGAAGACACACAGAGTAGGAGGAAGCCAACACAAGGGATTTTCTTCTTGTATTTGTACATTGTAGGTTGAGGGAGGATGGCAGCCATGAATTTACCAATGTAAAGACAAAAATTTTTAATTTTTTTTGCCATAATATTGTGCAAGTTTCCTTTATGTGCATTTTTTGGAGGTGTTTGTATTGAATAAGAATTTTTCTTTTTTCCTTGCAAATCACTTTTTGTAGCCTCCATGGTGACTCAAATTAACATTCATGCACACTATTTGAAGGGCCAAGAATCCCACATCTACAATATTCATAGCTTAGAAACACCCACACTTCATCTCTCATATCATGATGGAAACCACTACAATAGTTTGTACTTCGTTAATAACAATGCCAATGCTCATGTAGCACCCATGCCTTTGGAGGAGGATAAGCCATATACATGCCATAATGACCAAGACCCTATCAAGTTCATGATAGATGAATAAGGGTGCAAAGATACCAACAAAAGTTGCATAGAAGATAAATTATTGAAAAGAAAGGACAAATGTCGACGAAAGAAAGGTTTAATAGGATGTATTCCATGGTTTGAAAGGAAGAAAAAATAATAAAGATTTTAAAAGTATCTTGATAATGTTCTACTATGTATAGAAAATCTTATTAGAAAACTCTTTGTGACATTAGATAATAATGTAGATGGAATAATGGACATAAATGAATGGGAAGCTTTCTCTCAAATGGGCCCAACAAGTATTGTATCACTAAATGACCTTGATATGCTTGGAAGATGTGAATTTGATAGAAAATATCAATGGGACCATAGTATAGTTGCACAAGATTTACATGAAATTGCTACATATTTCATACATTTAAAATAAATAAATGAGTGTAGTAGGCCCACACTAGCAATAACCAAGCATGATATGTCAATGTTATCACCAAAATAGAGACTAGAACTCAAAATTATTGAGGAGCATAAAAAATGTCGATCTAATAAACCATTGCACATGATTGTCTAGGGTAGTGCAGGTACAAGAAGAAAGAGGAATCTCCCCTTAATCAACTAGCTATAGAAACAAGCTGTAACTATTTTGAATCCTTGAAGCATAACTAAATAAATAAATCACCATGAACATAACCTTGTCGGGGTTAGTGAAAAATTACCTTAGAGTCAAATATTGTAACATCATCTCATATATCAAACTATTGGTGTTATCCTTGCACCCTTCAAAGGTGCAAGTGCTAGTTTAATTATTTTGAAGTTTACATTGGATCCACTAATCACTCATTATATATACGGCTTGATATTTTTCAACAACACATTCTTCTCAACAATTTTATTGATCATAAACAAGTCCAAGTTCAGGATGTTCTGACTGAATTTTCTCCCTCAAATTTGGTTATGTTGGTCTATAGGGATGTATAGTGGCAATTTCTTGCAACCAAAAGTCAATAGGATAATTTTTTCTCAAAAACTATTGAGAATGTTTGGAACTTTGGAGCATGAAAAACAAAATTTGAGAATAGGGACATGAATTGAGAATAGGATGGCTATTCTATTGATAATTATTTTTTGGAATGAATTTTATGGGCAAAATGGGAATATGTATTCCTATTGCCTATTCTAATTGATGTATCAAACTAAAGCTAAGAGGTTGGAATTGTGTTGACAAAATAAAGTTAAACCTTCAACAATAAAATGAAGATGGAGAGTGATATAAAAGATAGTTATGATAATTCATATAATGTAAATAATTGATGAATCCTTGTTTCATGGAAATTGCCCTCTCTCATTGAAATTATTGATAGTGTATATAATATTTGGTATCTAATGATGAAGCTTTTGTATATTAAAAATAAATATGAAAGTTTTACAAGGATTAACAAGAAGCAAAAACCACATTTAATATATCAATTCATAAGTAATTAAAAATATTAAATTAATTTTTTACAACCAATTTTATTAAAATAAAATATTGTTAATATCCTTTAATTTAATTTAAAAATAATATCTTTACATTTTGAAAAGAATCAATAAAAAATAAACTTTTTTATTAATTAAATAAATATAAAAAATTAAAATCAAATATATTTTAAATTTTTAATATAAAAAATAAAAATTTAATTTTGAACTTGAAAATTTAATATATGTAAAATAAAATATTATAAAAATAATAATTTAAACGAAAATTTAACTAAGATAAATATCTTCCAATTTCTAAATTAAAAATTAAAAATCATCTTCTAAATTTCTTAATTAATAAATGAGAAATTATCTTTTCTATTAAATTAAAAAAAGAAAATTATAAATTAAATAGTTTTTTGATAGAAAATAAAATGTGAAAATAGAAATTAAAGTAGAAAAGATGATTAGGTTTTTTGGGGCTCTGCAACTTGGTGGCACGTCACCCACCAAGCGTACGAGCCCTAAAACATTTAATGCAAATGGTGGTGGAAAGTATTAATGTACATTCAAAGTCACCAAGTCTACAACATTCATCCTTCATTGTTAAGCAAACCATTTTCTGCATCTATGAAGAAACCAATGACCAACACTAGAGAAGGAAAACATTCCTGCAAGCATTGAAGAACTACCCAATTATACTAGGTGGAGCCAAGTTCAAGTAGAGGAAAGGAGAAAGCAATGGAGGAAACTAGTTGTGAGATTCAAGTAAGAACCCATTGTTCTCTTTTTGTATCCTCGTTCCAAATATGCAAATGCAATCTTCTATTAAAGATGAGATCTTTAACTACATAATACTATTATTTTCTTGGCCACCCAAGACCCTAACAAACTACCCTTGAGAGCCTTTTTGAATGAATGGTTTCACAATGTTTGCAATAGGAAACTTGGCTTCCACTTCTCCTTCCTTCGAATGAACCAAAATGACATTTTCATTATTTTCTTTAACAACCTAGAATTCCAAAAGCAAGTGGTCAAAAAGTAATTTTGGAGAATTTGATACTCCACCTTTAGAGTCATTCCCTAGTCACCAGAAGTGGTTACAAGTGAAGTATTAACACTCTCTACCCCTAGATGAATCTCTGTAAGAATTCACCTTTCCTTTGGAACTTGATTCCTCGAGCACTGGAACCCCTTGGCAAGGTCATCAAATTTGACAAATCTTCCTTCTAATACCACACTCTAATGCTAGAATATTGATTACTATTGACCCCAGTAAAGAATTACCCAATGAAGTGGTCTTCGATATCCAAGAACACAAATACCATTGTCCTATCACCTTTTTGGAAGGTATTAATGCCTACTTCCTTTGTAGGAAAGAAGGGCATCAGAAGAAAAACTACCATATTCTGAAGAGTCGTGGTCATGACTCTAAATCTTATCAAAAATATGGTTTGTGTATTAAACTTGGGGACCATTCATTTCCATCACTCATTGTTAAACCTACTCCCCTTTCTTAAAAACATTCTATAAAACTTGACTCCCTGTGTGAAGCCTTCAAACCCCCACTTGATACTCCTTTAACACACTCCAATAACAAACAATCTAAAGTTGAGATCAATGTTCCAGACAACTCTACACTAGGTCCTACAAAATGTGACCCAAAACATCGAACCATGAATGCACATCAAATTGTGCTTGAAAAGATCAAGAAGAGATCATGATACAAATTCAGAAATAATGTTACCTTTCCCCCAATTCTCCCTCCTCTAGATGAAGTCAAAGCAATTCTCTCTAGTATCATTCACTTTCTCCCTACTTCAAATGAAATCATTAACAGTAGTATGGAGGTTGATAAGATTCTCAACCCCCCATGGTAATGGATGAAAGATCCTTTGGGAGTCTTGAGGCTCTCAATAACTCTGATAATGTAGAAGATAAACTTAATAACTTTGAGGTGGTTGTTATCCTTGCTCCAAATGGTAATCTCTTTCCCAACCAAGATGTTAGTTGGACTTCAAGAAAACTAGCCTCCAATATTTATATTTCAAATAGAGAAGAAGTCCAAAAAATTGATAAGGTAGATGGGAATATGTGTGAAGCCCATAACTAGGAAGAAAAAGAAACTGGTGGTACTCGATATGCTTTCAGATCTAAAAAGACATCTAGGAAACCCAAGAGAGGATCCATAGAAGGTGGTGATATTGTTGGCGGGGATGCTTCCCATAAAGTTGAAGTAGAACAATGTGTATCTAAGAAAAGAGGAAGACCTTCTAATTCTATTGCTGCATCCAAACTAGGAAATACCCAAAAATGTAAGCTACCCAGCTTCTTCAAGCATACTGACTCCATAGTTGAGTCTGACCCAAAACCATCTCCCAATGAGTGATAAATGTATTACTTGGAATGTCAGATGATTAGAATATTTTGACAGAAAATATATTATGAAAAGAATCCTTAGAACACATGATTTTTAATAAATATATTAGAAGTATAATAATATTCTAGTTGTCAAATATGCAAAGGAATTGAAGTTAATATATAGTAGTTTCTAAATATTTTTTCAAGACTTTAGCATCAAAATCTAGATGGTGATCTGTCATCAAGATGAAGAGAGTCAAAGGAATAATAACTCCTTTGACTCTCTTCATCATGATGATCCTCATGTAGACTGAAAATGTTTCCTTTAAAGTGAATGGTGGTGCTCTATGATTACAAATAATGCAAAAAAATTACCCTCAACTCCCAACTTCTTGCTTTGAATATATCATGTTTGAATTTTCAAGTATTTATTTTGCATCTTCTCACTAGATATAACAAATTCTTGTTATAAATGTTGTGTTTTTAATGTTAGCAAAGTTAAAATCCATGAAATACTCTATCGGCTTATTCCTTGAACCTCTTATAGGTGCAAGTGCTAGTAATCATAACTACAATTTATGTATCATAATTATAATTATTAAAAATTATTCTTTTTAAGCCTCCTCATCATTCTTATAAAATAAAATAACATAATAAATACAATTACAATTATGATATAAATTCAATGGCAAATCAAGACATTAGTCTTATACTATTATAAGTAAGAATTAAAATTACAAAAATAATAATATTATATTATTATACTTTTTCCATTCACCAAAAAATTCTCCTAATATTTTTTACATTCACCAATCTTTATAATTATAAACATATTTGCAATTCCTAAAATATTAATAATCTATTCATGCCACATTAGAATAGGAGTTGACAAGAAGTTTCTAAAAACTACAAGAGATTTCCTGTGTGTCTTAAAGAATATTATTCTTGCCTCTTTTTTTGCAGCCATATTCTTCATCTATATGCTCCGATTGAATCTTTTTCATACTAAATTTCAACTTGCAAATCCAAGAGTTTTGTATTTTTTGTGTGATAGGGTTTAGGTATTGCTTATCTTCATGTATTTTTTTCCCTTTCCACAGTGTTTGTTTCTTTACCTGCGATGATACAACAGTCTTTAAGAATAAATGTTATGAATTATGAAGAAATTTTTAGATGGACCAATTTGAAGACCTTATAGTGTCTGAGTTTAGTATCAATTCACATTAGCTACATGAAATATAGATGGACCTACCTGAAGAAACCTATAAAATTGAGATATGTTATAAAATTCATATTTTTTCATTTCCTTTTGAGAAATTTATTTGAGCATATTGCAAAGAAACTATAGTAAAGTTACATACCATGGTCTTTTAATCAAATGTCAACATTTTATGATGGTCTCAACTCAATGTCTATGTTTCCTATTGAGTTCTAATTGTGCTCAAGCCGATTTTGTGAAAAATATAATTTCAAATTCCTTTATGGTAGGATGAAAGTATTCATTGATATTATGAAAATTGAATTTTTCTTCTTAGCAATTTCATTATGATTATCGCTCTTCAAAATGGAAGTCCTTTTTAAACAAAACTTATGTTGGTGATTTCTATTTCATCGGGCTTAGTGAAACAATTATGGAAATAACAGATATAATTGTGTGATCTTATACCAAGGAAAAAATTGAATGATTGGTGTGCTCTTTACTTTATAATATTATACATTCAGATAGATAGTTTTTTTTTTAATATGCAAAAGTAATTCTGATTCTTAATTATGTTACATTATGTTAGATATTTTGTAGATATCAGTCTTTGTTGGCTTAATTTCATAATTGCATACCTAATTATATTTAAAGCATACTTCCTTTTCCATTACTTTTTTTTTTTCTTCAAGGCTTGGATTGAGTAAGACTTTGAAGTTGTGTAAAAGGTAACATCTAAGCACTTACATTCTGTACCCCTTTAAATTTTATGAAGGGTTGTACGATAAGATAGAGATATCAAGGTAGATAGATAGAGTGTGTGAGTTAGAGAGAGACATATGGATATAGAAATAGAGAGGGATAGAGATCCATAAGTATACTAGAATATTGATTATTTGACATACATTTTACTATAGGCCCAACCTTTGCACTCTTTAGTGCTACTTTAGTTGTTGGCAATAGGGTAGTGAGTGAAATTTTCCTAAAGAAATGCCTCTAATCTTTAGTGGACATATAAAAATAAAGCAATATTTGCATTTAGTATACATTTTTTGAAATCTTACTTGAACACAATTAATATTAATGAGTATTTATGAAAGAAATATGTAGTATTTAGGAAGCTAATTCCAAAATTGTTATTTACTGAGCAAGATACATGAATAATAGGGATTCAATGCTCAAATGCTAGTCACCTATATGATAGAATGTGCAATAAGCTAGTTTTGTGGTGATGGTCTAAATTTTCACCTACCTAAATTTTTTGTTAAAACTTGTCAAAATTAGGTGGAATTGTGTTTTTTCATGCCTAGGGCTTTTGAAAATTGTGTAAACCCTCATAAAAACCCTAGGGCAAAGTCTTTTTTTATGTATGTTGAATATCATAAAAAAATTAACTTAAAATTAACTTGCACTTTAAATTAGGGATATGTAAAAATTTCTTTCTTACATCTTTATATCCCTAAGTTTTGGAGCTAGTGTCACTTTATACGTCATAGCCTTTATATCTTTTAAGTTGCGACATTGAAAAATCTCCTTGATCGCAACATCACACTCTATTTTATATGCTAACCATGTTGAAGGTTGTTAGGAGGCAAAATGGTCTATTCTCAGCCTAGGGAAGCTTCACACCAGGTACTAGTAACACTCATGTTAGAGATGTGAAGGAGTGAAATGTTGAAAAGCGCAAGATCTCATGTCATTAAAGACTTGAAGGAAATTAAGTTGCGATGCTGCCAAGAAAGGGAAACAATTAGTAGAAATGTTATTGAAACATTGCTAGGTTAAATGAATTGGCAAATTTCACAGTTGTGAGATTGTGATGGACACAAATAGTGATTAAAGTTGAATTCATTCCTACATAGCAAGAAGTTAGATAAGCTGTGAAGATACAGTTGTGAGGATGTGAATAGGCAGAAATGGTTAAGAGTTAAGACTAGCACATGCTTGTAAGTGGTCAAGAGGAAACTTGGGTTAAGGTGGCGAGGCTACAAAACCTAAAGATTGGGTCATCATAGGGTCATTTTTTGAGTGAAGAATTTAAGTTGTGAAGTAGTGATAAGGTGAAAAAAATCAAGTTAAAGGGTTATCACATGTGCATAGGGCTAAACCATGAAGAAATATTATAAGTGCAAGACCGAAAAAAAATATCTAATAGTCAAGATAAATGTTCATTTCTCTTTCGCAAGGGTTTGAAGGAAAGCAACATTTTTAGTTGTGATGGAGCGATTAAGTGATCAATAGTTAAAGTTTAAATGATCTCAACATCACTTGAGTTTGTGATTGACTTAGGGTTAAAGCTATGAAGTGGTGAATGCTTTAGATCGTAATGTCACAAGGTTTAGTTGTAGTTACATTGTTGAAGTTGCAAACTTGTGAAATGGAATCAAGATAGTTAAAATCAAAGGTTCGTGTAAGGTCACATGTTCTCAGTCATAGTTGAGGTCTTCACTGTGAAGTTGTGAAAAGAGGTAATAGTCAAGCAAAACAACAATGGCATCTTTGCAAGTCAAAAAATAAGGTAAAAAAATGAAGTTGCAAGCTTGTGAATAACCAAAGTGTTACAATGAAAGATAATAAACTCATCTTTGCAAGGTTTCATTTCTTGTTAATATCTTAAGTCATGAAGTGGCAAAGAACTACTGATAGTACTTTTGCAAGCTTTCAAAAACAATTAGAATATTGAGTAGACATGTTGTGAGATGAAGTAACAATCAAAGAAAATGACCATCACAACATCACATGGTTAAAGTAAGCTTCATGACTAGCAGTTGCAAGGGAGCGATAAGGTAAATATATGAAGCATCGTACCATCACTAGCAATAAAGATGTCAAGTCCTAAACTACGATGAAAATGTGAAATGGTGAGTAAAGAACTTATTGCCAGATAGCAGTGATTAGAGGGTAAAATGAAATGAAGTTGGGAAGGCACAAACAAAGGCAACCATAGCCTCGCAAGCCAAACATAGAAATTAAAGAATAAGAAGCGAGATTGTGAAATGACAAAAGATAACCTATTCTGCATGATCATAGTTAGAAATAAGAAAATAGTGGGAACTATGGTGATGAGTGATAGGTGGTCTTCGCATCATCGCAACCAATTTTAAAGCATAAAAGAAATTTTAATGGCCATGTATGAACTCAATAAAAAGGGCATGAACTAGAAGTATGAAGTATGAAAAAGTGTACATTTTTCCAGCTTTTTGAGAATTGATAGGTTTTGAAGTGTGTTGATTTAAATGTCATTAATGCCATGCTCCTATTGTAGAAACAAATAAATTCTAAAGGGCACAAAGATTTTCTTTCGTAGTTTCATAATTGTTTGAGTTTTTTGAGTGAGTTTTGAGTTGTAGAGTTATTTTCAATTATTTTTTAGCATACAATATATATATTTGACCAAATTGTTTGAAGAAATGGATTAGAAGGAAGGAGAGTTGATTGCACAAGTAGTAATTAAAGAATCAACTTCATAGACAAAAAGCCCTAGCTCATTCATTTAAGAATGGATACATATTCTACCTAGTTATACTAATGCAAAAATTGTAAATGATCATGCTTTTAGGCATCCATATGCATTTTGTAGAGATGAAGATGTTCTAGACAAAAATGGATATGAATTGTTCTAGTTCTTTTATAAGAACAGAACGGAGAAGGTTTCAATCTAAAACCCTTGGGTTAGAAACTTGGGCAAGTTAATCATGCCAGAAGTATTATGGATGTTGACTTGGTGAAGGCTCTAATCAAATGCTACAATCTAGTAAGAAAGTTAGTCCACAGGAGAGACACAAGAATTTTCTTATCTCTAGACAAAGGGACATTCATAAAGACATTTGATTTGGGATGCCCAATGTCATTACCCATTGACAGTGATGACCTAACTAAGAATTTCAAGAAACATAAGAACTTTTATATGGGTAGGGAAATGACAAGGTATATACCTCAGTCCCACCAAAGAAGAAGCAAATAGAGAAAATCATGCCTCTTGAATTCTTCCAAAGGTATTTCCAAAATATATTTTTTGGCTTGAATAAGGTCCTAGATTCATGTGGAACCATGAATGCCCTAGGGTGACACTATGTCATGGCCCTAAAAATTCAAGACCCCAACACATATGTTGGGTATGACTATGTGGCATATATAATTGATAAGATCCATGAGGAGGTCACTACTGCTCAGTAAGGACAATTGGAGAATTTCAAATTTCCTTATTATTCAATGATCATGCATTTAATCTTGTTCAAAAATACTAATGTATTTGATCAAAGTTTCTTTAAGTCTACACAAGAATGGGGAGAAAGACTACCAATGAAAAGGTGGACTAGGGTATGGAAAAGATTCTACCCATATTCCAAGGTTATTTCTTTCTATAATGAATTTGTGCATCCTATGTTAAAAATGATAGGATTGGCTGATGAAAGAATACCTAGGAGTGTTAGAAAGGTTGTTAAACCTAAAATGTGTTTTCATGCTAGTAATCAACTAATTCATGACTAGGAAAGTGTCTTTTTGTTTGAGTATAATGTTATTATGATTTTTGGATGCCCTTAGCCACCCCACATCCTGCCCAAATATGTCACTGAGAGACTAGGGTTTGTAGAAGTATTTTGGAAACTATTTTCATTAAATAGAGAATATTTAGGAAAGGTTGTTAAAAAGGGAACATTTCTGTGTAGATGCACCAAAGTAGGAGACTTTTAGATAAGTAAGAATTCCATTGAGGAAACTAATACATATTTGAGAGGCTATAAGTTGCCAATTGGACTAGCCCGAACATATGATCCTTGGAATATAGTTAGACATGCCTTAAAGAGCATGAGAAGATATAACTTACCCCCTACAAAACCTATGTGGGAAGAAGATGCCATTGCTGATAGGTTAAATGAGAACGTCTCTAGGGAGAGAATGATTAAGTATAGGAATATTGTTAGTTTTGAATAGAGATGAAAAAGGTGATCCATCCTTCAAGGGATTCTATCTTGAGGAAGACTACTGCTCAAAATTGGATAAGTGTGTAGACACTTTGATGAGATAGCATCACAAGTCCCTAAGGAAATAAAAAAGAAGGTTGATCATGATTATTCTAATGAAGACATAGTTGTTGAGATCACTGATGATGAAGATGATCAGCTTGAGAGCTTAGAATGGGAAAAGCTAAGAAATAAGAGACAAAAGATGGTGGAAGTGTCATAGAAGGCTCAACAAAAAGCCCTACAAATTCTGCCAAGGGGCAGTCAATACTTTGTTGATATTGGAAAGTGATATTGGTATCTTAGGCATTTAAGGATGAAAAAAGGGCCATGATGCTATAGTTGCAAGCCCAAATGATTGATGGTAGAATCATATAAGTAATTGAGTTTATGAGTGATAACAACTTCATCAAAACTGAAGAAATTGAAAGCTTCTTATTTAATATGAAACAAAATGAATTGTCCTTGCAGATGAAACTAGGTGATTATGATGAGGTAGTTGTTCACCTAGTTTAGAAGCTACAAGAATATGATCCTGCTAGTGAAACCCTCACTATGGAAGAAACAAGAGACCTAGTAAAAAGATGTGGCATGATTATTTTTCCCAGGATGGCATGATTTCATTAAACATAGAATATTTAGGAAAGGTTGTAAAAAAGGGAAATTTTCTATTTAGATGAACCAAAGTAGGATACTTTGAGATAGGCAAGAATTCCATTGAGGAAACTAATTCCAATTTGAGAGGCTATAAGTTGCCAAGTGGACCAGCCTGAACATATGATCCTTGCAATATAGTCAAACATGCCTTAAAGAGCATGAGAGGATATAATTTAACCCCTACAAAACCTATGTGGGAAGAGGATGCCATTTTTGATAGGTTAAATAAGGATGTCTATAGGGAGAGAATGATTAAGTATAGGGATATTGTTAGTTTTGAACAGGAGATGAAAAAATCTGATCCATCCTTCAAGGGATTCTATCCTAAGGAAGACTACTAGTCAAAATTGGATAAGTGTGTAGACAATTTTGATGAGATAGCAACAAAACTCCATGATGTAATAAAAAAGAAGGTTGATCTTGATTATATTGATGAAGACATATTTGTTGAGGTCACTAATGAAGATGGGGATTAGCCTGAGAGCTCACAATGAGCAGAGCTAAGAAATAAAAGATAGATGATGGTGGAAGTACTACAGAAGGCTTAGCAAAAAGCCCTACAAATTATTCCAAGCGACACTCAATACTTTGATGGTATTAGAAAGAGATATTTGGTATCTCAGGCATCTATGGATGAAAAAAGGGCCAAGAAGCCACAATTGCAATCCCAAATGAATGATGACAGAATCATAGAAGCAACTGAGTTCATGAGTGATGAAAAATTCATCAAATTTGAAGAATTTAAAAGCTTCTTATTTAAATTGAAACAAAATAAATTGTCCTTGTAGATGAAATCAGGTGATTCTAATGAGGTAGTTGTTTAGCTAGTTCAATAGCTACAAGAATATGATCTTGCTAGTGAAACCCTCACTCTAGAAGAAGTAAGAGACCTAGTCAGAAGAAGTGGCATGATTGTTTTCCCAAGATGAGATATTAGTTAATCTTTTCTACTAGAACAAATGAGAAGACAAGATAAGTCTATCACATTTGAAGATGAAAATCAGCTTGAGGAGCTAAGAGGGTTAGGATATAACATTGATGCCCAGACAATGGCAATATGGAGTTTAGCTCTAGAGGACCAAAAGCCAACTCTAATGCAAATCAACGAATCCCCTAGAGGAAATGTTATCTTTTGGAATGTAAACTCCACCTCCAGTGATTAAATTTATGGAATGCACACTTTAGTGGCTCTATTGGGTAAAGACAAGATGGATACTATTTAAGCACAGTTGGAGGGAGCTTATGAGAGGTACATTAAAACTTAGAGGAGCTACGAGGAAGAAATGAAAAAGACATATGTCTTAGAGTAGAAGACACTCAAGCTGGAAAATAAGGTAGCAACATTAAAGAAAATTGCTAGAACAACTACAAAAATTCATGATAGAGATGTGTAGACTTAAGGCCAAATACCTAAAATAGGGGAAGCATTAGTCCATGCAATGAAAATTGATGAGGATGATAAGGAATTAGGCAAGGACATACAAATCAGAATAATAAAGAACTTGGCTATTCATAAGATAAATGCACTCAAACTTGTTTCTCAAAATGTGCATAACAACTATATTGTGTTGCAGGAAGCTGAGTAAAGATGTTCAAAGGTAGTTGCCCTATTGTCTCCTCTTTTCACTACATGGGTTTCTTATACTCTATTCTTTGGTAGTCTTGTACCTCTTTTGGCTCAAAAGAAAGATCTGCCAAAGGTATTGATTATAAATACTAGAAAGATGGTAAATAAGGTAAAGGATATGAATGGTTTCCTTGCTAGAAAAATGCAACTAATCCAAAATAAGATCAATAAAATTGTTGCAAGAACACCAAATTTTGTGCCCTAAATTTTGGATAGTGAGGGAAGGAAGACTAGGTAGAATGGTCATCCTCTTTTGAAAATATTCTAAATCATCGCAAGTTTTTAGCTTACTGCAATTATGAGGCAGGTATGTTTTTAGTGTATGATTTGAATGACATGCTCTATAGACTAGAAACAAAGATGTCAAAAGTAATTGCAGAGGTTAAGGCAATAATAGATGCCAAGTGACATAGATGCCTTGAAGAGTTAGATGCAGTTAGAAATGCCACCTAGCCAGATGTAAATATAGATATTGCCATATGGGAAGTCATTGTAGATATCAAGGCCCTACCATCCAGTGACAGTGACTAGTATGGCATAAAGATGCAATGAGGATGCAGTTAAAGGTATAAGGAACAAAGAAAAGGCAAGGAAAGTGACAATAGGTTGAAGACTAATAGAATTTTCTCAAAGACACCTGCATAAAATGTCACCTACTAATTTTGTAACTACATCTAGTTTTTGATCCAAGTAGAAAGAATGTTTGTTATGTACCAAGGTAAAATATCTTTGTATCTTGCTTATAATAGAATTTTGACATGTGTCCTCTCATCTAAATCTTGTTGCAATCCTTCCTATGAAAGGATTTCCAAGATGTGGAGTTGAGCTCTGGAATCTATGTAACTTTTAGTGTTAAGATATTTTTCAGTCATTCCAATTACCTTTTGTTTCAATGTTATATGTTGTATTCAAGTTTTTGCAACCCAAGAAAAGTAGTGAATCTTGAATGACATTTTGTCTTATTCTGAGTTATTCTTGAGTTATACTAGAAAATGTATTGTTTTCAAGGAAGATTAATACAAAGGAAAGTTTCACCATATCTATGTCTCTAAATTTTGTCTCCATTTTTATATGTTGGTTGTCTTGGGATTGAATGAGGGGTGAGTGCACAAAGATGGTGTACAAAAGGGGGTGTAGAAGTGGACAATTTTTTTTAAAAATCAGGTAAACCTAAACTTGGATGAGATATTTGAGGTTCTTCCACTAAAAATCACAATATGTATAAAGCATATAATTTGTAGTACTCTAAATCTATTTTCTAAACTACTAGAGGTTTTATGAAATGGATAAGATTAGGTGGGTGAAACCCTATGCATATAAAAAATAGTTCCTAAATTTTTATAGAAAACATGACATAGTTATTTTCCTATGCAACAAAAAAGACCAAGTTATATTTAGTATCTTGCATATCCCTTTGGTAGGATGATAGTTAAGAGTCGTATCTAGAAGTTGTGTATTTTTTTGTAATCTTATGATGAGTATTTTTTAATTATGAATTATTGAACTAGCTGCATCTTGAAATTTTGGCACCTATTTGTGTGATGAGCATTACTTGCATCAAAATAATCGAAAATGAAAACTTTTTTTTGAAGTGTATAGAATCAAGTGTAGGACAGTAATACATAATTTATTTTGAATTTGGTTAAGTATATAAAAAATTATTAAAAAATGGTAAACATATGTCTGTGAGGAATGTCAAGGCATTGGTAAAAGTAATTAAACTTTACAATGTTAATGTTGTCCAAAAAAAGAAAAAAAAATATGGTTAGAAAGCTAAGAAGACGTGTAAGATTATGGTGGTGATTTTAGAGATACCCAATTCACCATTAGAAAACTTGATGAAGGCAAAAACTAGAATTCATATTAGAAGATAAAAAAATGTCTAAAGGAAAAAAATGGAGGAAAAATAGTATGCCAAGCCTTTGGGTCATTTTCCTAGGCTATCACCAAGCCATAACCTGATTGATTTTTTTGAATTCCAAAAACCTGATTGGGTTATGAAAATAAAAAATGCATTCAAAAACTTGTTCAGGTTTTGTTTTACTAGTTCACAAGGTTAGATTGAGGGAGTGAGTGAGGAAGAGAGAGAGATCTATTAGGTTATGTATTCTAATAAAAAAGTGTCTATCATATCCTTGTCTCCATCCCATCCTCTCTCTTCACCACTCCCTCTCTCTCATTTTCACTCTTTATCATATCCACATCTCTCTTTGTCCTATCCCCTTCTCTCTCTCTCTCACTCTTTATATCATATCCCCTAACCTCTCTCTCCATCCTCTCTCTCTCTCCTCTATCCCCCTCCCTCTTTCTCCTATCCCATTCTCTCTCTCACTCTCTCTATCTTTTACCCAAACCTCACTCTCCCCCTCCCTCTTTGTATCTCTCTCTCTCTCTCTCTCTCTCTCTCTCTCTCTCTCTCTCTCTCTCTCTCTCTCTCTCTCTCTCTCCCTCCCTCCCTCCCTCCCCCACTCTCCCTCCCTCCCCCACTCTCTCTCCTTCTCTCTCCCCCTGCTCTCTTTGATCCCCTTGTCTCTCTCACTCTTTCTATCATATGCTCTAATTCTTCTGTCCATCCCATCCTCTCTCTCTCACTCTTTCTATCATATGCTCTAATTCTTCTGTCCATCCCATCCTCTCTCTCTCTCTCTCTCTCTCTCTCTCTCTCTCTCTCTCTCTCTCTCTCTCTCTCTCTCTCTCTCTCCCTCCCTCCCTCCCTCCCTTCTTCCCTCCCTTCCTTCATCTCTCTCTCATCCCCTTCTCTCTCTCACTCTTTCTATCATATCCTCTAATTCTTCTATCCATCCCATCCTCTCTCTCTCTCCCCCTCTCCCCCTCTCTCTCAACCCCTTCTCTCTCTCTCACTCTTTCTATCATATCCTATAATTATTTTATCCATCCCATCCTCTATATCTATCTCTTTGTCTCTCTTTCTTGATCTCTCTCTTTGTACTATCCCCCCCTCTCTCTCCATCCCATCCTCTCTCTCTCTCTCATTCTCTTTGTCCTATCCCCCCTCTCTTTCTGCTATCCCCTTCTCTCCCTCTCTCATTCTCTCTATCTCTCTTACTCTTTCTATCATATCCCCATAATCTCTCTCTATATCTCTCACACACACATTCTCTCTCTGTCCTACCCCCCTCTCCCTCTCTCTCATTCTCTCTCTCTCTCTCTCTCTCTCTCTCTCTCTCTCTCTCTCTCTCTCTCTCTCTCTCTCTCTCTCTCTCTCTCTCTCATCCCCTTCTCTCTCACTCTTTCTATCATATCCTCTAATTATTCTATCCATCCCATCCTCTCTCTCTCTCTCTCATTCTCTCTTTGTCATATCCTCTCCTCTCTCCATCCCATCCTTTCTCTCTCATTCTCTTTGTCCTATCCCCCCTCTCTTCTTGTTATCCCCTTCTCTCCCTCTCTCTCATTCTCTCTATCTATCTCACTCTTTTTATCATATCCCCTAATCTCTCTCTCTCTCTCTCTCTCTCTCTCTCTCTCTCTCTCTCTCTCTCTCTCTCTCTCTCTCTCTCTCTCTCACACACACACACACACACACATTCTCTCTTTGTCCTATCCCCCTATCTTTATGTTATCCCCTTCTCTCCCTCTCTCTCATTCTCTCCATCTCTCTCACTCTTTCTATCATATCCCCTAATCTCTCTCTCTCTCTCACTCACTCATTTCCCTTCTCTCTCTTTCTCATATCCCCTAATATCTCTCTCTCTCTTCTCCTATCTTCTAATCTCTCTCTCCTATCCCATAATCTCTCTATTTCTCTCTCTCCATACGTCCTATCCCATAACCTCTCTCTCTCTCTCTCTCTCTCTCTCTCTCTCTCTCTCTCTCTCTCTCTCTCTCTCTCCCCCCCATTCACTCTCCATCTCTCTTATTCCCCCTCCCTCTTCATATCCCCTTCTATCTCTTTATCTACCTTTATGGAGTAGTAAACTAGAACTCAATTAGGGTATTTGTCCAATACAAGAACTCAATAACTCGATCAGGTTATTGAAAACTATGAATAAAACAATATGTCAATGATTATTATGTTGTTTCAATGTGGTTTGGACTAGATTCTACTATTTTTGACATGTATTTGTATACCAAGTATGCAAGATTAAGTTTTTTTGTGCTTCAATATGCTTAATTTGATATTTTTCATGTGCTAACATCTTGTTTTATGTTTTTGATAAGGTAAACAGGTTTTAAGGGGTCCTGAAACCCATAAGAACATCTTGTTTTATGTTAGTATCTTATGATTGAGCATAAAAATAATCATATTAGCATCTTATTGTTTATTTGATTCATGTTATTTTTTGTAGGGTAATTTGCATCTACAATCATGGAAAAGAACAAGAGAGGAACGATTGAAAAATGAGAGGAAACAAAGCAAAAACAAGGGAACGTATGAGAAGATTACATGAAGGTACGTCATCAAATGTCTACAATGTAAGTGATGAAAACCTACCTATTGATATGATGTCAAAAATACATCTAATTTGACAAATGAAAATGTTCAACATAACCCAGTTGAAATTATTATGACAAATACACTTACATCATCTAATGCCCCTAATGCGACATCTCAAGTTGAAATTATAAATGCACATGAGGTAAGTAATGAAGATATAGAGCATGCACATACATCAACATCTCCTAGAATAATTCCTAGAAAACCAAAGTTTCTAATTGATATTGATGAAAATATTTTGAAGCCAATGCATGATAAAATATTAGAAAGAAATTGTAGGAGAATTTTTCAAAAGATTTGGAATAACTATTTTGAAATTTTAAATCAAAGTGGAAGATGCCAACTCGTTGTTGAAATGGTTAAAAATCTGAAATCTAGAAAGACAATGAGAATTTTGGGGTTAAGAACATCTGAAAATAGTAGTGAAAGAACCATTGTTAGAAATCTCTTTGATGCATACAAATCCATTGGTTCAAAAGCACATAGTAAAGATGCTAATACAACTCGACGGGTCCTCACATCAACCATAATGGGAAAGGAAATGAAAAAAAATTGTATGGTAAGAAAAATAAATAAATCATTAAGGATAAGTAGAACAACGTTAGTCAAAGCCTTAGTGAAGTGAGATAAAATTGAGAATTCTAATGAGACTTCCTTTTGGTCATTCAAAGGTAGACTCCCACATAAGGATAAAGTTACTGTTGGTGCACTAAGAACATTAATAGAAAACTTTTGGCATGACAACACGAGGGCTTCACCAAACCAAAAAGAGGTTGTAAAAAGACAAATTGGAAAAACAAACCGTGAGCCACATGCAAAATATTTTTGGTTACAACTCAAACACAACTTTATGAAATGTTTCTTCAAAGATTTCCTCCAATTATAATCTTTCAAAGGTTTTTTGAGATGAAAAAACCATCCTATGTTAAGATAAATCATACACACACTACATCTTATTGTAAGGTTCATGTTGAGTTTTCTATGCATTATGATTTTTATCGTTATATATGTTGTACTTTGCATACAAATGAAATATTGCAAAAATGTGGTCTACAATTACCTCCTAAGTCACTAAGAGAATTTATTGCAAGTGTACTATGCAAATGAGATGATGTGTACATTTATTATAAGACCATGTGTTTGAAAGGTTTTTGCCCTCAATGTGGTGGTTTGAAAAAATTGCATAGATGCCTACATCTGGATAGCACACATGAAATTGGTAAGACACTAGTTTCTCTTGGAAAGTACAAATTTCTTATATATGGTGTTAAAGATGGAAAATAATTAAAAAGGTGTGAATTAGTGAAAAAGTGATGTATGTGTAGCTGATTTTATGAAATTATTTCAAGAGAAAATAGTTCATGACTACATAGGTCATACACATAGAGCTAGATGGTTAGATGAGCGATTCAAGTTGTGTAAGGACACTTTTCCCTTGGGTACAATTATGTTAGTTGTTGACTTCACTAAAAACTATACACTAAAACCTCAAAATGAAGTGCAACCAATGTATTACAATTCTATACAAGTGTCAATTTTTGTACACATAACATTTATTCATGCACATGATAGCAAAGAGGATGATAGAAAAGTATTAAGAGAGTATCACTTCTATATCAGTGATGATCAAAATCATTCATCAAAGTTTGTGCAAGGATGTTTTTAGAGTTTTCTATGACAATTTGAGGGAAAGAAATAAAAGATACAATCAACACATTTTATGGTCAAATAATTGCACCACAAAATTCAAGAATGCAAGGATGTTCTATTGGTTGAGTAGGATGCATGTGACAAGTGGAGTGCAACATTTTTGGAATTTCATTGAGGCAAGACATGGAAATGGAGAGCATGTTGGTTTTGGAGCATGTGTGAAAAGATCCCTTAGTAGAGAGGAATTAAAGTATGAAGGTGGCACAATATTAGAAAATGTTGAAACAATTATCTAATGGTGCAATTCTACGATGGGACAAGGTCATACATGTAAGTCAATGGTTTCTAGATAGTTTTAGTTGATACATGAACCTAACATTGAAAATTTTCAAGATTGTTGTACACTTATAGGATCAAGTGGGATGCATTCATTTCAAAGTTCAAATGCAGCATCACTAGCTATTCATACTAGAAAGCTTGCATTTTTTTGCTCTTCGTGTATGCATCATTTATGGGATGAATGTGAATCAAAAGAGTGGGTTGACCAATGGTCTTGTAGACCTTTGCATCCAATTGTTTCATGTTATCTTTTTATAACACTACAACTCAACTAGGTTGAAGCATCAATAGATTTTGAGCATGTATTTGACCTAGTTGAACTAGGTACTAAGTTATCAAATTAATACTTGGTTAAAATAGACTACTTTTGATTTTTCCATTAACTTATCCTTCTATATAATGCAAGCCATGTATTTGTAGTTATTGCATATGAGAATAATGATGAAGGAACAAATTAATTTCTATGTCGATGCATTGAGCCCAAAAAGAAACTGATAGCTTCAGTTGTTGATAGTGAGGATATTGAGTTCCCAATAGGATCCATCGTTGTGACAGGCACATGGCTTAGAAGGTGGTATTTTTTTGTCCCCTACCATGAATATCTTTTTAAGTCAATTTGTCATATATAATGTATTGAAATTATAACTTTAAATTGTCTTTACAATTAAATGTAGGTACCCTATCAAGAAATGTACCACATGGTTATTTGAGGATTTTGAGACACATAAACATATTCTTCATTACTCTAACCTTATTATTGCAAAAAATATTCAATTGATACCATATCATGGTAGGCCTCTTAACAAGAAGTTGTTGAAAGTATGTGAATCTAATCATGAGCCAATACTTGATACAATAAGGGTTAGAGTTGATCTAGAAGGTTCCCTTGATTGATTGTGTCCTATATAGCTAAATCATTCTACATATGGTAGAATAATTTTGAAATTTTTATATATGTAATGCAAAATGTTGCAACTTTTTAGTAATGTGCACATGTAGATGCCAAATTTTGTATATAAAAAAGAGAAGACATGTAACATGTGCATATTTGTATGCCATATTTTGAATAAAAATTCGATAAGAGATGTCACATGTGTATATTTAGATGCCAAATTTTGTATATAAAAAGAGAAGACATGTAACATGTGCATATTTGTATGCCATATTTTGTATAAAAATCTGATAAGAGATGTCACATGTGCATATTTAGATGCCAAATTTTGTATATAAAAAAGAAAAGACATGTAACATGTGCATATATGTATGCAATAGTTTGTATCAAAATCTGATAAGAGATGTAACATGCGCATATTTAGAAGCTAAATTTTGTATATATAAAAGAGAAAACATGTAACATGTGCATATTTTTATGCCATATATTCTTTTTTATGGGCTTGATAATATCCTTAAAAAATATTTAATTATCTTCAACTTATATGGATTTAGATGGTTGTCCTCTTGCATTTTTCTCCCAAATTTCCCAAAACACTAGGAAAATAAATTATAGGTTTGAATACCCATTTGGCTTCTATACAACATATTCAAAACTTGGATAAGGTTGTTTTGGACCATGTCCTTGCTATCACACTATGTCACCCCTTTTAGTTTTAAAATAGTCCTCTAATTGGCACAGGGCATGATGATGACATCATAATGAGGTCAATAGGGTCCACAAAGAGTTAGGGTTAGATTTTTACCATAGGTAAGATTTTTGGTTAAGTTTAAGGTAGGGTCAATTTGCAACTTTTTGCAAAAGTTGCTCAAGCAACTTTGCAACTTTTGAGCAATTTTTACTCTTGACATCTTTTGGTTCAATGGGTCCATCTAGGACCCTACTTAAGATTCCTAGGACATATTAAGTAACCTAATACCTTAGTTTCCCATCCCTAACAACTTTTAACCCATTCAACAACTTTTGGCTCATTGAGCAACTTTTGACCAACTTAGGACCTAATTAGCAATTTTGGCTTTTCCTAGTAATCCACAGTTGATCCGTTCGCTCAAGTTTTTCAGGTTCAGCCTAGGACCAACCTCATTTTATCCAAAATGTCCCTTTGATGGTATCAACCACACTGAATGGAAGCATCCCTAAGGGTCTCTAAGCACCATCGGGTTAGCTTGTGCAAGGTATTGACAAACTATCAGGTGCTACAGGATCACATTATCTAGGCCCACAAAAACCTATCTCAATTTTTAGAGATTTGACTTTATTTGGATTTGGTACCTATATCTCACCTATTGCAAAAAGTTGCAATGTTTCTTAGTTAAAATGAGCAAGGTTGTGTATATTTCAAACTATTGGTCTTAGGATTGGATCATCTGCTCCGTTAGCTCTAGTTGGTTGGGTTTAGCCTATGACCAACCTTGTTTTAGCCACAACATCCCTCCGATAGTATTGACCACATTGAACAGAAGCATCTCTAAGGGTCTCTAAACACCATTAGGTTGCGATCTTTGATCAGACATTTCTCTAAGCTCATGCAAGGTATTGAAAAATTGTCAAGTGCTACAAGATTGTGTTATATAGGCCCACAATAACTTATCTCAATTTTTAGAGATTCAACAATGTTTGGATTTGGCACCCATATTTCATGTATTGTAAAAAGTTGCAATGTTGCTCAGTTAAAATGAGCAAGGTTGTGTATATTTCAAACCATTGGTCCTAGGATCAAATCATCTACTTTGTTAGCTCTAATTGGTCAGTTTAGCCTAGAACCAACCTCGTTTCATATACAACACCCCTCTAATAGCATTGACCACACTAAACAGAAGTGACCCTAAGGGTCTCTAAGCACCATTGGGCTACAATCTTTGATTAGGCATTTTTTTGAGCTCGTGCATGGTATTAACAAATTGTTAGGTGCTACAAGATCACATTATCTAGGCCCACAACAACCTATATCAATTTTTAGAGATTTGACTTTATTTGGATTTGGCACTTGTATCTCACCTATTGCCAAAAGTTACAATGTTGCTTAGTTAAAATGAGCAAGGTTGTGTATATTTCAAACCATTGGTCCTAGGATCAAATTGTCTACTCTGTTAGCTCTGGTTGGTCAGGTTTAGGCTAGGACCAACCTCATTTCAGCCATAATGTCCCTCCAATGATATTGACCATACTAAACAGAAGCATCCCTAAGGGTCTCTAAGCACCATTGGGCTACGATCTTTGACACAAATAAAAAAATCATGACATATTTTTACTTTTCATGTCTTATCACATCAAAATAAGTGACATATGGTTACATGTTATAATGAATTTGATAAACATATTACATTTTTCTCTATGAAATAATGAACATTCATGTGTTTGATTAATTGCAAGAAAGTAAGGTGAAATACAAGTTTGTATGCACACATTGAACAAGTTGGATGGAAATTCAAGTTTAATGTATATCAAAATAAACAATATATTATGTCATATCAATCATATAGTTACAAAAAGATGTTATGTCTCATCAATACATTACAAAAGTTGAATACTCGACAAATGCCAAATGTATACAATAGAAATGTCAAATGTACACAATACAAATATCTAATATATACAATACAAAAGTTGAATACCTGACAAATGTTGAATGTGTACAATATAAATGTCGAATGTGCACAATACAAATCTCGAATATATAAAATACAATAGTCAAATATATGTCAATTTCATGTGATGACCACAACTACATATGTATATCACTATCAATATCTATGACTGTGTAAAATCATCAAAAGTGAGCCTCTTTGATGCAATTTGTGGCTTGCCAAGTGTCTGGAGAAGAAAAATTAAAATAAACTATCAAATATCTTATGTGTAAGTAATATGAGAATAAATAGAAATTGGGTTCTAAATTGTGGATAGTTGAGTTGTTCATTACCTCATCCCTTTGTCCCATAGTTATACTAAATGATAGTGGTAATGAGCTCCTTCGTCAATGGGTGGGACTCCTCACAAAATGATGAGGTAGAGTGATGATGGGAGACACAACTATTAATGAATAAATGCTCATAGAAGGCACCACCTATATGATAAGTGATTAAATGTTAGCATTAGGGATTACAAATAGAGTTAAAAAAATAAAAAACATACTACAACCTGAGCTAGATCTCTAGTGCTAGCAAGAGGTACAAGCTCTAATGAATCAATGCTGCTATGAGGCATAACCTATATGATAAGCAATAAAATGTTAGTATTATAGAGTGGCATTAGGGATTACAAATAGAGCTTAAAAAACAAAAAAATTAGTGCAGATTGAGCTAGCTCTAGTACTAGTAGGAGGTACAAGTGTTGATGAATCAATGCTACTATGAGACACAACCTATATGTCAAGTGTTAAAATGTTAGAATTATGGAGTAGGCATTATGGATTTCTATCACACATAAGAAATCCAAATTGAGATCACAAAAGGGCTTCAACTAAGACTCTACATACATACCTCTGGCCTCTGTTGTGTTTGACCCTATCTTTGATGCTCTGGATTGCTAACAAAATGAAATGGGAAAGGCTTTGCATGAAGTCTCAAGGATTTTTGTAATAGGTAAAAGATATATAATACATGTTAATAAGACAAATTATTCATAATTATTATAAAACTAAAAAAAAACATGTACTCATTTGTAAATGCAACTATTATATATATATATATATATATTACAAATGCATATTATAACCAAAAATTTATGAGAAGGAAAATGTGAAATTTTACCTCTTACATTGCCTCAACATTGGCAGTCTCAGGAGCATTCATCAACTCTACAAAACTAAATTATTTCTACATATATTCAACAAATAAGTCAACATGTATTCATCAATATTGAGTACATGTATATACATTAATTCTTATTAAATTTCAAAATATAAACTTGACTTGTATTTAATATTTTATTTTGTTTTGGTGTTCTTGCTGATTTCTTTCCCTTTCCTCTAGACCTCATGCTATGTGGAGTAACCTAAAGAAGAAACAAATATAAAATAAGAGGAATCAATAAGACACATCATGAGTTCAACTCAAATCATAAACTTGACAGGTGTGCAAGCTATGATACCACATAGCTCCCAAGGCTAAAGTTAATGGTAGAAAGCGTGGCATCATCAATTTGAGAAATTTCAGCCCTTGACAAGCCCTATAAAATAGTAAAGAGTATTGTTATAAATATGAGATAATGTTGTAAATGGAAAGAAGGCACAATAACAACAAGAAGATCATAGGAGGGCATGAAGACAAAAGGACTTAAAGGATGATATTGAAAGGATAGTAGAAGGCCTAAAAATTGAAAACAAAGAGACCAAGAAGGAAAAGAGAGATGCGAATGAACTTTTGGCACCTTGTCAAGAAATAAAAGTGGAAATTCATGATCTCCACAGTCCTGCAAGACACCCTATGTGATATGGAGGTTCTTCAATGTGAATGGGTATATGAAGGATGAACTCACATGAGGTTCATTAGATGGAGTTCGGGTATGTTAGGAGCAAGATATGTGGATGGGAATTGGATGGATTTGATTAATTTGAGAGGGTTTCAATGATGGTAGGAGATGGAAAGGTATTATTGCACTTTTAAAAATACCAATTAAGAAATAATATTTCAAATCTAATGTATTATTTTACTTTTAAAAAATATTTAAAAAACTTTACCTCAGGTGTTCTTTCTCCTAGCCTCACACTTCTAGTAGAATGAGTACTATGCGGTGTTCTCGTACCGCTTGCCGCACCTTGCATTGCATATTGTTTGAACATATCAATCTAAAGTTCTCTATAAATTTAAAAAAAAATTACTTTTATGATATTTCTAGGTGATTAAATAATATCATGTCAAAACTAATGAGGTTCATCAGATGGATTTTGGGTAATGCTAGGAGCAAGAGATGTGGATTGGAATTGGATGGATTTGATGAATGAGAGGGTTTCAATGATGGTAGGAGATGCAAGAGGATCTATAAGCAGGTTGTTAGTGTAATACCAATTAAGAAACAAAAATTTTAAGCCAATGTATTATTGTACTTTTAAAAATATTTAAAAAACTTTATCTTAGGTGTTCTTGCTCCTAGCCTCACACCTCTAGCAGAATGAGTACTCTATGGTGTTCTTGTACTGCTTATTGCACCCTACATTGCATATTGTTCACATATCAATCTAGAGTGATCTATAAAATTATCATTTTTAACTTTTACAATATTTAGGTGATTAAATAATATCATGTCAAAACTCAAACAAACAAACAAACCTATGTCCCTTGTCCACCGAAGATCATTGCCATCAAATCATCTGTGAGTGAGAAATCCCCACATTTGTATGAATAACTAGTTTTCACATAATGTACACATGGATGAGATGATACTCCATCTTGAGACACATCTATATATATCCCATCACACATGTGTTGCCAACTAAAACAAAAATGTTGATTGGGCCTCAAAGACTGTAATGATGCACATGATGATGATGCAAGTGGAACAAGTGAGGATGACACTGGTGGTGTAGGTGACACAAGAAGAGATGACACTAGTGGTGTAGGTGATGATGATGGAGCTTTCGTAGTCTATAATGATTGAGGTACCATAGGTGATGATGATGGAGTTGTTGCATGCTGTAATGATCCTAGTGCCATAGGTGATGATGATGGAGCTATCACATGTTGTGATGACCCTAAAGGTGCATCTGATGATGGTCGAGGTGCCATAGGTGAAGGAAAAGCACCTAACTGTGAGCCATGATGAATGATAACATTTGTCAATGATGTAGTCGCATGAAGAGTATATAAATCAATAGATTCCTTTACAATTGATGGGAGCACAACATGAAGCATGATTTTTCATGTTGTATGTCTCCTATCATGTTGTGGTACCACCCTATGAGCCCCAGGTCTATCCTATGTAGAGCCTCTCCCTCTACCTCGGAACTGACGGATGTCAAAGTAATTTGGCTTCTTGCCAAGGATGAACTCACAATATAGCATTCTCAAAAAATATAGAGGTACCTCATAATTATTAGATGTGGCAGGTCAAATACCATATATCACCTATCCCAAAAACATGATCTCATCCTACCATGAGTGCACCAATGAATAGGAAAGTTTTTGGTTGTGTGTAATAGGGAGTTGGCAGATATAGGATCGGTGAAAAGATAACATATGGTACCTTTATTTATGTCTTTATCTTTCACTTGCTGATATGATAACCCATTGGAATAAAATGCACAACACCTATCCCTCCATGTACCCCATTTCGTAACCTCCCTAGACACATCATTTGCATTTTGGGTCATTTTTTCAAGTGTATTCACTTATAGGATGAGTGGTGATCAAATTTAGATGACCGTAACCTATTGACCATTTGGGTAATGTTAGCACTATTTTGTGAGAGGTAGTTTATGAGATCCTCTTGTGTAGTAGTTAAATTATATAATTATATGCATGAAGGGTTTATAGGAGGTGGTGGTTGTTGAACGGGAATATTGAGTGGAGGGTTTGTGGTTGTGTCACTACAGGTGGAGAGTTTTGTGATTGTGTCACAATGAGGGGAGTATTTTCTAGTTTTGTCATGATGGGTGGAGGGTTTGATTGTGTAGGAGGTGGTTTTTATTCTCTCCCTCATTTTCTTGGATTCCTTGATGCATCTATATTAAAAAAATTTAAAAACAATTACAAAACTTATAAATTACAAAACAAAATTATAAAATTTGATAAAAAATACATAAATGATGAAGAGAATGAAGACTTACCTTGTTTTTAGGGTGCCATGGATGGAGATGCAATCATAATTTTTTTTAATGGTAAATCTAATTGGATTTTGTTGCTCTCCTTCACAATTCATGCTACTACTATCATTTGAGGGTAAAAAAATACCCTCAAACGTGGACAATAATAAAAATATATAGTTTACAAAACTTGATTGAGTTATTAAATAAATTAGGTTTTGTAAGCTATAATGGCCAAGCTTGGATACCAAGCATGGCCAACATTTTACTTTTCAAATAACCCGACCAAGTAAATACCTGATTGGGTTATTGAAAATTTCAATTTTTTTTGGGGTGTCCACTTTTTTGTACACCATCTTGGTGCACTTACCCTATCAAGCAAGGTTCATACAATTTAATGCAACTACGATAGGTTGCATATTAGTTTTTTGTTGCCTTTAATTCAAGGAATTAAGTAAATTCTCCAATAAATGGATAAGGTTTCCATTCATATGAGAGGGGTATTCATAAGAATAGGGTTTTGGGTTAACTGTTGATGATTTAATTGTAAGGCAATTAAGTTTGGGGTTTGTTGGTTAGACTTTGTATAACAATGTATAAGGCACTGACCATTAGTTCAAGGGCATATTGAAGAATTCATATGGTTGCATAAAGCATAAATTTAAATCAAATCAACTTTTACTTTTTTGTATGAAGAAACAAGTTACTTGTCAGCACTTATTTGCAATAGTTTTCTATGAGTTATAGTTACTTGCTGTAATCAAGAATTACTTGCAAAACCAAGAAGAATTGTGACCATTTCTACTATAGGGGATATATTTGAAGAAAATAATACCAGTGAGTGAATTTTGAAGAAAGTATCAAATATCCAGTCATTCCATCCCTAAGGTGCACCGCCTTGGTCTTGTTGAACCAAAAGAGTAGAGAATCTCAATGATTCTATTGAAATGGTCTAGATTTGAAGATTTCTCTAGTTGAATATAGGAAGTAGCTACCCTTAGAATATTTCTATCTTTTGAATCATGGTATTAGGTACTTAGCAACCTGGTAGTTTTCAAACACCAACAAAATGGTGACTCTACTGGGGAAGCCAATAGAAAAGAACTCTAAAGTTCTAGAATCTCTATTGTAATTCCATATCTGTCATCATATTATGTATATCTGGTAAAACCATGCTTAAGTATTAGTTGTTACTAAGTAACAAAACTACAGAATCTGAAATTCTAGTACCATGAAAGTTGTATGGTGTAGAGTGGGCTTATGAAGTGCCTTTTTGGCCACATAAAGTTGTTTTCTCAATAAAGTATACAATATAAAATTCATTAGAGTTCGGTCCCTTTTATCATATTAGTTTTTAGAAAAGCTCCACTATAAAGTTCATTGTCTTTTAGTCATTTTAAAAGACATTTTCTCCTAGTGGGTGGCAACTCAGTCGTAGGTTTTGTTACTAGTGAATATTTTAAAAAGTGAAAGATGGCTAATAAGAGGAAAAACATGAGGGCTTTTGTGAAGGAGAACCTTGATATCCCATTGTATATAGATTTACCAAAAGGTGGAAAAAAATAATTGGCCTAAGAAGAAAGGAGAGAGCAGTCATGCCTGGAAACCCCAAGATAATTTCTAGTTCTAGCCCATAGTTGATAAAGAAGCTTCATCTCATAGTTCAGAATCTGAAAATACTAGACTTCTAGGGAATCTTTTTCCATGAAGAGAAGCCCTAACAAGATAAGATGGTATCATTTTTGGGAGACATAGTCTTCAATGTTAGATTCTGGTGACTGATCAGGAAAGTACTATACATATTATGGCCGACATATGGCTGACATGTTATAACCCTAAAGCGGTTTAATACTTGTATAAAAGGGCTTAGGGTTGGGTATTTTTCATAATGTGGTGATACGAAATTGGTTCTTGCGGCGGTATTGAGCTGTAAGGGATTACGGATTGTAATCAGGTTGTAATCATTGGATTGTAATAAGATCAGACTTGCTATTTGGTGGACGTAGCCCAGGGATTGGGTGAACCACGTTAAATCTTGGTGCCTTGTGTTCATTTTTTTTGTGTGTTCTATTATTTTCTGTTATTGGTTATATTTGCATGTAGTTTTTATTTCTGTCTGTGTTTTATCCTAACAAGTGGTATCAGAGCAAGGTTGTCTTTCAGTTATCCTCTCCAGCAAAGTCTCACAGTTAAGTGGGAGTCTCACAGTTGAGTGGGAGCGATGGCAGATGAGGGTAAGTTGAGGGTTGATAGGTTTAATGGGCAGAACTTCCAGTTATGGAAGATGCAAATGGAAGACTATTTATATCAGAAGGATTTATGGAAGTCGTTGGAAGGAAAAGCCAAGAATCAGGGAACTATGTCAGAGGCTGAATGGGATCTTTTGGACAGAAAGGCACTCGAAAGCATTCAGTTATGCTTGGCACCATCGGTGGCATTTAATATTACAAAAGCAAAGATGACAGAAGATTTGATGAAAACCCTAGCGACACTGTATGAAAAGCCCTCCGCTTCAAATAAGGTATTTCTCATGAAGCGTTTATTTAATATGAAAATGGCAGAAGGTGGATCTGTTGCAGATCATTTAAATGAGTTTAATACTATTACTAGTCAATTATCTTCTGTGGGTATCAATTTTGATGAAGAAATTAGGGCTCTCTTGATTTTGTGTTCTTTGCCTGAAAGCTGGAATGGCTTGGTAATGGCGGTGAGTAATTCTGTTCCTAGATCTAGTACCCTAAAATATGATGATGTGATCGGTGTTATTTTAAGTGAGGAAACTCGTAGAAAATCCTTAGGTGGATCTACATTAGGAAGTGCTTTAAATGCACAAAGCAGGGGCAGAACGACTGAAAGAGGAAGTAACTCTGGAAATCATGGGAAATCAAGAGGAAAGTTAAAGGGGAGGAGGTCTCAATCGAGAGGACCAAATGATTGTTGGTACTGTGGGAAACCAGGGCACAAAAAGAAAGATTGTTGGAATCGAAAGAAAAATGAAGGAGATAAATCAAATGGAGACAAGGAGGCAAATGTGGTAAGTAACAAATCCGAAGAGGATGCTTTGCTTCTGTCTTTAGAGAGTGTTGATGATTCATGGGTTTTAGATTCTGGTGCTTCATTTCATGCTACACCTCATAGAGGTTATTTCATTGATTATGTCCAAAGGGATTTTGGGCTTGTTTATTTGGGGGATAATGAACCCTATCAGATTGTTGGAAAGGGAAAAATTAAGATTAAGTTGCAGAATGGGAATCATTGGCTACTACATGAGGTAAGACATGTTCCAAAACTAAGTAGAAATTTAATTTCAGCAGGACAACTCGGTGATGAGGGTTGTGTAGTTACTTTTAATGATAAAAATTGGAAGGTTTCAAAAGGTTCCCTTGTAGTAGCAAAAGGTGTGAAAGTAGGCACCTTATATCTTTGTACAAGTCATATTGTTCCTTCTACTTTGATTGTTTCAGAGAAAAATGAATATTCAGGAACAATTACTACAGTTGAGCAGGGAGAACAAATAGCTGCTATAGATTCTGATACAGCGCTGTGGCACAATAGACTTGGGCACATGAGTGAGAAAGGTATGAAAATACTTCATTCAAGGAAAGTTTTACCAGGTCTAAAATGTGTGAATATGAATTTCTGTGAAAGTTGTGTGTATGGAAAACAAAAGAGAGTGAGTTTTGTAAAGAAAGGGAAGGAAAACAAAAAGGAGAAATTAGAGCTTGTGCATACAGATGTATGGGGACCAGCCCAGGTATCTTCCCTTGGTGGCTCTCATTATTATGTTACATTTATTGATGACGCAACTAGAAAAGTATGGGTTTATTTCCTTAGACAGAAATCTGATGTATTTCAAACTTTTAAGAAATGGAATGCTTGGTTGAAAATGAGACTGGTAAGAAATTAAAATGTCTCAGATCTGATAATGGTGGTGAGTATTGCAGTCATGAATTTGAAGATTATTGCTCCACTAATGGTATTCATAGACAAAAAACTGTTCCAAGGACTCCACAGGAAAATGGACTGGCTGAACGCATGAACAGGACTATAATGGAGTGTGCAAGGAGCATGAGGTTGCATGCTGGGTTGCCCTTACACATGTGGGTGGAGGCTGTCAATACTACAGTATATTTGATTAATAGAGGTCCCTCTACTCCTTTGGGCTGTGGTATTCCAGAGGAAGCATGGACTGGTAAGAAGGTGAGTTATTCTTTTCTCAAGGCCTTCGGTTGTGAAGCTTTTGCTCATATAAACTCTGAAAATAGAACCAAGCTAGAAGCTAAATCAAAGAAATGTGTCTTTGTTGGATACGGCATTAATGAATTTGGATATAGGCTTTGGGATTTTGAAAATCTTAAAATTATTAGAAGTCGGGATGTCATATTCAATGAGAAAGTGTTGTACAAAGATCTGTTGCAGCAACATGAGAAGAAAGAAGATGATTATGTAGTGTTGGATGATACTCCAAAAGCCGATGTTCCAGCCATTCCTTATGATGTGAAACAACTGCAACAACAAATACCACACACACCAGTGAATGTTAGATGGTCAACAAGGAAAATTAGACCTCCACAAAGGTTTTCTCCCTCTTTGTATTCTATTTTACTTACTGATGCTAGTGAACCTGAAAGTTACAATGAAGCTATGTAGGTGGATACTAAGATTCAGTGGGAGTCTGCAATGAAAGATGAAATGGAATCTTTGCTGAAAAATAAGACATGGGATTTGTGCAAGTTGCCTGTAGGTAAAAAGGCTTTATAGAATAAATGGGTTTACAGGTTGAAAGAAGAGGAAGGAGGTAAGAAAAGATTTAAGGCCAGGTTAGTTGTAAAAGGACTTGCACAGAAAAAGGGAATTGATTTTGATGAGATATTTTCTCCTGTTGTTAAAATGACTTCTATTCGTACTGTTTTAAGTCTTGTGGCTACTGAAGATTTTCATTTAGAGCAGATGGATGTTAAAACAGCCTTTCTTTATGGTGATTTGGATGAAGAAATATGTATGGCTCAGCCACAGGGTTTTGAGGTCAAAGGTAAGGAGAACTTAGTGTGCAAATTGAAGAAAAGTTTATATGGCTTGAAGCAAGCACCTCGGCAATAGTATCTGAAATTTGACAGTTTTATGCATGAGCATGAATATAATAGGTGTCATTCAGATTACTGTGTTTATTTTAAGAGGTTGGATGATGATAGCTACATTATTTTATGTTTATATGTTGATGATATGCTTATAGCTGGGTCTAACATGCATCATATTAAGGGGCTAAAATGCCAGTTAGCACATGCATTTGCTATGAAGGATTTGGGGGCAGCAAAACAAATCCTTGGTATGAAGATTTGCAGAGATAGGAAGAACAGAACATTGACACTATCTAAAGTTGATTATGTTGAGAAGGTGTTGCAACGTTTCTCTATGGAGAATGCTAAAGTTGTCAGCACACCTTTACCCAGTCATTTGAAATTGACTAAGGAAATGTGTCCCAAGACACAAGAAGAGGAGGATAAGATGTCCAAGGTACCCTATGCTTTAGCTGTAGGAAGTTTGATGTGTGAGGAAACTTGGCAACAAAGAATATAATCGTTTTCACATAACCCATAATAAATCTGAAATAAACACGAAATTAAAATCCACATGCAAGAGAATAGACAACATACCCACAAAATTGTGACACAAGATATACCCTGGGAAACCCTCATTGAGGGAAAAACCTAGCCTCCAAAAGCATCCATCACCATGTATTATTCAGCAAAAATACCATTGCCATACAACCATGGAAGCCTTCATGGCCATAGCCACAACCGAGCAAACTATGTGAATAAGCATGAATCCACATATCCCATGCCAAGCTTCCAACCTTCACAAATGCTCCCTTGGCTAACCATTCAAGCCTTGTCCCGCTCGACTCTTGCCTTTTGTCTTCTCCTCGTCACTCTTTCTCTTCACACAACAACAACTACCCTTGTGGCTGCTTATATAGTAGCAAGTCCCACAAAACCACCAAGTGGTATTACATAAACCATGTGCTAAAACCATGTGCTACCTAACCCACTGACCCCACATTTAATATTGGGCATTTAATTCTTTTTCCCAATATTAAATAATTACATATAATATTATCACAATGTTACAATACAACTCATCAAGAATATTCCATGGGAATCTTTACATGTTGCACGTCCATCTAGGTACAACATTACATAATAAAAAATAAAATAATAAAATAACAATATTATGCAATGTGTGCAACACCCCTTATCTCAACAATCTCCCACTTGTTGTATACATTGCATAGGGTCAATCTGTAGCCACATAAATGAACAAGGGAACAATCCCTCCTAGCACATCCACCATCATGGATCAAAATACACCAAGTGCTCCATCCTGGTACCTGCAACAAAATCAAAGTATCTAGCATCTCGAACATGAATGATCTCACCTCCTATTATACCACTCCCACTGGACATACATAGAAGCCATCCAAAGAGAAAGCCACCCAACCTGTCGCATTAGAAGATCATAAAATCCTGTACCAACTAAAATTCCAAGCACAAATAACCTTATCCAAAGGTAATCACATGTATCTGTAGTTGTCAAAATATCCATAGCTGAAATAGAACCCACAACAAGTGCCAAACCCATCCAACTATCCATACCTCAAAGGTATAACAAGTGAATCTTATATCACCGACATATCCAATCTGCAACCTGCAATCACAAGCCTCAAGAGCAATACCTGCCACATATATACCAAGAAGCTCCCACTGCAAAAGATAATGTCAAATCTATAACCAATCCACTCAACACATCTCAAAGAAGCGAATCCATGTAGCATCAAGGACATCCACAATACATAAACCAATATCCTGCAAGAAAAAACTCTCATAACAAGTCTCCAATAGTCTCCCAAATTATCCACAACCAACAAAGGAAAGAGATAAAGGAATAACCATGTCATCTCTCACATGACATACATGAGCACAAACCAGTGATCACAATCTCTAACCAATCTCAAATCCAATGTAAGCAAAACTGAACATCCAGGAAGATAACTAAGACCAGAGAAACCATGCAAATCATAACCTGTATCATATCCTTCTACACACACCTCTAGATGTAAACTGTGCAAGTATGATCTCCTCCATAAAACCCCAACAAGAAGCCTCAACAACACCCAAACCATACCATATAACTAATCATGGATGTAAGCCTCTCACAAGAAGATCAAACTCAATAAACCCATTCCTAAACCAAGGAATAACCATTCCTAATCCAAAGAATATGCCCAAATATAAAACCATCTCCCAAACTCAACCAGCATAACAAAATATGCAAATGGAGATAACCAATGCTAAACCATCTCTCAAATGAACCCTCCAGAACTAACTCATGTACCATAGCTCAAGATCCATATCCATGAAAGACAAGCATAAATATAATGCAACTGAGAAAAATAATGGGCTATACCTCTCAAGTAGCAAACTGCCGAGTAGACCAAGAGTGGGGAATGAGAATGCTCATCAAGATACCCAAGTCTCCAACCAAGACTCATCTAAGAACAATCTCCTCTCAAGTCCATATCAAGTGACTGCCCCTCGGACTTCCTATTAAAACCATCAACCATCCCAACAAATACTTCTCTAATCCAAGAGAAATCAGCGTCACCATCGTCTCTAAGTATCCATGAGCACCTATAACCAATCAATCCATGCCAACTCCAAATGAAACATAACAATATCATGAAGTATCCAGCTTATGATCAATGTACTCAATACCAAGAAACTAAACCAAGATCAATGTCAAAAGTTCCAACCATGGCCTCAGGAACATAAACATGACAACATGATCTTACCATCTCAACCAAAGAGAAAACATGCTCCATATGAACACACCATAACATGTCACAAATCTAAACGCGTATCAAGAGTATACCATGACATAATAATGAAACCATCCTCATACCAAGGATAACATGCCAAATAAAAGCATAAACCACACCTTTGCCGAGAACCCTGTGAGTCCTCAAGATGCAACCATCTCCACACACCATGAAGAAAAACCATCTCCACATACCAGGAAGAACCATCTCCACATACCATGAAGATAATCAAGAACTCCATGAGTCCTCAAGATCTAACCATCTTCATACACCATGAAGATAACAAGTGCACCATGCAAATGTCAAAGACGCTTCTGCAGCAACAGGATCTAAGACAAACCTCTAACATCTGAAAACACTCAATAAATATATCAATGCCAACAACTCCCACTCAACCGTAGTACCAAGTCACCTATGGCATCATAAAATCCATCCTCTCCAAACCAAGAAGATATAAACCAAACCAGGAACTAATCCTGCACTATCACAAGCTCCCACTAAACTATGTATCCAAGCTATCCATGACATCATGATGAAAAAAAAAAAATCATCCTCTAACCATGAGAATCAACCAAGGCATCAAACCATCAAAGAACTCAAAGTGCACATCATGAGCTCCTTAAAAGAAACTAAATAACCATGATCCTCAACTAAAAAGATATACCACCATAACCAAATCAGAAATCCAAGCTAATGAACATCAAGGATGTACCTGTATAACCAATCATGTCATGCCAAAATCCATGACACCATGATCACATCCATGAACTAAGCATTTGGCTCTCAATATGTCCAACCTGTCAGCATATTCAACCACAATCCTACACCATGACTGTACCTGGTAACAACATCTCATCCTTTCTACATGAAGATAAAATCATGTGACTTAGGGCATAGACAACCCAAATCCAAGCCACCAATCTGAATATGCATCAATAATGAAAGATCAATGGGCAAAGACAACCCATAATCAAGCTATAAATGCAACCTGTAAGTATAGACTGCTTACAACACTGCACAACTTGTAGACCCAACAAGTCATCATGCATATCCAAACCCAAACACTGATAACCATATCATCATGAGACCAATCTGAAATATGAACTGAGTATACAATGACATCAAATCTTAAATCTCCAATGCCATAAACTCACAATGTTACCATAGTCAAAATATATCTATAAGCTGTTCAGATAAATATATCAATAAATAAATCATGCCAAACCTGCATCAAATCTAAATTAATGTGTAGAGCTCTCCAAGAGCTTTCTTTTGACTACTCAAAGTCCAAAATCCAACTCTGTATGCCCAAGTTATGCCCTAATCTGTGCTCAAAATAAACAACATCTAACTTTAGGGCTCTTAAAACCTAAAAAAATTTCAAAATCATAGAACCAAACCTATGCCATGTTGTAGTGCTCTGAATTATCTTTCCAACGCCTATAAGAACTCTGAAATCTGATATTCTGAGAGAAAGTTATGGTTGTTTTACTAAGTCTTTTTACCATTTTCAGTACGATTTTTCATTTTTTATTTTTTCAGTGACGAAAATTCCCACGGGATTAAATTTGACGGCCATCATGGGCTGAAACCCAAAAACTCTTTCATTTCCTCTGAACATGGCATTCTAAGACCAAACACATACAGTTGCGGTACCATTTCATTCGGTCAGTTTTGGAGGATGGACAGTTAAAGCTGGAGAAGATACATACCAATGACAATCCAACAGATATGTTGACAAAGGTTGTAACAAGGGAGAAGCTGAAATCCTCCTCAGCTTCAGTTGGTCTTTTAGACTGAACATGAATAACAGAACAGTAGACTCCAAGATGGTTTGATCCAGTGGGAGCCCCATGTCGTAGTGGTATTGCTATAGGATCAGTCTCCAAGTGGGAGATTGTTGTTTAGTGTGGAGCCTGATCAGTCCCCAAGTGGGAGATTGTTAGATTGTGGTGACTGATCAGGAAAGTACTATACATACTTCATAAAAAAAAAATTTGGCAGTAGCCGACATGGTAGCCGACATATTATGGCCGACATGTTATAACCCTAAAGCGGTTTAATACTTGTATAAAAGGGGTTAGGGTTGGGTATTTTTCATAATGTGGTGATACGAAATTGGTTCTTGCGGCGGTATTGAGTTGTAAGGGATTACGGATTGTAATCAGGTTGTAATCATTGGATTGTAATAAGATTGAACTTGCTGTTTGGTGGACGTAGCCCAGGGATTGGGTGAACCACGTTAAATCTTGGTGCCTTGTGTTCATTTTTTTTGTGTGTTCTATTATTTTCTGTTATTGGTTATATTTGCATGTAGTTTTTATTTCTGTTCGTGGTTTATCCTAACATTCAAACCTAATGTTGTAGAAGAAATGAACATGTGTCTTAGACCCAGAGGTGTCCAATCTAATAGACCAAATCTTGGGCAAGTTCCATATGTGTAGAGAAACTTGATAGATTTGGATGACTTTGTAGAGTCTAAAGCTACAACCACAGATCATGATGATCTATTGTTTGAAGTAGAAATCCTTAGAAGAAGGGTTGTTGAAGAAGGAGCCAAACACATCTGTTTGCAAAAAGAGAAAGAGAAAATAACCATGAACACTCTTATTAAAAGAGATAATTTTATCAAAAGAATGGTTCCTTTGAAGGAGCAAAACAAGAAATTGGAAGAGAGATCCTCCAAAATACATTGTGATGCATTTAGAGATGTTGAAGATTTGAGATCTAAAGTCAAAGAGAAGGAAAGTCGAAGAGAAAGAACTTCTCCTGAAAGCACAGAAAGGACTTGTTATATCCCAAGTCCAGTCCTATAAACCTATTGAATATGAAATCATAGATTTAACTATCAAACATTCTAATAAAGGAAAACAAAAAGTTGTAGGGATCCAAATAAATGAACCTCGGGTTCTTCCTAGTAAATTGACAAGTCAAGTCATGTCTTAGTTGGATCTAGATTTAGAGAAAGCTAAGAAGGAGAAGGAATATTTAGCTAAAGAGCTTGAGAACATTGAGAATGAAGCATACATAGTAGAAACTAGAAGAAAAATATAATTTATTAAGTCTAATTTTTCTTTAGCTTCATGGCCAAATATGTCCTTGCAAGCCACACCTTCTATCCGTACTTGTGTACCAATAATAAATAGCCAAAATGTATCCCAATCAACCCCTGCTTTATCTTCAACTACAAGTAGCCAAATACCCGCTATTTAACAAATCCAAAAACCTTAGATACTTGTCCAAAACCAAGCAGCTGCAACAAGTACCTCAAATACTACTAGTTTTTAGAGGAGACCCATATACATGGAAATATATAAATAGATGTCATTTCTAGGCATCCCTAGGTTCCCACATCCTATTTTCAATGATCTTAGAGATAAGGTTACAAATTTTTTAAGCAACAATGCCATCATTGGTGAGGAGCATCTAAGAAAATTTGTAGACATGCTCAATGATTATGAATTCAAGCATGAAGATGTAGTCATGAAGTTATTTGTACATTCTTTGATAAAGGACACTAGGGATTGGTTCAAGAGGTTACCTGATGATAGTGCATGTTCATGGAGTGATTTGGAGAAGCTCTTCAAAGAGCAATATGGTGATAATACAAATGTTGGTTTTATGTTGAATGAATTCAACAACATAAAGAAGAACAAGAATGAATCCATTTTTTATTTCAATGTGAGATTTCAGAAAGAGATGTATAAGTTGTTCCAAGTAATGAGACTTGGTGAAGATGTATGCCTCACTACATATTTCAATGCTTTTGATAGAAGGATGGAATACATAGTAAGAGACAAGGATCCTAGGACATTAAGAGATTCTTACAAGATGAAAGTAAATATTGAGAACAAAAAAAGACCTCTCGTAAGCTATGGAGGAGAGATGACCCTAAATTATTTAATCCAAGAAACAATAAGAAAGAAGGTGATAAGCCTATTGCAGGTAAAAAAGTCTGAAGAGGATATAATGGGTCAAGTTTTGAATCTGTTAAAGAACATAAATCCATAGAACAATAATAACAATAAGAAAAACAATGGTGATAAACCTTAGTTTAACAACCATTACAATAGGTAGCCTAGAATGCAAAATTATCCATATACTACACAGTGGAAGGATGGGAAACCTATCCCCTATTCTACACAAGGCTCTAAGGACAAAGGTACACTAGATCCTTTGCAAAGAAATGCTATAAATATGATATATCATGTACCTTGGTTTATTCTATGTCAGGCCCCTCACTCCCTTGACTATTGTGCATTAGCTCAGTTTTTCTCTGCAATCAGCATGCACAAAGTGAAGAAGGAGAGGAGGAAAAGTGTAACAAGGATGTAAGTTGTAATATGGGAAATTTATGTGATTGTGGTGAGGAATCAAATTTATAAGAATCTAAAAATGGTGTTGCAAATCATAGAAGTGTATAACATTCATACCATCAGCGAGTCTTTTCAGATGATGAGGATCATGATGAAAACAAGGTATGCACTACATCATCAGAAAAGGGTCACATAAATTTGAGAAAACTATCCAAGGAAGAGATTGACATGATCACAATAGAGATGATATCCCAAGTACATAGTAATTATAATATGAGAAACAAAACTATTGATAGTGACACTCGTAAGCCATCTAGCATCTTTATTAAAGATATTACTCATAAGATGACTGATGATAGTAAAAAGCATAGTATAGTGACAGTTAAAGTCAAAGACAATAAGAATGGAAAATGTAAGCCTAAAAAGAAAGTACAGTTATAAGTAGTTGAACTAGTCAAGGTCAATGTGCAAGAGAAGAAATTAGAACCTGATGTCTCATCAAGCAAGTGACAGGGCCTATTACTCAAGCACTAGCAACTCCAAATATTTTTGTTAAACCTACCATTTACGATCATGTTGATATGAAATCCATGTTATCTCAGACTATTGTTAAAGTTCCCTTGTCTAAACTGTTTAGAATAGAGGAACATAAAAATAAAGCTTTTTCTTGGCTGGGTGGGATAGGAAGTAGTAATATTGTTGAGCAAGAATCCACAATCATGCAATAGACACCACTTATATTAGAGGATAGAGGAGTCATGTCCCTAATACCCCATATGTATTTGGAAAATTCATCTATAGCCTACCTGCAAGATATTTATCCTTTCTTCCTCATCCTATTCATTAATGGCATAACCTTGAAAAATTGCATGATTGATTAAGGGGCATCAAAATGCATAATGCCTTTTAAAGTTATGGAAGCCCTTGGCTTAGAAGTAGACATTAAATAGGGTAGATGTAGAGAAATGGATGCAAGGGAAGTGCCTATCATAGGTAAAATTAATGCATTACCTTTTAGACTTGTTGATTATCATGATATTGAGATGACCATGACAATCCTTGTAGGGATATTCCTCCCCATTATGGAATGCTACTCTCTAGAAAATGGAGTGATATGATGGGAGGTAGCCTGTAATGTTACTTGTCATATGCTACTTTCCATATAGGAGACAAGGCTATCAAGATTGATAGGGAACCAAGGATTACATATGTTTTTGAAGATAGTGTTGATAAAGATGCCACATGTTTCCTAGATACAAATGTTAATGCAATTAGAGCTAAACTAGTCATGCAAGAAACTGAGAAGTTACCACCATTAATTGCAAAAGAGGTTACTTGTTGTATGGACTCACAAAGTATGGAATATGGATTTTGATGGAGCAAGTTCCAAGGAAGGATCAAGATGTTAGTTTGTGATGATTGATTAGGAAAGTATTATACATACTTCATAAATTTTTTTTAAAAAATTGGGCCCTATTTTATTAGGATTTTGGGCTAACATGTAATTATTAATTATAACCCAAAAGTGGTAACAATACTTGTATAAAAGGGCTTAGGGTTAGGGATTGTTTCATAAGGTGATGCAAAAATTGGTTCTTGCGGTGGTATTGAGCTGTAAGGGATTACAAATTATAATCAGGTTGTAAACATTAGATCGTAAAAATATTGGACTTTTTATTTGGTGGAAGTAGCCCAAGATTTGGGTGAACCATGTTAAATCTTGGTGTCTTATGTTATTTTCTATGTGATCTATTATTTTCTAGTATTCGTTATATTTTCATGTAATTCTTATTTCTATCTGTGGTTTATTCCTAACAAGTGGTATCAAAGTGAGGCTGTTTTTCAATTATCCTCTGTAGGAAAGTCTCACGGTTGAGTGGGAGTCTCATGGTTAAATTGGAATGATGGCAGACAAGGGTAAGCTGGGGGTTGACAGGTTTAATGAGCAGAACTTTCAGTTATGGAAGATGCAAATGGAAGACTATCTATATTAGAAGGATTTATGGAAGCCATTGGAAGGAAAACCAAAGAATCAGGGATCTATGTTAAATGATGAATGAGATCTTTTAGACAGAAAGGCACTTGGAAGCATTCGATTATGCCTGGCACCATTGGTGGCATTTAATATTACAAAAGCGAAGACAACGAAAGTGTTAATGAAAATCCTAATGAAACTATATGAAAAGCCCTCCACTTCAAACAAGGTATTTCTAATGAAGCATTTATTTAATATGAAAATGGAAGAAGGTGGATATGTTTCAAATCATTTAAATGAGTTTAATACTATTACTAGTTAGTTATCTTCTGTGGGTATCAATTTTGATGAAGAAATTAGGGATCTCTTGATTTTGTGTTCTTTGCCTGAAAGCTAGAATGGCTTGGTAATGGCTATGAGTAATTCTATTCCTGGATCAAGTACCCTAAAATATGATGATGTGATCGGTGTTATTTTGAGTGAGAAAACTCATAGGAAAACCTCAAGTGGATCTACATCAGGAAGTGCTTTGAATGCACAAAGTCGGGGTAGAATGATTGAGAGAGGAAGTAATTCCAAAAATCATGGGAAATCAAGAGGAAAGTCAAGGGGAGGAGGTATCAATCAAGAGGATTGAATGATTGCTGGTACTATGGGAAACCAGGGCACAAAAAGAAATATTGTTGGAATTGAAAGAACCATGAAGGAGATAAACCAGATGGAGACAATGAGGCAAATGTGGTGAGTAACAAATCCAAAGAGGATGCTTTTCTTTTGTCTTTAGAAATTGTTGATGATTCATGGGTTTTAGATTCTGGTGCTTCATTTCATGCTACACCTCATAGAGGTTATATCATTGATTATGTCCAAGGGGATTTTGGACTTGTTTGTTTGGAGGATAATGAACCCTTTCAGATTGTTGGAAAGGGAAAAGTTAAGATTAATTTGCAAAATGGGAATCATTAGCTACTACATGAGGTAACACATGTTCCAAGGTTGAGTAAGAATTTAACTTCAGCAGGGCAACTTGATGATGAGGGTTGTGTAGTTACTTTTAATGATAAAAAATTGGAAGGTTTCAAAAGGTTCCCTTATAGTAGCAAAAGGTGTGAAAGTGGGCACCTTATATCTTTGTACATGTCATATTTTTCCTTCTACTTTAATTGTTTCAGAGAAAAATGAATGTTCAGGAACAATTGTTGCCGTTGAGCAGGGAGAATACATAGTTTATGTAAATTTTGATACAATGCTATGGCACAATAGACTTGGGCACATGAGTGAGAAAGGTATGAAAGTGTTTTATTCAAATAAAGTTTTACTAGGTCTAAAATGTGTTAATATGGATTTCTATGAAAGTTGTATTTATGGAAAACAAAAGAGAGTGAGTTTGTGAAGACCGAGAACGAAAACAAAAAGAAGAAATTAGAGCTTGTGCATATCTATACATGGGGACTGGCTCAGGTATTTTCCCTTGGTTGCTCTCACTATTATGTTACATTTATTGTTGATGCAACTAGAAAAGTATGAGTTTATTTTCTTAGACAAAAATCTGATGTATTTCAAATTTCTAAGAAATGGAAATGCTTTGTTGAAAATGGGATTGGTAAGAAATTAAAATGTCTCAGATTTGATAATGGTGGTGAGTATTATATTCATGAATTTGAAGATTATTGCTCCAGTAATGGTATTCATAGACATAAAACTATTCCAAGGACTCCACAAGAAAATGGAGTGGTTGAACGCATGAACATGACTATGATGGAGTGTGCAAGGAGCATGAGGTTGCATGCTAGATTGCCCTTACACATGTGGGTGGAGGCCATCAATACTACTATATATTTGATTAATAGAGGTCCCTCTACACCTTTGGGTTGTGGTATTCTAGAGGAAGCATGGACTGGTAAGAAGGTGAGTTATTCTTTTCTCAAAACCTTCGGTTGTGAAGCATTTTCTCATATAGATTTTGAAAATAGAACGAAGTTGGAAGCTAAGTCAAAGAGATGCGTATTTGTTAGATATGGCATTAATGAATTTGGCTATAGGCTTTAGGATTTTGAAAATCATAAAATTGTAAGAAGTAGGGATGTCATATTCAATGAGAAAGTGTTGTACAAAGATTTGTTGCAGCAACATGAAAAGAAAGAAGATGATTATGTAGTGCTGGATGATACTCCAAAAGATGATGTTCCAACCATTCCTCATGATGTGCAACAACTGCAACACCAAATACCACACACACCAGTGAATGTTAGATGGTCAACAAGGCAAATTAGACCTCTAGAAATATTTTCTCCCTCTTTGTATTCTATTTTACTTACTGATGCTGGTGAACCTGAATGTTATGATGAAGCTGTGTAGGTGGATACTAAGATTTAGTGGGAGTCTACAATGAAAGATGAAATGGACTCTTTGCTGAAAAAAAAGACTTGGGATTTATGCAAGTTTCCTGCAGGTAAAAAGGCTTTATGGAATACGTGGGTATATAGGTTGAAAGAATAGGAAGGAGCTAAGAAAATATTTAAAGCCAGGTTAGTTGTAAAAGGATTTGCATAGAAAAAGGGCATTGATTTTGATGAGATAATTTCTCCTATTGATAAGATGACTTCTATCTGTACTATTTTAAGTATTGTGGCTATTGAAGATTTGCATTTAGAGTAGCTTGATTTTAAAATAGCCTTCCTTCATGGTAATTTGGATGAAGAGATATATATGGATCAGCCACATGGATTTGCAGTCAAGGGTAAGGAGAACTTAGTGTACAAATTGAAAAGTTTATATGGCTTGAAGCAAGCACCTCGGCAATGGTATCTAAAATTTGACAGTTTTATTCATCAGCATGGATACAATAGGTGTCATTCTGATCACTTTGTTTACTTTAAGAGGTTGGATGATGACAACTACAATATTTTATGTTTATATGTTGATGATATGCTTGTAGTTGGGTCTAACATGGATCATATTAAAGGGTTGCAATGCCAGTTAGCACATGCATTTTCTATGAAGGATTTGGGGGCAAAAAAAAAAAATCCTTGGTATGAAGATTTGCAGAGATAGGAAGAATAGGAAATTGATGCTATCTCAAGTTGATTATGTTGAGAAGTTGTTGCAACATTTCTCTATGGATAATGCTAAATCTATTAACACAACTTTACTTGGTTATTTGAAGTTGACTAAGGAGATGTGTCCTAAGACACAAGAAGAGGAGGATAAGATGTCCAAGGTACCCTATGCTTCAACTATAGGAAGCTTGATGTATGCTATGTACAAGGCCAAATATTGCACATGTAGTGGGAATCGTTAGCAGGTATATGAGTCATCCAGGAATTGAGCATTGGAATGCAGTCAAATGGATTCTCAAATATTTGAGAGGAACATCCAATAAGTGTTACACTTTTTGGCCTTTACTATTGATTTATAGGGCTATATTGACTCAGATTTGGTTAGGGATAGTGATACCAGGTGGAGTACTACAAGTTATGTCTTTACTGTTGGTGTGGTAGTCGTGAGCTGGGTTTCTAGGTTACAGAAGGTTAATGCTTTATCCACTACAGAGGCAGAGTATGTAACTACTATAGAGGTAGCCAAGGAGATGATATGGCTTTAGTTCTTCTTGGAATATTTAGGACATCCTTAGAAGGATAATTATTTGTTTACAGATAGTCAGAGTGCCATTCATCTTGCAAAGAGTTCAACTTTGCATTCAAAGACCAAACACATACAGTTGCGGTACCATTTCATTCGATCAATTTTGGAGGATGGAAAATTAAAGCTAGACAAGATACATACAAATGACAATCCAGTAGATATGTTTACAAAGTTAGTAACAAGGGATAAACTGAACTTCTCTTCAGCTTCAGTTGGTCTTGTAGATTGAACATGAATAAAAGAACAATAGAGTCCAGGGTGGTTTGATCTAGTGGGAGCCTCATGGATTCAACACAAGTGAAAAACCTACTCCCTTTGTTGTTTAGTGTGGAGCCTAATTAGTCCCAAAGTGGGAGATTGTTAGATTGTGGTGATTGATTAAGAAAGTACTGTACATACTTCATAAATTCTTTGGGGCTTGGGGCATCGCCCCGAAAAAAGAAAAATTTTGAGCCCTATTTTATCAAAATTTTGGGCTGACATGTAATTATTAATTATAACCTTAACGAGGTAAAAATAGTTGTATATAAGGGCTTAGGGTTGGCAATTATTTCATAAGGTGATGCAAAAATTGGTTCTTGCAGCAGTATTGAGTTGTAAGGGATTATGGATTGTAATAAGGTTGTAGTCATTGGATCATAAAAATATTGGACTTTCTATTTGGTGGATGTAGCCAGGGTTTGGGTGAACCACGTTAAATCTTGGTGATCTATTATTTTCTAATATTGGTTATATTTGCATGTAATTGTTATTTCTATCTATGGTTTAGTCCTAACACAAGAGCTGGGGTAGTGTTCATATCTCCAAAGAAAAACATATTTAGATATTCATTTACTTTAAATTTTACATGTACCAATAACATTATTGAGTATGAAGCACTCTTACTAAGATTGAAAGTTGCAGCAAAACATGGAATTAAGAAATTGCATGTTATTTGTGACACTGAATTAATTGTTTCACAAGTTAGAGGAGTATATATTTCAAAAAACAAGAGATTGAAACAATATAGCAATGTTGTTTGGGTATGATTGAGTATTTTGATGCTTTTGGGATAGCTTGGAAGGATAGAAGTAACAAAAAAATAGTTGACCTATTAGCTAATGTAGCGATTAAGCTAGATGAGATATCATTTGCCAATGTGCCAAATATTGAAGTGCAGAGTAGACTATCTATCCCTAACAACATTCAAAATTTGCAAGTCTTTGAGGAAGATAAGGATATAATCAAATTTCTAAATTGTAAGGACCAGTTTTGGGGTCAAGAAATTGATGGTGTAGCTTATGTTGAGAATGTTGATGGTAAAGAGATTGTATTTGGACATAAATTTGTGCAATTGAGAACCAACAAAATTTCAAAAGGATTTGTGGTTTTCGAAACTATCTTTGACAGTCATGACAAGTCCAAGGTTGAATACAAAGAATCTACTGCTAAAAATCTATAAGAAGTGAATCTAGGGACTGATGAAACACCTAAGAAGGTATACATTGGTTAGAAATTAGCCACTAACATTAACCAAGAATTGATTGTTTTATTAATAAAGTACAAACATGTATTTTATTGGTCTAATGATGACATGCAAGATTACAAAGGGGATTTATTTCAGCATGAGGTTCCTTTGAAGGATGGTGCAAATCCTTTCAGATAGAAGAAAAGACCAATCAATCCTACTCTTGCACCCAAGATACAGGAAGAGTTGATGAAACTTAGAGATGTTGGAATTATCAAGCCTATCAAACATTCATCTTGGGTGTCTAATTTGGTTCTTGTTAGGAAGACGAATGGAGATATAAGGTTATGTGTTGATTTCAAAAAATTAAACACATCTTCATTGAAAGATAATTATGGCTTACTAAGCATGGAGGCAATGTTACTGAGAGTAATTAAAATAGAACTCATGTCCATGATAGATGGGTTCTTGGGCTAAAACTAGGTGGTTGTGAAAGAGTCAAATCAGTATAAGACTATATTTACTACACCCTCGAGAACCTATGTATATAGTAGAATGCCATTTAGTTTAATAAATACTGGTGCTACCTTTCAAAGAGCTATGAATGTAGCCTTCAAAGATTTTATTGACAAAGTTCTAGTAGTATACCAAGATGATTTGACAACTTACTCAAAAGAGGAGAAGGATCATTGTATGCACCTAGAAAAGGTATTCATTAGAGCTTTAAAATTTGGAATATCTTTGAATCCTAGAAAATGTGCAATTGTTGTTACTAAAGGTAAGCTATTGGGGCACTTAGTTGGAAAAGAGGGAGTTTGAATAGACCCTGAAAGAGTGGAGGCCATAGATAAGATTTAGAAGCCAAAGAATGTAAAGGGTATCCAATCTTTCTTTGGGAAAATAATTTTTGTCAAAAGATTTATCACTAACTTTTCTGAAGTGAGTAGGCTTGTTTCCAAAATGCTAAAGTAGGGTTTAGAGATCAAGTGGGATGAAGAATCAAGTATGGCTTTTCATAAGATAAAATAAAGGATAAAACAAGCCATCAAGAATGCCTCTGTTTTAAGAGCTCCTAACTATTCCAAGCCTATGCATATTTTCTCTTTTGCCTCTTTTCGTACAGTTGTTGATGTCTTATTGCAAAAGAATGAAGATGGATTTGGGCAGCCCATTGCATTTTTCAGAAAGCCTTTGCAAGCTACTGAACTTAAGTATGATATAAATGAAAAACAAACATATGCATTGGTAAAAGATGTAAAGGCATTTAGATATTACTTGATGGGAGCCACTATAATTGCATTTTTTCTAAGTGTTGTAATGAAAGGCATCTTCTTATAGCAAGAAGTTTTAGGGAGAAGATGGAGATGGATCAATAGGATCCAAGAATTTAATATTGATATCCAAATTACCAAGTTGGTTCAAGGTCAAGGCCTTACTAAATTGATGGCAACGGCTAACGTTGAAGCAAACCAAATTAGTCAACATGATGATGATTATAGAAGTGATATGGATACTTTTGATTGGTACAAAGGTGTAATCTTTTACTTATAGCATATGAAGGCTCTATTAGGATCACCTAAAAATTAGAGGAGAGATTTGAAGTTACAAGCCATCAAAAATGTGATGCACGTCAGAGATTTAGTGGAAAATTGACATTTTATGGAAATCTACCATTGAATCTAGTGAGGTACAATTCCCTTTTCAATAGTGGGGCATTGATTTCATTGGTGAAATCTCAAATAAATCCAATCGATGACATTCTTGGATTCTTTTTGCCACTGATTATTTTACAAAATGGGTAGAAGCAATTCCTACCAAGAATGCAACAAGAAAAGTGGTAATCAATTTCATATTGAACAACATTATTATTAGATTTGAATGCCTAGAGAAAATTGTCACTAACAATGCTATGTGCTTTAGATCAAATGAATTCATAATTTTTTGCAAAAAAATATGGCATCACTAGATCTACATCATTATCTTACCATCTCCAAGGAAATGGTCAGGCTGAATCCAATAATAAAAGTTTACTCAAGATTATCAAAAGGATTTTAGGAGAAAATAAGAAAGCCTAGGATTCCAAGTTGCCTATCACATTGTGGGAAGGCAGGGTTACAGTGAAAAAATTAATTGGTTGTGCTCCTTTTGACTTAGTGTATGGGATCCATGCAAGATTACCTCATAACAATCTAAATGAAATGTATAAGTTCATCTAGGTCTATGATGAAGATATTTTTGATGATATGAAAATAAGAATGGATGATATCTTATAGTTGGATGAAATAAGGAGTGATGCTTCTGTACAAAATGCAAGATTCCAAGCACAAGTGAAGTATTTCTATGACAAAAAAGCATCAAACAACCTGAAGATTTCATGTTACTATGAAATGCTAGATTGGAAGACAAGGGAAATCATGGTAAATTTGACCCCATCTAGCTTGGCCCTTATCAATCCATGGTAATAAAGGTGAAGATTCCTATTTCATAAGAGAACTATCTAGTGATGTTCTTGAGCTGGCAGTTGATGGACAGTTCTTGAAAAGGTATTTTTCTTAAAATATTTTTTTCCATGAATTTAAGTTAGAGTCTTTCGTATATTTTGTGAATATTTGTAAATCCTTCTATAGTCTATTTGTCCTTGTACAGTGTTTTCTTGCGTGTTCTATTTGTTTCCCCTACTTAGTCAGGTGTGCTCTCAAAAGTTGTAATCAGTTTCAAGTGTGTGGTCTGCTTCTGCTAGAAATTCGGCATTCTTGCATGGACACAAGTTATCCATCATCCCTAGATAGAACCATTGATGATTTAAATTTTCACCTACCTAATTTTTTGTCAAAACTTGTGAAAATTAGGTGGAATTGTGTTTTGTCATGCCTAGGGTTTCTGAAAATTGTGTAAACCCTCATAAAAATCCTAGGGAAAGGTCTTGTTTTATGTCTATTGAATTTCATTCAAGAATTGACTTGCACTTTTAAATTAGGGATATGTGAAAATTTCTTGCTTACATCTTTATATCCCTAAGTTTTGGAGCTAACGTCACTTTATACTTCATAGCCTTTATATCTTTTAAGTTGCAACATTGCGAAATCTTTTAAGTTGCAACATTGCTCGATTTTGTTCGCTAACCATGTTGAAGGTTACAAGGAGGAAAAAGGGTCTATTCTTAGGTTAATGCGGCTTTGTAGCAGTTACTAGTAACACTCATGTTGGAGATGCGAAGGAGTGAAATGGTGAAAAGCACATGATTGTAGGTCATTAAAGACTTAAAGGCAATTAAGTTGTGATGTTGCGAAGAAAATGCAACAGTTAGCAAAACATTTATCGCAACATCGATCGATTAAATGACCTATCAAAGTTCACAGTTGGGAGGTTGCGATGGAAACAAATAGCGGTTAAAGTTGAAGTCATTGCTACATAGTAGGAAGTTAGATAAACTGTGAATACAAAGTTGGAAGGATGTGAAGAGGTAGCAATGGTCAAGAGTTAAGACTAGCACATGCTCGCAAGTGGTTAAGAGGAAACTCAGGTTAAGATAGCGAAGCTGCAAAAGCTAAAGATTGGGTCATTGCAGGGTCACTTGTTGAGTTAGGAATCTAATTCATGAAATAGTGATAAGGTGAAAACAATCAAGTTAAAGGGTTATTGCATGTTCATAGGGCTAAACCATGAAGAAATATTATAGGTTGTGAAACTGTGAAAGATATCTAATAGTCAAGATAAATGCTCATCACTCTTTTGCAAGGGTTTGAAGAAAAGGAACATTTTAAGTTGCGATGGAGCAATTAAGTGATCAGAAATTAAAGTTTTAAAAGATCGCAACATCGCTTGAGTTTGTGATTGACTCAGGATCAAAGCTGCAAAGTTGCAAATGCTTTAGATCATAATGTTGCAAGGTTTACTGTAGTTACAATGTTGAAGTTGCGAACTTGCAAAATGGACTTAGGATATTTAAAGTCAAATGTTAGCGCAAGGTTGCAAGGTTCTTAGTCACAGTTAAGGTCTTTTCTATGAAGTTGCAAAAAAAGGTGATGGTCAAAGAAAACAACAATCACATCTTTGCAAGTTAAAACCTAAGGTAAAAAAATAAAGTTGCAAGCTTGTGAATAACCAAATTGTTGCAGTAAAAGGTAATATTTGCATTTTTGCATGGTTTCATTTGCTATTAATATCTTAAGTCGTGAAGTGGCGAAGAACTATTGGTCACAATTTCACAAGCTTTCAAAGACAGTTAGAGTATTGAGTTGCAACATTGCGAGATGAAGTAACAGTCAAAGAAAATGACCATCACAGCATCACACAATTAAAGTAAGCTTCATGACTGGTAGTTGTGAGGGAGCAAAAAGGTAAATATATGAAGCATTGCATCATTACTGGCAAGAATGATGTCAAGTCCTAAACTGTGGCAAAAATTTGAAATGGTGAATAAAGAGCTCATCACTAGATTGTAACGATCAAAGGGGTAAAATGAAATAAAGTTGTGAAGGTGCAAACAAAGGAAACCGTAGCCTCACAAACCAAACATAGCAATTGAAGAATAAGATGTGAGGTTTTGAAACAACAAAAGATAACCTTTTCTGCACAATTGTAGCGAGAAACAAGAAAAGAGTGAAAAATCATGGCGAAGAAGTGATAGGTCGTCTTTACATCACCACAACTATCAGTTTTAAAGCATTAAAGAAATTTTAATAGCCATGTCTGAGCTTGATAAAAAGGGCATGAGTTGGAAGTACAAAATATGACAAAGTGTAGATATTGCCATCTTTTTTAGAATTGATAGGTTTTGAAGTGTGTTGATTTAAATGCCATTAATGCCACACTCCTATTGTGGAAACAGATAAATTATGAAGGACATGAAGATTTCCTTTACCAATTTGATAATTTTTTGAGTTTTATAAGCGAATTTTGAATTGCAGAGTGATTTTCAATGATTTTTCAGTATACAGTATACAGAGTTGATTGGATTGTTTGAAGAGAGAGCTTAGAAGGAAGGAGAGTTGATTGCACAAGTAGTAATTGAAGAATTAGCTTCACAAACAAAAAACCCTAGCTTTTTCATTGAAGTATGGATACACATTCTATCTGGTTCTTCTAATGGACAAGCTGCAAATGATCAAGCTTTCAGGGATCTACACGCATTTTGTTTAGATGCAAAAGTTCCAGATAGAAATGGATATGCATTGTTCTCGTTCTTTTATAAGAACAGAACGAAGAAGGTTCCAGTTTGCAACCCTTGGGTTAGAAACTTGGACAAGTTGATCACACCAGAAGTATTTGTGGATGTTGACTTGGTGAAGGCTCTAATCAAATGCTACAATCTAGTAAGCAATTCATTTCATAGGAGAGACAAAAGCATTTTCTTATCTCTAGACAAAGAGACATTCATAGAGGTGTTTGATTTGGGAGGCCCAATGTAATTGGCCATTGATGTTGATGACCTAAATAAGAATATCAAAAAGTATAAGAACTTCTATATGGGTAGGAAAATGACAAGGCATATCCCTTAGTCCCATAAAGAAAAGGAAGAGATTCCAAAGAAGAAGGAAATAGGGGAAATCATGCACCTTGAATTCTTCCAACGGTATTTCCAAAATACTGTTTCTGGCCTGAATAAGGTCCTAGGTTCATATGGAACCATGAATGTGTTACAATTGGCTATATGTAGTGATGTAATTGTTGTCATTAACGACAACACATGATGTACATGTAGAAAGCCTAAAAAATAAAGATACTTAGCCTTTGGTACTCAAAAAATTGTCTAAGTATGAAATTGGTTTACACTAATGCATTGTTTTTATTTTTAACTTGTTTATATGATGATATCTATGAGAGAGAGGTTAGATGGAAACAATATACATATTGATGATGATGTGTATAACCCCGAACATCATTACAGATAGTATAGAAAATAGATATTCATGATTTACCAGTGAACAAAATAGCAGAATTAAAGGTAAAGGAATTATTTTGTTTACTCTAAGGTGGAAAAGTATATTATGGTCTTAGCCTACCTAGCAGCAATATTTGAAAAGGCATGGTATTTATACAAAGGATATCTTGAGAGAGTAATACTGCAAGTGTAAGTGATGTGCATTGTGATGTGAAAAGTAATATGCAAACTTTTTGTGAAGCAATATATGTGAAGTTTTTGAGAACCTGATTTTGTGATCTAAGATTGAGCTGAGGTTAGAGATCAACCGAGAAGAAGTTATAGCATCTATACATCTGCATTTGAGGAATTTGAAGTTCAATTACTTGTTTGGGCAGTGAGCTCTTCCTGCAATTGAAAAATGCATCTTTGAGCAATGAGCTCTTCTTGCATCCATTGTACTACAACTCCTAACAAAGTTGGAATCTCCTAACAGGGATTCAAAGTCTCCTAACTAGGACTCCTATGTACTAAATGCTTTTATAGACTCCTATTAGGGTCCATCCTCTAATAAGGAACATTTATATTAGTACATCATCTAGTGGGTATCATCCCCACTGGAGTTTTCCCTTGGCCACGGTTTCCCTCGTTAACAAAATATGGTGTTATGAGTTCTCTTTATGCATGGTTATTATCGTTGTTTAGCATTATTGTTTAATTTATTATGTATGGTTCAAAGTAATAAGTAATATCCAATTGGTGAAAAAATTTTGTAGAATATTGATTCACCCCCGCTCAGTATTCCCTATTTCTAATAGAATACCCTAGGGGGACACTATGTCATGGCCCTGAATATTCAAGAAACCAACACCAATGTTGGGTATGACTATGTGGCATACATCATTGACAAGATCCATGATGAGGTCACTACTACTCAGCAAGGACAATTGGAGAATTTCAGATTTCCTCATTATTTAATGTTCATGCATTTAATCTTGTTCAAAAATACTGATGCATTTGATAAAAGTTTCTTTGAGTCTACACAAGAATAGGGAGAAAGACTATATGTGAAAAGGTGGACCAAGGTATGGCAAAGGTTCTACCCATATTCTAATATTATTTCTTTCTATAAGGGCCCATTTGTTTGCTGGAATTAACCTGGAATAGGGAAACGGGAATAGGAAAATTGGAATAAATCTATTCCAATTTTGGTCCAATGCAAGAATAAATCTAATTCCAAAAAATACCTGGAATTCGATTTATTCTCATTTTGGGCCAAAATTGGAATAGATTTATTCCAATTTTCCAATTCCCGTTTCCCTATTCCAGGTTAATTCCAACAAACAAACAGGCCCTAATGATTTTGTGCATCCTGTGTTAAAAATGATAGGATTAGCTAATGAAAGAATACATATGAATGTTAGAAAGGTTGTTAAACCTAAAATGTGTTTTGATGCGGGTAAACAATTAACTCATGACTGGGGAAGTGTCTTTTTGTTTGATGAGTAGACTGTTATTAGGATTTTTGGATGCCCTCAGCCACCCCACATCCTGCCCAAATATGTCCCTGAGAGACTAGGGTTTGTAGAAGTGTTCTAGCAACTAATTTCAATGAATAAAGAATATTTTGGAAAGACTATAAAAAAGGGAACATTTCTGTGTAGATGTACCAAAGTAGGAGACTTTGAGATAGATATGAATGTCATTGACGAAATTGATGCCTATCTAAGAGGCTATACGTTTCCAAGTGGATGAACCCGAACACATGATCCTTGCAATGTAGTCAAACATGCCTTAAAGAACATGAGAGGATATAACTTGACCCCTACAAAACCTATGTGTGCAGAGGATGCCATTGTTGATAGGTTAAATGAGGATGTCTATAGGAAGAGAATGATTTAATATAGGGATATTGTTAGTTTTGATCAGGAGATGAAAAACGTTGATCCATCCTTCAAGGGATTCTATCTCGAGGAAGACTACTAGTCAAAATTGGATAAGTGTGTAAACAATTTTGATGAGATAGAAATAGAAGTCCCTAGGGAAATTAGAAAGTAGGTTGATCCTAGATATCTTTTATGAAGACATAGTTGTTGAGGTTGTTGTGATGATGAGGATTAACCTAAGAGTTCAGAATAAGTAGAGCAAAGAAATAAGAGACAAAAGATGGTGGAAGTGCCATAGAAGGCTCAACAAAAAGCCCTACAAATTTTGCCAATGGGCAATCAATACTTTGATGATATTAGAAAGAGATATTTGGTATCTCAAGCATCTGAGGATGAACAAAGGGCCAAGAAGCTACAATTGCAAGCCCAAATGATTGATGACAGAATCATAGAAGCAACTAAGTTCATGAGTGATGATAACTTCATCAAAAATGAAGAATTTAAAAGCTTCTTATTTAAATTGAAACAAAATGAATTGTCCTTGTAGCTGAAACCAGGTGATTCTAATGAGGTAATTGTTGAGCTAGTTCATAAGCTACAAGAATATGATCATGCCAGTGAAACCCTCACTATAGAAGAAGCAAGAGACCTAGTCAAAAGAAGTGGCATCATTGTTTTCCCAGGATGGGATATTAGTTCATCTTTTCTGTTAGATCAAATGAGAAGACAAGATAAGTCTATCTCATTTGAAGATGAAAATCAGCTTAGAGAGCTACGAGGCTATGGATATAACATTGATGGCCAGACAATGGCAATATGGAGTTTAGCTCTAGAGGGCTAGAAGCCAACTCTGATGGAAATCAAGGAATCCCCAAGGGAAAATGTTATCTTTTGGAATGTACACTCCACCTCTAATGATCAAATTTATGGAATGCACACTTTAGTGGCTCTATTGGGTAAGAACAAGATGGCTACTCTTCAAGCACAGTTAGAGGGAGCTTATGAGAGGTACATAAAACTAGGCGCTATGAGGAAAAAAATGAAAAAGATATATGTCTTGGAGCAGAAGACACTCAAGCTAGAAAATGAGGTAGCAAAATTAAAGAACACTGTTAGAACATCTATAGAAATTCATGATACAGGTGTGCAGACTGAAGGCCAAATACCTGAAATAGGGGAAGCATTAGGCCAAGCAATGGAAATTGATGAGGAGGATATGGAATCAGGCAAGGAGATAGAAATCAGAACAATAAAGAACTTGTTGATTCGTAAGATAAATGCACTAAAACTTGTTTCTCAAAATGTGCATAGCAACTATATTGTGTTGCAGTGAGTAGAGTACAAATGTTCAGAGGTATTTTCCCTATTGTCTCCTCTTTTCACTACATGGGGTCATTATACTCCATTCTTTGATAGTCTTGTACCACTATTGGCTCAAAAGAAAGATCTGCCAAGGGTATTGATTATAAATACTAGAAATATGATAAATAAGGTAAAGGATCTGATTGGTTTCTTTGGTGGAAAAATGCAACTAATCCATAATAAGATGAAGACAATTGCTGCAAGAACACCCAGTTTTGTGCCCACAATTTTGGATAGTGAGGGAAATATTAAAGACTGGGTAGAATGGTCATCCTCTTTTGAAAATATTCTAAATCATCCCAAGTTTTTAGCTTACTGCAATGATGAGGCAAGTATAGTTGTAATGTATGATTTGATTGACATGCTCTACAGGCTAGAAACAAAGATGTCAAAAGTAACTGTAGATGTTAAGGCAATAACAGATGCCAAGTGGAACAAATGCCCTGAAGAGTTAGATGTAGTTAGAAATGCCACCTGGCTGGATGTACATACATATATTGCTATATGGGAAGTCATTGCAGATATCAAGGCTCTACCATCCGGTGACAGTGACTAGTATGACATAAAGATGTGGTGAGGATGGAGTTAAAGCTATAAGGAACAAAAAAAAGGCAAGGAAAGCGGCAGGAGGTTGAAGACTAATAGAATTTTCTCAAAGACACCTGCATAAAATGCCACTAGCAATTTTGTAACTGCATCCAATTTTTGATCCAAGTATAAAAAAATGTTTGTAATGTACCAATGTTAAATATCTTTATATCTTGCTTCCAATAGAATTTTGACATGTGCCCTCTCATCTGAAGCTTGTTGCAATCCTTCCTATAAAAGGATTCCCAAGATGTGGAGTTGAGGTCCAAAATCTGTGTAATTTTCAGTGTTATGCTAGTTTGTAGTCGATCCAATTAGCTTTTCTATCAATATTATATGTTGTATTTAATTTTTTTCAATCCAGGAATACTAGTGAATCTTGAATGACGTTCTGTCATATTTTGAGTTATTCTTGAGTTATACTAGTAAATGTATTGTTTCCAAGGAAGATTAATACAAAGGAAAGTTCTGCCACATCTGTGTCTCTAAACATTGTCTCCATTTTTATATGTTGGTTGTCTTGGGATTGAATGAGTAAGGTTCATACAATTTAATGCAAATAGGATAGGTTGTATATCAGTTTGTTGTTGCCTTTAATTCAAGGAATTAAGTAAATGCTTCAATAAATTGATAGAGTTTCCAATCATATGAAAAGGATATCCATAAGAATGGGGTTTAGGGTTAACTGCTAATGATTTATTGTTGGTTAAACTCTGTATAGCAATGGGTAAGCACTGATCATCAATTTAGAAGCATATTGAAGAATTCATATGGTTGCACAAAGCATAAATTTAAATCAAATCAACTTTTACTTTTCTGTATGAATAAACAAGTTACTGGTTAGCACTTATTTGCTATAGTTTTCTACGAGTTATAGTTAGCTACAATAATCAAGAATTACTTGCAAATCCAAGAAGAATTGTGACCATTTCTGATATAGGGGATAAATTTGAAGAAAAGAATATCAAGTAGTGAATTTTGAAAAAAGTATCAAATATCCAGTCATTCCATCTTAAAGGTGCACCCGCCTTGTCCTGCAGAGCCAAAAAAATAGAGAATCTCTATGATTCTGTTGAAGTGGTCCAAATCTGAAGATTTTTCCAGTTAAATACAGGAAGTAGCTACCCTTAGTATTAGGTCCTTATGGTTTTCAAACACCAACACATGGAACACCTATCTTCTTATTTTAAAGAGCAGACCAAACATTTTTTTTAAAAAGCTCCCATGGAGTGCCTATCTTTTCTGGAAATTGAGCTTTTTGATAGCCAGACCAAATATAATAGCCAGGCCAATAGGGATGCAAACAATCACCAAGGCAACTACTCCCGGAAAGTCATGTCTCATCCCAAAATAGTTCCTTATGAATTCAGACACCGCCACTTTTCCGTCTGATGTCTCCATTTCTGTATCCACATCACCAAGCTGTGATGCGACCAAACCATAGAGCGTCCAGGAAACGGGTGTCGCCCAGTTGTACCATCTCCACCACACAGGAATTTTCTGGTTCAGTGAAAACAGATTTAAATGTGTTACTAATCATCATGATTTGCTCCATACCTTTTCAAGTTTATCTGAAGAGAAATAATATATACAATTTGCCTCAACCAAAATGTTTTAACATGGCCTTACAGGTCGGGGAATGATGAAGCCAGAAAAGAGGTTCCATGTAGAAGTAAATGCAGATGTAATGATTGCCGCAACATGAAAATTTGGAGTAGTTGCAACTGCCGCCATTCCCATGAAGGTGTAGTAAAGAAGAGAAAAATTCATGAAAAAGAGGAACCAGAAAAACTTGACTGCTGTCCACTCAAATGCGATCATGGAATAGACCACGAGTACATAAACTATAGACTGAATGAGAACATTAGGAACCTCAATTGCCACCTGCATACATGAATAACAAAAGGATTATCTGATTAATCCAAGGTTGCATGGTTGATTATCATTTGCCAAGATGACAGCCACAGGATATAAAATACCTGTCCAAAAGCATAAGGAAATGCTGAGTACATTCCAGCCGCTCTTTCTCTGTAGAAGACAGTTCGTTCCACATCAACCACAGGCATTACACTATTTCCATTGGTTACTCCAATATAAACTGCAGAGCCATACATTGCTCCCAAAATATTGAATAAATCTTGTTGATTACCTCTGCAAAACAAAGTGAATATGTTCAAAAATTAAATTGTCAGTATGATAGGAGACAGCTGAGTTGAACTATCTATAGTCTTGCAGAAAAAGCTCTGATAAATCACAGCAAAGACGTAAAAATCAAATCTGCTCGCTGCAAGTGCATATTGTGGCATCTAGACTATTGTGACAGTTAAAAGAGCGTCTAACCTCTTTGTCCCAAGGTCCCAAAAGATGCTCCCGAAGAGCAGGGCAACCATTGTGCTGAAGAAAAAGCGCACAACAACATAGTGTGGATTACGCCAGTATGACCTATATTGCTTCCAAAGGCATGCCATGCATTGAACGGGGAAGGGCTGTGCATATTGTGTTGGAAAATTAAAATCCTTTGAGCCTGGAGTAGGGGTGCTTAAATCTTTAATAAGTTGATTATTCCATCTGACAAACAAAAATTACTTTAAGCAAAGGCATAACGTTTCCATTCTCTACAAATTTCTTAAGTGAAATAAGTATGACTATAGTTTTTCATCGAAAAAAGGCCAATCATTAAGTACGTACTCATAAAGTGAAGATTTTGTGTAGATATCAGCAAAATCTATGCCAAGACTTTGTTCAACAGATATGGCGCTAACTTCCAGCACCCATGTTGCTGGATTGTATCCTTTTGTAATTGGTGATACACCTTCCACAGACTAATCAATGACACAAGAAACAAGCAACATTACAACTTTCTGCTATATGTTGACTATGGCATGCATGATGTATTAATCAGTAGCTGTAAACTACCAAGTGAGTAAAAAGGCCAAATATACCTCAAAATATTCAGTAAGTTTATTAGAATGCTGACCCAATGGTCCTGCATAGATCACTTGGCCGCCCCTTTTAAGAAGTAGCAGCTGCAGTTCAGCAAGACAAAGAAGTGAAACTTTAGCATTAATAGACCTGCCTTATTTCTGGCATTTGCACTCCAGTTCCCCTTTTGGAAGCAATATGAAGTTTACTGGATCCAATATGACATGTTATTTATGGTGTGTCTGAATTATGAAAATAGTTGAATTTACCTCATCAAAAGATTCAAAGATATCAATGCTGGGTTGGTGGATGGTACAGACAACGGTGCGACCAGTATCCACTGTGTTGCGTACAGTTCGCATTACTATAGCTGCAGCACGAGCATCTAATCCCGAAGTTGGTTCATCCATGAAGATTATGGAAGGGTTAGCAACAAGTTCTACGGCAATGGTAAGCCTTTTTCTCTGCTCTGTAGAAAGACCTGTCGACCTAGGAAGCCCAACTAGAGCATCCCTTAGAGGAGTAAGCTCAACAAGTTCCATCACTTCTTGCACAAACATCTGTAGTCATTGAGAAAAAAATTACCAAAAGTACCTGCTAACTTAGTTTCATTCAAACGAAAGACTGGCTATCCAAATTATTGTATGTAAATAGAGGAACTTGAGATCCCACCATTCTAGTTCTCTCATCAACATCCTGTGGTAGACGAAGCCATGCAGAGTATATAAGTGATTCATAGACAGTGACATTCGGGGAGTGGATGTCATTTTGTTCACAGTACCCTGAGATGCGAGCAAATGTTTCCTGTTTCTTAGGGTATCCAGAGATGCTTATACTTCCTTCTCCCGTTTTCCTCCCAGCCAAGACATCCATCAATGTGGTTTTTCCAGCTCCACTAACTCCAACCAAGGCCGTAAGCACCCCTGGCCTGAAAGATCCACTAATGTTGGAAAGGAGTTGCAACTTTTTTTGATCCATCCCTTCATTTTTCATTTCCTGAAAAGAAGTTGATGTTAGCTCCAGACTTCCTATCTTGTGAGAAGCTAAGCATGTTAAACAATTGCCAAATAAATAACACAAAGAAAACATATCTAACTGCACCAACCTCTGGCATGTCAACATAGTAATTGATATTTTCAAAAGCCATTGACAGTGGCTGGAAAGGAAGGACCATTCCTTTCTTGTGAGGTACCGAAGCTTGGAAATCAGAGAGCTCTCTATCATGGGAAGAGTGGAACTCAGAGTTCAAACTTTGTCTTCTCTCTAGAGAGCATGCATGGCCTGACAAAAATATTACAATCTGTGAATGAACAGTGCTAGCCTTTTTGTTTTGGAACTTCAATTAATGTGGCACGTTAGCTTTTCATTTGAGCATGTTAGAAAGTTTTCTCTATAGCATCTCATCTTTTCAGTTCATCTCTTCAATTTACTTTTCGAGCAATAGAATACTTTCGGGTGCAGTTCAAAACACTTTCAAACCTCTGACTAATTTTCTGTTGTTGTATGTCCTACTCAAGATACAGAGAAAATTTACATTTACATTCAAGACAATACTTATTTTCTAATGCAGTATTTACAATAGATGGTAAACAGTACCATTGCAAATTGAAACTTATTTCAGTCCTTATATGAGACATGGCATTGTTTCTATTGTGGTAGACCCCCACATTCACAAGCAGTAAATACATCTCACCAAATCTCAAGTTATCACTACATAGCGTTCTAAACTTCGTGTTTCTATACTTGGAGTTCAGCTTTGAGGAGTAAATTTGGACATCCACAAACAGCAAAAGGATTTGAAATAATCTCTCGGTTAATCACTGGTTAACTTGCTTCATACATGTTTATGTCCTTGGTAAAAACAAATAAGTTCAGCTTTGAGGAGTGGATTTGGACATTCACAAGCGGTAAAAATGCTTCAGAAGTAGATTCAGACATACCTCTGGAATGTTTTCCAGATGCATCTACAGCCATAGGTTTCCTTCCATGGCCACATTCTCCAGTTCTGTTTGCATGTTTCTTTTCAATCTCATTTTCAGATAGTACACCCTGTGATTTTCCATAAGCTGTAAATACAGAGGGTCTAACTTCTATTAATCTCCAATCTCACCGTGAAAATAAAGAATAATTGAAAAAATGATAGTGCATTTAACCTTTAAATAACATCACAGACTTACGATTGAGGTAGGTCAAAGCCAAGGTAAATAGAATATTAAACATCAAACAGAACCCAATTAGTGCTCCTATACCGATCCAATAAAATTTAGCTTCAGCAAATAAACCACGAGCTTCTATTATTGTGTTCCCCAATGTATCGTTTGAGGTACTAGTACTGGGCTGCATACAAGTGAAATATTTAGATGGAATAATTACAAAATATGAGTACTACTACTTCGACTGCATGCCGTGAATTCAAATGAAATTAAGTTGGTTTCCAATGCTTGCTAGCCTTTGATGATTAATCCAGGAATTCTCTTACTTACTTTATTCCATCTGGGGGCCAAAAATTCATTTACAGCAAGGGCATTTTGGCTGTAAGACAATGGGGAGCACCAATATGCCCAAATCCACCAACTGGGTACATTCTCTGTTAAAAAAACAAGATGAAATCAATCATTGCTATTGTAGTTTAAAATTTCTAAGATTACTACAAGTCACTGCCTTCAATTTAACAACCGCACGTCTGTGATCCTGTAAAGTGTATAGTATACCTCGAGAAATCACAAATCCTCCAAGAACAAACACAAGAATTACAGCAAATGAACCAAATGTTTGTGATATGATCATATTCCGACCCAGTGATGCTACGAGCTTGAAAAGTCCCAGTGCCATTTGATGGAGCATAAAGTAGAGAAGTAACTGCCTAAAAAATCTGCAAACAAAAGAAGGGATCTCTAAGAACCACCTTTAGCTATTTGCATGTCATTGTGATTGTTATTATAATTTTGATGTAAGTTCCATAAATATTTGTGCGTATAGATTAATTAGATAAGATAATTGAAAAAATGTAGTTATTTCACTTTTCATTTTTCATCTAAGTTGTCGATTTGGGTTTGTGGGTTCAGGCAAAAAAAAATATTCCAGTTTAAATACTCATTCATGAATCTATCTTCATGATTGTAAAGAAAGTCATACAACAAATGACTAAATTGCAAAACAATGACTAGTTCATCAAATAATAAAGTTTGAAAGATAATGATAAATGGGAAGTGTTTTGTAGTTTATCAATGATCATAATATCAAATGCACTTCAAGGAATGGGTCATCAAAAAGTAAGGGATCAATGGTTTCATCCCCGGCTAATTTGATCCTCCCAACCATAAAAGTGACCACTAAAAAGACCAATAAAAAAATTTATATATCATTTATGCATTTGTGAATGAAATGAAAACTTACTTATAAAGGAAATCCAAATTGACAATAGGTTACATCCCAATTGACGATTTATAGAGGAATTTATTTCAAAAAGTTATGATATCTTTGAATCCGAGGCTTAAAATTTCAATCTCTACTTTTGATCTGGCTTGGTTATAAATCTTCTAAACCATACAGAATAAAAATTTAGATAACTACACTTATCTTTTGACAGTTCCTTTCATTCACAAATTGTCCCCTTCATATGGAAATGTGTTTGATGCATGTGACCAAGAAAGTGTATCATGTTGTATGTATGGCTAAATGATGCAATTAATATCCTATTGAACTGAAACATAGATATGGTGGTGTATTTTGCTATGCTGTTTTACTATTAGCATAGTGATGTATGGACTTATTTGTCATTGTATATATATAGACGCACATGTATATTTTAGAAAAAATATACATTTTTGTACAGGAATCCAAAATGACAACTTAGTAAATAAGTTGTTATGATATTATTCAAGTTTTAGGACTACTTAATTAATTGACTTAATTAAGTCACGGTACATTACAGTCCTCTCAACCCAAAAATTGCTTGGCCTCAAGCAATTTGCAAATTGTTTGTTGTCTAACAGGCTCCAGGGTCCTATACCATGGGCGGACACTAGTAACTATATCTGTTGAATTCTCCAAGCCTCATCATGACTATGAGTGCTTTCTTCTCAAACCCTCTAGATCCAACTATATAAAAAAAAACTCTAATAAAGTTTTGTTGCTCCACTCTGATATAAACGCCTTGTCCATAGTTGCCAAGAAAACCCACATGATCCCTTGATGTGTCTTGGTCATTTTCAACAAGTGTTGGTCCCTGATGTTGAGACTTACATGATGTGAGTCCATTCCCTTACATGATTGAAGGTGCTTATACTCCTAATCAGCCAAAATATGTGGGACTAATGATTTTTAAAGGTTGTCTGCTTTAAATGTTCCCCATAGACAAAGGAATATGCCTATTTAAGCAGTATCAATTCATGGACAAAATTAGTGAAGATTTAACAACATCTCATCTTAAAGGGCATAGTCCAAGAGGGTTAACAGGTTGATGACCACTGGTTTATTTGTATACAAACAACATGACTAATTCCTCTATCATATAATATCTTAGTAAGCAAAGATGTTGAGTAGTGATCGTAGAGGTCTTCTACCTTTGGTGGCTCACTTCTTGAATGCAGGCTTCACTCAGTGAAACTGAATCACAGCACATGCATTTGTGACATACTAAAGAATCCTCCTAGTTTCAAAAAATATTGTTCCAAACTCTTCTTTTGTCACTCCCTTCCAATACCCACTCAATACTCCCCACACCCATTTTTATGCCGTAAAGAAATTTAAGGATGGCTTCTTGAACATGTAATATGATCTTTTGAGCTAGCACTATAACTGAAATATCATCAACATGGTTAGCTTTGTAAGATGTTTATCATACATCGGCATGCTGTGCGCGAATTCGACGACATAACAACACAAACAATCTTTGTGGAGTCTTTTGTCTATTGTTGTTCAAGGAGACAATCAATTTGATGGAGTGAATAGTTCTTGTAGTGGTTTGTTGAGGGTTTTGTAATTAATAAAAATAAACACTTATCTACCTTCCCAGTTTGTGGAACAAAGATCTTTTAGCTGATGGGTTTCAACAAGTTAATTTTTGGGGGAAAAAGTAAAATTGTTTTCTCAAATAACATCAAAATGATCGCAGACAACTGAATAAAATGAGCTTGTATTGAAATGCTGGTTGCCGTCTGCATGGAAGAAACATTGGAATGAGAAAAACTAGGACACTTCAAAGTTCAACCCCCAAATATGTATTGATAAGATTTAGTAGATGGTGATTTGTAGGAAGAAACTATTAAGTGTCAAGATTGATTTTACCTCTGCCTAACAAATCGATCCATGTTTGTGCGCACTTCTATATAGAATTCAAAGTTAAAAAAATCTCTTTGCTCATCTGACATGTTTCTAATTGCATAACTAAAAGGAAATTAAAATAAAATATTTACAAAATCCAAAACCGGCTGTTGTGGGGGATACAAATTTGACTAGCTAGCAGAGTACAGAGCATCATAAGCATGAGCTGCACAGCATGAATCTATTTTTTTCAATGTGTAACATTTTCTAAACTCAACTTCTAACAACTAAGTAAGGATCATTGAACTTGGTAAATAAGAGGTAGAATTGAGCTGCAAATAATACATTGTGAGCTTCCAAATTATCTGCTACAACAGCAAACCAATTTTTGTGTTCTTGAAATTATCATGAAGATCATTACTAAGTGCTTTGTTTAAATTAAGGAGGCCCGAGCTTAGTATTGTTTAGGTAAAGTAATTTGGAGAACTAATTATTCTGTCCATCTCTTGACCATAGATGGAATGTTGGTGTTGAAAAGAATTACTTCAATACAGTATTATAAATACAGCAAGTGATGTATTTTTCCAACTATGCATGCAATGCAATCTGAATCGTTTTATTCAGGGGAGAGCTCCAAGTTGAAAAAAGTTAATGGTTGTTTTCCTCGTAGCCATGATCGCCCTGTTCTGGTTATTCCTCCAACGGTTGTAATGGAGGACATTGAATATTGGACCAAGCATGCTTTGATATGCAAATTTCTTGGAATTCGGATTTCCCTATCCGCTCTTGAGGCATGGATCCGCCGCTCATGGCAGGTGGAAGGCGATATGGAGATTATGTTGGCAGGGAATAGTTTTTTTTTTTTTGTATTCTCTTGCATGTTTGATCGTGATCATATTTTTGAAAGAGGCCCTTATTTCTACAACCATGTGGGGTTATTTGTCAAACCCTAGCATTCAGGATTTAATTCTGCTGAGGATCTCCCTTCAACAGTGCCAGTTTGGGTTCACTTGCCTCGCCTTCCCTTGGAATTTTGGCGTGAAGACATCCTTCAACAAATTGCTGCTTTGTTGGGGAAGCCGACTGCGATCGCACATCAATCCCTTGATAAAAAGGTTATTTCTTATGCTAGAATTTGTGTTGAAATTAATTTGAATAACCCATTACCAGATTCTTTGGAAATTTGTCTTGGGGCTTCTTCTTGGGTGCAGCAGTTACATTATGAATCCCTCCCTTTTTGCTGTCGGATTTGTCATGAGTATGGTCATTTACAGCGTCAGTGCCCCCGTAACTTGACTTCCAAAGGAGTGGATGGTTCTACAGCTGGCAATGCTGGTGGTTTGGCAGATACTATAGGGAAAGGACAATCTCAGATGGCTAATACTACCAAGGGGATGAATCCTCAAGATGCTATAGGTAAGGGTAAGGCTCAAATGCAGGATAAGGATGGATTTACCCCTGTTCGCCCACGAGCTAAGGGACGTGGTTAAAAGAGGCCTTTGAAAGAAAGATTATCTGATTCAGGTTTTAATCGCTTTGAGGTGCTGGATAGTATGGTTCTAGAGGAGGGTATTCCTCCTCCTATCTCTTCTGATCCAGTTTGCCCAGATGAGGGATCTGTTCCTAATGACGCTTGTGGGGCATCTCAAGTTGTAGTATACCAGAACTATGAGGTCCCTATAGCTCCTGTGACAGAGGCTCTGGTGACTCCTGCGGTGTTGGAGGATAATGATGTTGTTCTGGCTGACTTGGTTAAGGATGTGCTACCATCAGGTAAGGGCAAGGGATCTCCTCTCCCCTTGGGGTTGATGCCTCGACCCTTTAAGTGGGTTTCTTTTACTCCCCCTCTAAGGAGTGGGTGCAAAACAGACCAAGAGAAGATTAAACTCACAGGATATATATTGATTGAGTCTAGTTCAGTGAAACCTTTGGATTCTCATTTTCCCAATTCTACCCAATGATGATTATTCTCTCATGGAATGTTAGGGGTTGAATAGCATCCCTAGACAAAAGGCTATTCATAACTTGGTGGTTGATCATAGTCCTAATGTTTTTTGTATCCAAGAGACAAAGCTCTCTGTGGAGTCTATGGTCCAACATGCCTCTAGTATTTGGTCTTGTGGCCAATGCCAATGTGTTGGGGCAACAGGCAGTGCTAGTGGTTTAGCTATATTTTGGGATCCTCAAATAATTTCTCCCCTTGGTTGGGTGTCTTCTCGCTCAGCTCTCTCTATGGTAGCTTTTGCTCTAGACTCGGGAGAGGTAATCATGGTTACTAATGTGTATGCACCTATTGATCTTGCGGGAAAGGAGGAACTTTGGGAACATATTCAATATGTTAGAAATTGTCACCCTTATCATCCTTGGGTGTTAGCAGGGGACTTCAATTCAGTTTTAAGTCTGGAGGAGAAGCATGGTGGTTTGGCTAGATTGGGGCCTTCTTCTGCTCTTCTTCGGCAACACATATCTCTTTTGCATCTCTCTGATGTTAAGCCTTCTAATGGTCTCTATACTTGGAATAATTGCAGGACTGGTGTTGCTGCTATCTTAGAACGTCTGGATAGATTTCTTGTTTCTTGCTTCTGGGTTAGTGGCACCCTTACTATCTCTTCGGAAATCCTGGATTGGAGGGGTTCAGATCATTGGCCAATCAAATTTTCTACTATAGGGGCTTGTGTTCCGAAGCATCCTCCTTTTAAGTTCCAGTTGATGTGGCTTCGTGACTCCTCTATTCGTGATTTTGTTTTCTTTTGGTGGAAAGATGGTGCTCCTGCATATGGTACTACAATGTTCTCATTTTCTAAAAGGCTTCAATATGTTAAAAGGCAGCTCAGAATATGGAATAGGCAATGCTTTGGGAACCTTTACTGTATGAAGAGGCTTGCTCAAGAAGATCTTGATGTCATCACAAGGGAGATTAGAGATCGAGGTTTCTCAGAGGATCTTGGCAAGGCTGAATCCCTTGCTTCTAGAGCTCTAGAAGAATGGGAACTTCGAGAGGAAATTTTTTGGAAGCAAAAGGCTAGAGTTGATTGGCTCCAAGAAGGTGATCGAAACACTGCCTTTTTCCATAAAATAGTGCAATCTCGCCAGAATCAGAGCACTATCTCTTCTTTGGTTAAGTCTCAAGGTATCCAACTGAATTCCTTGCCAGCTTTGTTCCAGGAGGCTACTTGGTACTTCTCTACTCTCTTCTCTGAGGACTCTCCTCCTGCTAATAATGAAGAAAATATTATTTTGTCCTATATTCCTTCCCTTATCACTCAGGAAATGAATGATTATCTCATGCGTCCAATCTCTTTGGAAGAGCTGGAGGAGGTGGTCTTTGGCATGCCTAAGGGGAAGGCTCCTGGTCCTGATGGCTTTCCAGTTGAATTCTTTCAAGAATTTTGGGACATCATTAATCATGATTTGTTGGAGGCAGTTAAGGAATCCTATGCTAGCAAGCAGATGCTTCGAGCTTTGAACTCTACATTCTTGACTCTTATTCCTAAGAGAGAGGGTGCTAATCAATTGGAGTTTTTTAGACCAATTGCCTTATGTAATGTGGTTTACAAAGTTATTACTAAGAGAATGAAAAGGTGGCTTCCCATTATTATCTTAGAAGAAGAAGGTGGTTTTGTTGCTAGCAAACAAATTTTGGATGGGGTGGTTATTGCTACTAAGGCTATTCACTCTATGGCTACTTCAAGGGAGAGAGCAATGTTTGTTAAGCTGGATATGGCTAAGGCCTACGATAGAGTTAAATGGAGTTTCCTAAGGAGTATTCTTCTTTCTTTTGGATTTAGCTCTGCTGGGTGAGTTGGACTATGAGTTGTGTTACTTCTGCCTCTTTTTCTGTTCGTATTAATGGTTAACCTTCTCAACTATTTGGTGCTTCTAAAGGCCTCCGCCAGGGTGACCCTCTCTCCCCATATCTATTCATCATCATGGCTGAAGGCTTGGGCAGATTCATTAAGTATCAGGTGTCCCAGAATTCTATTCAAGGCTTGCGGTGGGGTAATGGCTTACCTTCTCTTTCCCATCTTCAATTTGTTGATGATTTTGCTCTTGCGGGTCTTGCTAGGATCAAGGAAGCTGAAGCCTTTCGACATGCTTTGGACGTTTATTTGGCAGCTTCAAGCCAGAAAGTTAATGAGCACAAATCTTCCATTTACTTTTTTAACACTCCTGATTCTATTCAACACAAGATTGTTGGTATCCTACGGTTTCAGATTGGGTCACTTCCTTTGATTTATCTTGGCATTCCTATTGCTGTTTCTAGGCAGCCACGTCTCTTCTGGAAAAATTTGATTACCAAGCTTCAGGATAAGGTAAATCATTGGACTCATAGATGGCTTTCTATTGCTGCCCGGGTTACTCTTCTTCAAGCTGTTATCCAAGCTCTTCCTACTTATAGAAGCATGGTTCAGGCTACTCCTATTTACTTTCTCAAGGAGTTTGATGCTCTTTCCCGACAATTCCTTTGGAGTGGTAATTTGCGTAGTACTAAATGGAGCTTGGTTAGGTGGGCAACTGTTTGTAGGCCTAAAAAAGAGGGTGGTCTTGGTCTTCGATTTTCTTTCTTGAGTAGTCAAGCTTTGGCTACTAAACTTTATTGGCGATGGTGCTCTAGACAACATCAACTTTGGGCTCGTATTATCACTCATAAATATTTTCATGGTGCTGATCCTTGCTCTGTTTTTGCACTTCCTCTTGAAGGTCGTGGCTCCATGGTTTGGCATACTTTGAAGACAGGTGCGATGTTGGTGAAGAGGGGTCTGTTCTGGATATGTAAAGGAGGTTCTCAGGCTTTGGTTTGGTCTGATGCTTGGGATGGATTCCCTTCCATTTTATCCATACACCCTCATCTTCAGTCTCTTTGTGACTCGTTTCTTGCCACTGGATGTAATAAAGTGGCTCATTACAAAATTCCTTATCAATTGGGACCTGTTGTTGGTTACAGATGGAAGCATTCTTCTGATTGGCCTCCTAGAGGTACAGACATGGATTGTCAGGAGCTTTCTCAAATTCTGGCCTCTAGAGAGTGTTCCTCTTTGCTTGGTCCAGATGTTTTGGCTTGGGGCAGTACCTTGTCTGGTAAATATCATGTCTCTGTTGGGTATCAGGAGATAACTAGACAATTATTTGGGGATGTTGAGGTCCCTTGGTAGAAGCAAGTTTGGAATAAAGTTTCTTGGTCCAAGTGCAATTTTTTCATGTGGCTAGTGGCTCACAACCATTGTCTTACCTGGGATAATCTTTGTAAACGTGGATTTCAGGGCCCCTCTTATTGTGTTTTGTGTGGTAATGGAGAGGAGTCTGTCTCCCATCTGTTCTTCCATTGCTCTTATTCTACTCAGATATGGCACCTTTGGTGGAGTGCTTGGGGTTGCTCTTGTAGGCATGCTTCCTCTTTGCCTGAGTTCTAGGCCCGCTTGGGCAGTGCTCCCTCCAAGTCTTCTTCTCTCCATGCTGCTTGGATTGTTGGCCCATCTTTCATGCTTTGGCATATCTGGTTGGAGAGGAATCGTTGCATATTCCAAGATGTTCGGCTTGGTGGTTTGCATCTTTGGTGGAAAATATCACATTCTCTTCAAGAAACTATTCATGTGAAGTGTGAGCTTGATGGGGGTATGGATCCGGTTCATCTTGCTATCTGTAATCGCTTCAATTTTAATCTTCAGGATGGGGCTGCAGCTCAAAGGTTTCCTTCTGTGTCCAGGCAACTTCAGCATCAGAGGAAGGGTCGGGTTAACCGGGATGGGCATTGGACTCTTCCTCCCTCTGGAGTTCTTAAAATTAACACTGATGGTTCTTCCTGTGGGAATCTTGGCCTTGCTAGTATTGGGGGAGTGGCTCGTTGTAGTTCTGGGGATGTTAAATTTTCTTCTCAGTTCATAAGGGTGATTACACTAACAATCTCATGGAAGCTCAGGCTATTTTATATGCTGTGGAACAGTGTTGCTTGTGGGGATGGAGTAAGATTATCTGTGAGTCAGATTCCCAGGTGGTGGTGAACATGCTTTCTTCGCAAGAGCTTGAGGATGTTACTTGGCAGCTGGCCACTGTTGTTAAGCAGATTATTCTCTTCTCTACCTCTTTTCAATTCATTCAGTTCACGTATATTCCTCGTGAATGGAACAAAGTTGCTGATTGTTTAGCCAAATGGGCTTCTGGTCATGATCCGGGTTGGAATATTAGGGATAGGAGGCAACTGTCCTTTGAAATGGTGCAATAATTTGATGATCTTGTTGCTCAGGATCGAGCTCCTTGTTGAGCTCTCCTTGTTGTATTCCTTTCTGTCTTAATAAATTTTTACCCCTCTTTTCTCGAAAAGTGATGTATAATAGTTAAGATTAAAATCATTATATTTCTTATTATTTCTCTCACATCTATGAAACAGTATTATTCACAAAGAACTATTAAACCTCTTGTGAGTGGATCAGAATGACTTTTATGCATCCAAGATTGCATATGAGAAAAGATACAGAGTTTTAGAGTTACCTCTCAGCTTCTGGTGCAAAGCCAATAACATAGTATGTAACAGAAATCCAAATCAATGCTTCTAGAAAAGATAGTGGGATCTTCACTATCCATGCTGGTAATGCATAAGCCCAAGTTGGATAGAATAGGAGGTCTCTTTGCTTGTAGAAAACTGGAAGGCGGCCAACTGTCATCGACATTTCTGGAAATCCATTAAACATCATATGGACTAGACTGAAGAACATAGCTCCCATATATAGATTTCCATCTGTAATGTTCTGCTGGTGCATTTCTGTGCGCAAAAATAGCGTCATTGTGATTGCCCCGATAACTGCAATCTGCATTACATATTTGTCAGGATTCATTCCTCTTTCTCTGATAAGATAAATAAAAGGAATGCTTGAGCTCTCCAAATTTGGGATCCAAGTGACTCACCTGTCCTGCTTTAAATATGTAGACAAAAGAGTTTCTCTTCATGAGCAGTACTTCTCGAGAGAAGCATGCTTTGAGCATGTTCATTCTACTAACACCATATCTGGTAGATGTAAGAGCTGCAGTATGGTTCATTGTTTTGTCATATGAATGTGATAACTCTTCTGCGAGACACTTGCCTACATGAAATGAGTGAAAAGCTTCTGCAAATTCCTTGGCAGGTATGTATTGATATGGCTGACTTCTATCCATCCAATATTGCTCTTGGTCCTTTCTTGAGGTCACCTGTCAAATTCAAGCAGTTAAACACAAAAACAGATTTAATAATTGACATATAATAGAAAACTTATCTAAAAGGGTAAAAGCTGCAGTATTGAGAATGAAGTACAAGGTCTACTCTAGCTGGAATAATGGGAAGGTGGGTAAGGCTACTAGGAAACCCCACTTGAAATTCCACAAGGATATAGCTATCCATATTATGTTCCAGTTTTGTGCTACTGGATTCTGATCTCGTGATCAAGGTTAGTAGCAAATTTGAACTTGCCAATCAATCGACATACAAGTACCATATCATGTGTGCAAATTATGTAAATATTTATGCTTGGAAGTTGCCACCTAAATATCACCAAGTCCTACATTATTGATTAGAAAACCTACTTCCTGCAAGAAATCTGCAACTCCTTTTCTATCTGGGCACTTGAAACCCATGGACTCAAAAAATTCCAGCACATGCTCCCGAGGTCCTTGATACACAATTTGTCCTTCAGACAATAAAAGAATGTCATCAAATAGTTCGTATGTCTCAGGAGCAGGTTGCAGAAGAGCTATCAACATTGTGCCATCAAGGACGTGGACAATTTGCCGCAGACACTTGATTATTTGAAAAGTTGTAGCACTGTCCAATCCTGTAGAAATTTCATCCATAAAAAGAGCTTTTGGATGACCAACTAGCATTTCCCCTGCAAGAAATATTCAATAACAATCACAATTTTTATATATTTCATTAATACGAATTCAAATTAAATTGCTTCAACTTTACCATCAAAGAACTTATCTTGGATATCACACCTGTTGTGACTCTTTTCTTTTGACCTCCAGAGACTCCACGGAGCATTTGATTTCCTATTTTTATATCAGCACAAATGTCCAGTCCCAGAACCTAGAGCACACCAGGACGCAGTAATTTAGGTGAATAACCTCAATATTCAAAGTCTATGAAGAATTTGCACCTAAAAGTTCTGAATTTCTGAAAACCAACCTTCAACACATAGTCTGTGATAAGAGTGGTCTTCTGGCCTTCAATTGCTGTTTCCTGTGAACATGGTGCAGCTCAGTGAGGAATAGGTGGCAGAAATCATAAAGAAAAAATTTCATTGAAGAATTTTTAATAGAAAACCGTCCTTTGGATGAAGTACTTACCTTCAAATAGACGTCAACATCTGGATCCGGTTTAATACCTGCTTGCTTCTCACGTTTTAAAATTTCTTGCAACAGGTCTGTAAGCAACACAAATATCAGTATCAGTATGATCACAAAATTGAGTAAATATTGCAGTATCATTATCAGTATCAATAATGCATACACCAAAAAACTCACCATATCTTGACCCAACACCTTGACATTGGCCAGAGAAATCCAGTGTTTCCCTTACAGTCATTTCCGCATAGTGCAAGTCTTGCTGGCTAATGTAAGCGGAAGTTCTTTGTGGCACAAATTCTCTCAATAATTGTCCATTGTAGGTCACATTTCCGGAAATCTGTGAAAAGGCAAGTAATCAAATGACAAACATACTATAAGATATAATTTGTTGTAATCAATAAGATTTCAACAGACGTGAACAATGAGAACAGTGAGAACAAATGTATCCTAACATTTCAACAGACGTGAACAAGCTCGGCTTCTCTAAACAACAAATACTGTCTCTGGGTAGTATAAAATATATTGAACTTCAACCTACCCTGAGATTGCGGTCAGGTTCTCCAGCCAAAGCTGTTAGTAACGAAGTCTTCCCAGCTCCAGGTGGACCAAGAAGAAGCATCATCCTGAATAGTTCAATGAAAGGTTAATTATAAGACCAGATAAGCCCGCAGTTCTCCATTTACATATTTTGGACATCTTCATATTCAGATACGGTAGAACAGACTTACCGTGAAGGCTTAATGATGCCACTTACGTCATGAAGGATATTAAGAGTTGTCCTCTTTGACCGCAATATGTGCAGGGAGTTGAGAAACCCCTGTGCAACAACATTTCTTAGAATGCGCTCAAATTGAAAGCCCCTCAAATTCAATTTTAATATTGTGAAGTTAAATTTAAAATTCAAGATAGCTACATTTGGTACGATTGCTAAAAGAGTAATGTTTATGCTGGTTTAATTGTGACTCTTCTAGCTCGCCTTCAAATAGAAAGCATTTTCATTTTGAACTACCACAATATATTCATAAAAACTATCACAGCCCATTTCCTCCATCTGCTATTTTCTCCTTGTTTGTCAGTTTTCACAGTTTCTCATATATATCTTCCAATTCTTAAATTTGTAAAATAAAATCAGCAGCTTATCAATATGGTCATTTTTTGTCTTATTTATTTTTAGGAGTGGATTTTCTTCACCAAAACACTATTTTAAGAGGTAAATGAGCGCTCAAGCTGTAAATATGAAATATCCATGGTCCGTTCTTTCTTTTATCGGAATACCATCAAGAAACTGGAAGAGGCTTGCAATTTACCTCGACCAAGTTTGCAGTAAAATTGACAAGATTAGGAACAGCTCTGCTTCCAACATGTACATCTGCATCGACAGTCAAGTGATCGAACCGAACTTCTATAGTTGGCAACTCAATCCCCACTCTATAATTACGCCCATTTTCATTATCAGCACCCTGCTTTGTTTTGAAAATCACCACTGGATAAAAAATTGAGTTTTTCTTTTTACCTCTCTAGTCTTTTCCTGAATTTGGAAAGAAACCGCTCGTTGTCGACTTCAGCAACCTGCAGAACTCTCTGAATAAACTTCCTCCGCGTTTCACTAGAGAGCTTTGTGACATCAACATTCTCGTATTTGAAACTCCCAGTTGCAGCAACTTCACTGAGAACAGACTTCCTGAGGCGGTCATAAGTAGGGAGTTCTTCAAGAGCAGCCCATTTGAGAGCTTCTTCATCATTCTCCACGCCACTGCTTCTGCGGTTACTGAATGATCTGGACAGAGCATTGTCTTCACTCGTCCATGTTTGGTCCAGAGATCCTTCCAAACCCAGTGAAACGGCCATCTTCTTCCACACAAGATGGAAACTTTAATTTTTCTCCCTTCTTCCCTCCCCAGACACATACTTATAGGCCAAGCCAACTGGGATTTTCTCATCGCTGACGCTGATGCATTTAGCTTTCAACTTTGAAGGCAAAATGTCAGGAATGACGCAAAGTGCGAGTAGTAGCTAATTTTGTCACGGCCACCAGAGAAATATAGTGAAAGTTTAAAGCATGCTTTGTTTCCCTCCAATTCGATGCAGCATGAGGAGGCACTGTGGGAATGCTGAAATGTCAGAAAAAGATCAAGACGCCTCAGCAATCAGCAACCTCTCTTCTGTTTTCTAAGACGCACGTTGCCCTGTATTACGTAGTTGAAATTCAAAATCATTCAGTTATCTGAACCTGCAGATACGTATTACGTCAGCGGTGAGGCCATGATAGAGTTCAGATTCAGATTCCAAGTTTAGACCCTTTTATCGATTTCAATCATTGATCATGAGAATATTGCTTTTTGAAGAATTGACTTGTATCGGATTCTTCAAACTATTGGAAATCGAATCCGTCTATGAAAAGTTTGAAATGAATAAATATTGGGAAAGTGAATCCCCCTAACTGTTGATTGCAATTGCGTGTTCAACCACAAATTACATATAAACCACGTAATCAATATATATGTTATTTAATTTTGTTTCCACCGGTCAACGTTCAAAGTTGTGTCTTATGGTATACTGCAATTTGTACTTGTGCTGGAAAATATGTAGCCAAATTTGATTAGAGGTCAGAAATTTCATTCAAACCACGTAGTTAACATGAACTGTGGCGCTTAATCAGAACATGAATAGGGGTCTAATGCCCTAGAGTAAAATGGTTGCAAGATTCAGATTGTTAATGTCGTTAGCGTGCTTATTTTAAAAGTTTTTTTTTGGATATATCTTAGTTTTGTTGGTTTTGATAAAAAGTATATATAAGAACAATTGTTATAGAGATCAGTTTTTATTGTAAATTGTACTTATTGTTTTTTAAATGATTTATGTTAAGATGTTATTTTTGTAAAATTTGATTGAAATTGTAGTCAAATTTGATTAGATATCACACTTACAATGTAATTATATAATTAATATATGTTAAAATTGTCAAATATGATAGGTATTTGTCTTCTTATATATTTATATGTTTTTCTTTAAAAGAATTTCAATTACAATAGTAGTGTTTCTTATTAACAATAGAATATGTTTATCAATTGGTTTGAATATATACTTAGGTAGTTTATTTATCTTTAGGAAAAATGGTATACATCCCAAGAAAGATTAGTAAAGAGTTGAAGCTAAAATAATATTTAAGAGTAAAAATGTGTAGTCTAAACAAAAATCAATTATAATAGAGTCATAAATTAAAAATAAAACCAAACCAAGCTTTTCCATGTCTAAATTTGTATTGCAAAAAAGCACTCACAAACATTAAAAAATAAAAAATATTGCATTTTCAAAACTAAGGACCCCTTGAGCCCTTTTGAACCATCTACATTCAACATTTTAAAGTTTAACTTGAAAATTCCTACTTAAGCTACTATCTATAATAATTGAGCAAAACCAAAATAACTTGAAGACCAACAAAATTCCTCAAGGATGCATTATTTCATCTTCTTGGAACATAAATATCTCCCACATCCAAGAGTCAAAACCCTTCTTTTGCCAACCTCTTCATGACATAAGGACACCTTGAACCCACTCATGGTGCTTCTTCTTTGTCTACTCACTTGAGATTGTTGTCAACAAAAAAAATAGTCTGCACACTATTGAGTCCCCTGGATGACGACCCCCTTACCTTTATTCATGTCTAACTCTTCATCCTCTTCACCAAAAAGAACATATCCTTCCTCTAACATATACTCTTTTAACCACTCTAGTTCACTCCCCATCTTTAAACCTCGCTATGTTTGAAGAAAATTAACATTTTTTAGTATTTGCTAGTGATGAGCTTCAAAGGCTTTCTTGTCTCTCATGGAAAGAATTAGCCTCTTGCTCACCTCTTCTTCAAAACCTCCTTGACTAAAATCAACTAGGTATGGGCTTTGTAGATTATTGCCCCTATTTATTGCTACTCCATCCATGTCAAAAGATTTTCCCTAGAAAATTCCTTGCATAATGACATCAACTCAATTTAAAACACACCCATGGCCCATAAAACAAAGAAAACTACACCTAGAATGTCATTATTGTCTTTGTAATTATGATTTGTTTCAATAAATCCCTCCCTAGAATGTCTTTAAATTATCTTAAAGAAAGGTTGTTGATCTCATTAATCACTCTACTCCATCTTTCTCTGAGGATTTATTCCAAAAAGGCCATCTACCTGATTTTCTTAATAGACTTGAGGCAAATAGCTGAAAACCATTGAATCACTTTACTGACTCTACTAAAAAATCTTATTGAATGGAAACGGTTTGATATAACTGGGTATACTATAAAATTGTGTAGATAATTTTAGCATTGCCTCTCTCTACATTTGTGAGCTATCAAGGATAACTCATGACACTAGTACATTTGACCCTATTTTTCGACCATCTATTAAAATATTTTAGATTGGTCGAAATATGGAAGGAAAAACATCTCTCTTTTTTTAATCCATTCCCATGTTGGTCGAAATTTCGATCAACACGGGCTTCATAATGTTAAACTGAAAAAGGGATTTCCTATTTCATTGTTATGCATTTGCCTGCACGCGGGAGCTGCATGCAAAAATGGTTTTCGCTCTTCTGAACGCCTCAGAAAGATCTGTCCTCGCTGTGAAATGCTGGTAGATGCTCTTTGTAAGTTTCTCTTGTCTTCATTCATCCATTTTTGTTTTGATCTAAGATCGATTGGTGGAGTATTGAGCAAGAATGACTTGCTATAATAGTGGGAGTCGTCGGCGTGCCCTAGTTTGTCATTTTTTAAGCTTCAAACTTCTGTTTCTTCTAATGAATCGATAGATGCCTTTAAATTTCGGGGAGGAAGAATGTGACATTATTATATTTTTCAAAGTTTGTTTTCTTTTTGTTAACTCCTATTTGAATATTGGTGCTCGAAGACCACAGTTTGGGTTCGAAAGACTTACCTCGAATCAAATCCATCATGGCCATGAGTAGGAGCCAAGTCTAAGACACCGTATTGCACACCCTTGGATATTCAGATCCCATTGAATGTAAGAGATCGTGGACAGGAGAGTCTCCAAGTCCCACCGGGTATATACTTCTAGAATTACCTGTATATATTTATATTTATCAAAGAAATACAAAATATATAGTAAATAAAATTTGGGTAAATTAAACACACTGCATTGCAAATGATAACAGAGCACATTTATTTTTCTATTAGTAATGGATACTGTGTGTTTACTTGCAAAATGACAACGAAGAAACTCAACAAAAGAAGGAAAAGACTGGATGCAAAAGATGAATAATTGTAGAAGTAATATATCCTGTGAAGTGCACTATGATGAGACATGTCTATTCAGACACCCCACCCTTTTTGAAACTGTTGCAGTTGCACCTCTATGTTCTTATTGAAAACCATAACATCATTAAAGTATGAACCAAGGTAAGGACCAAAAATATCATTCATGTAGTTCATTTATATTCTTAAATTTAAAATGATACCATAACACATATAATTAATATCAGCCATATTGTATGGTCAATTTGCTTCCTTCACATTCTCTTCATGAATTGTGTGTTTGCAAACATTCTCTTCTAAGACTCTGTTGAAGAAAATATTAACCATTTTGATGGAATTCAAAACAACCTTATTTCTCAGAAGATGGCACTTAACCTCAATGGTTAGCTTAGCAAGTGTTGACAAATCCATGAAGAATAATCATAAGCAATACTCATATATTGACAACATCCCACACTCAAAGTCAAGTTCAATTTCTTAAAAAAATGAAAACAACTTCAATTCTCAGAAGATGCCTTTTAACCTTTATGGTTAGCTTATCAAGTGTTAGTGAATCCATTAAGAATAACTATAAGCAATGGTTATATATTTGCAACATTTTACACACAAAGGCTATCGCATTTTCTTTAAAAAAATCAAATCTTCTTATTTTATTATATCTGAAGAAAGATTATACACACTCAGGTGCACTAGGAACTCTTCGGGAGAAATACATTACCTGTGATAGTAATCAATCACTCAGCTTTACACATGATCATGTATAAATAAGCCTATATGCAGTTATCTTGCAGTTAGAACAACAATAACTACATCCAACTGTCTTTATCGGCATCATCCTTTGTAACATTTTGTCATTTGAACACTCATTTTAGTGCTTAGTCATTTGAAAATTTTGTCTATGGATCAGTATCAATACATTAGACAGAATGAGTGCATTAATTGATTCAGTAAAGCAGGTGGTCCTAAGCAATTGGAAGTGAAATTATTCACTAGTACATTTGAGGCCATTTTTCGACCAAAATTTTGGACCATTAACTAAATAAGTTTAAGTTGGTCAAACTATTAAGGCAAAAAAATTCTTTTTTTTACATGTAAGCCCCATGTTGGTCGAAATTTCGACCAACACGGGGCTTATACATCAAAAAAACAAAAAAAAATTTCTCACTTTCACTTTGTCTTTCGCGGGCGCGGGTTTTATGTGTTACAGCAGATCGATTCACATTGTTGGATGCCAGGAGATAGAAAGCAAGCCCGTCGAGATAGGCATTTCACTTGATAAAATGCTCTTCAAACTTTTCATAGCACTAGGCTTGAGCTCTTGAATCCATCTGTTTCACGCCCATTTCGTTTTCCAAGCTCTTGAATCGCTTTGGAGTAACCCATTTTCATTTGCTTAAGCTTTTGAATCCGTTTGTTGCAAACCCATTTCATATCTTCAAGCTTCTAAATCCTTTGGGACCATGCCATTATCATAATATTCAAACTTCTAAATCCTTTGTGATTTTGAGCGATACCCATTTCAATTTTAAGCCTTTCGAATTTTGCTGGCACAATTTCCTCTAGCTTTGTAGTCAATCTCGGGAAAGCCCATTTTGTTTTTCAAGAATAGATTTGAAAAATTGATCAACTGAAATCAAAGGATCGAGTATTCATGATGTGAGCAATTAGGGTTTGAATCAGACACTATGATTTGGGGGTTCTGTTTTGGCAACATGTGAATTCTTTTGAGGCCCAAAACATGACGTTTGGAGGGTTTAATATCAGTTGTGTTGTGTTTTTAGTATACTTTCTAGTCTGGGTTGATGCAATAGGAAGTGTTTCTAGAGTTTTAGTGAAGGATAGGTGCAATGGAATTTATTTGAATTACCAGGGGCAGACTCCAAGGATAACTTATCCCCTTACAACGAATGCAAAAGATCAGCCCTATGTCTTTAATTCCATGGAAACTGTGCTTAACACTAGAAAAGAAGAAGTTAAAGGGTGGCAGATTTATGTTGGGTTTCAACATGGGGAGATGTTGGTGGGCGTGAGCAATGCTGTGCTTGAAGATGGCTCCAGTTTTCCTGCCAATGTTAGTAATGGCACCATTTTGTCAGGATTCTCATAGATAGATCTCAAGACTGCTATTGAGACTGTTGGGGATTTGAACCAAATTCAGGTGCAAATTCAAATGAGTGGTGTTGAGTTTAGGGTTGATGAAATGGAAATCCCTATGCCTTCACACTTCAACTTGACTAATGAAGGCTACAAATGCAGTACCCCCAATGTTACTGGTAAGTAATTGTTTTGGTCCTCTCATAGTTCTTTTGTGGAAAATGGGGAAATTATTAAGGCATGGACTTTTATGTTTACTATTGTAGAATACTTTTTCCCTAGCTTTCCATTCTAAAAATCTATAACTAAGGCATATGATATGATCAGATGTTTGATGACATTTGCTTAAGTAGTCATTAATTGTTGTGTACATTTTATATAAAAATTGAGAAAGCATCTGCTAATTTACCACTCTATATTTGTGAAACTTTATTTCGATTTTGATCTGGCTATTTGTTATATAATTTATGTAGAAAATGAACCCAATCAGTAGTCTTAAAGGTTCATAGGATGTAATAGCAGTGTTAGTAAGAGTGAAAAATCTAGATATTAAATGCATTATTTTGAAGTGGTATTTTTTTTCAGATTATATTCGACAATGATTCAACAACTAAGGGGCATCTCTTCTATAAATTGATCCACGAGTTTTGTGACCGATCTTGTCTAGTGGGTCACACGTCACATCCAGCAAGTTGAATGTTATATTTTAATAGTTTATCTCAATTTTAACACTTTATCACTTCTCATGGGGATTTCAACTTGAGGTTCCTCTTCGGAAGTCCAACAATTTAACCATTTGAGTGCATCTAGTCGGAAACCAAAATTTTACTACACTTTTCTACTATATTATGTTAAGAGGAGATTTTTGGAGTTAATTGGGCATGCCACAGTAAACATGATGCTGAAAACAACCAAAATTCTCCATTTTATTCAATCATTAGTTCAACAGGTTCACGGTTAATACTTGTACTACAAGCAAGAGAGAGATTTTTAAATTTGACTCCTCTTCTTAATTAACAAGATCATATTTCCACAATCCATGATAGTTATGGTTCTTGGCTTCTAGATTAGTTTGTGTAGAGGATTTTACCATCAACATTTCGAATCACACTATGTGATCCATCATCAGGATAGAATCACACTACTTTTACCGTTACACCTCTTGCTCTCTCATCTTGATGATGGATCAGGTAGTGTTATTTGAAATGTTGATGGTAAAAATCTCTACACAATATAATCCAGAAGCTAAGCACCATAATCCTCTTTTTAATACTCGTGTTACACTGTATCGGTAAATGTTGATTGTCTTTGGTAGTGTTGCCCGCGGAAAACAAACCCAATTCTTTTTTTTTTTAATTAATTTCCATAATAGGGTTGTGGTTAATAATAATACTAAAAATAAGAGCAAGGAATTAAAAACTGGCTGCTCATTTTTATTGTTGTGGAGGAGAATTTTTGTCCCTAAGCAAGGCTGCTAAGTTAATGATATGTTGATAGCAAATTACTTCAATAGTATCATCATAAGTGGTAGCATTGCTTACAAGAAAGGGTAAGAGATTTTAATCTTGATTGTCGAGCTTTACATTTATGCTGGAAGAGATTTAAAACTCTAACTCAGGTCCTTTTAGAAACTTGAGTTTAAAATTAAAATTGTTTAGTAAGTGATAGCATGCAACAAAAAATGAGGAGTTTGGAAGGTTGCCTTTTCCTTTTGCACACTTATGTTGTGATAGGATTTTTTATCTTGATCTGGTAGTTCACAGCAAACAGTAGGTGGAAAAAATAGTCACCACTAAATGTGATTATTTATTCAATAGTTTCTAATGATTTCAACTAGCGCTGCTTGGGCCCTTTGACACTTTCTACATTTATTTAGAGGCTATATTTTTCCTAATTTAGTCTCTTTAATTAATTAACTTTAGCAGGGTCATAATAAGCACCAACTCTGCAAATAACAGCAAGGAGTACAAAAATTGATTGCCCTTTTTAGCATGTATGTTTTGGGACATATTTTATCCTGATATGGTCCCATGTAGTAAGAAATTTTTTAACTAATCCTAATTCATTATTAGTCAGTTCTTAGTTTAACAGTATTGCATTGGATTCCTAGCAGGCAAATCAAAAAAATGAATTTGATGATCAAATTCTCTTTTTGACATTTATGCTAGAGAAGAAGTTTTCTATTGGAAACACTTAAATGAGCTTTATATTTGAAGCATTATATAAACAAACGTACACAAAACAAGTCATAGATTAACAAGTGACTATTTGGCATTCACAACCCATATATCCAAGTGAGAAACTAGAAATGATAAACACATCAATCAAAATCACCAAGAACACACAACCACACCAAGAGGAGGGGGAATAGTCATCTCATTGGGGAATCAACCAAGGGGAAGGCTTTAAGAGGGAGGATCAGGGAACCCTCTATAAGGAAACTCAGGTGCGGAAACAACTTCCTACACTAATCTCATAAGGAAAGTATGATGCAAATCCTATTAAAATTTTCTACACTTACAGATTCAATATCATGTAAACAACAATATTGCAGCCAACCATGCTTACAAAAAATAGACAGAGAAAGGAACACATAACACAAGGATTTGCCGGTGGGGAAAAACCTTCCGGTAAAATAACCCCACCCCTTTAGAACCTGCACAATGTATTATCTTCAACACGAGGTTACAATACACTTGCAATGCAAGTTCAACATCAACAACAGAAGACTTTAGTAGCTACTCACAGTACCAACAATACACCTTTTTCGCATCGCATCTCTTTGCAACCCTAAAAATGCTTATAACATGTGCTTCACTTTAGGGCTACTCCCAAAGTTAAACCGTATTAGGGTTTTACCATTCTCCGAAAAAATAGGAACCCCCAAAAAGATTTTGGGCCGATGCCCCAAACCCCAATATTGGGGTAGAGTGTACAGTACTCAAATATCTTAGTTGCCACATGTCTTCACCTATCATTGAATCTTCCTAACATAGCTCTTACATGTCATAGGAATCTGTCATAACCATTTTAGTCATGATCTCCTTACACACAATTCAAGATGTCGACACATCAACATTATTTGCAAGAAATACATTTTACAAAACAAATAATAAGAGTAGGAATTATACAAGGTTGAGACACCTTATTCATAACACCCTCAGGCATCTTGAATCTTGGATTTCAGGCTGGATTGACACTCCCTAGCAATGCATGTTGGTCAACATAGTTGCAAAACTTAAATCAAGATTTATGTTGATAACTATGTTACATTCCTTATTTCAATCATATTTTTGGTTAAAAGGAAATTAAAAGGGGGACATTGCAGTTGGTAGGAGAACATTGTTCTTGTTAGCTTAAGGGATGAATAATTGTGGATGCAACCTAGCCAAAGAGTTCACAGGGCCTTGGGAGAGAAAAGAAGAAACTTGTATCCATTCATAACACTATTCAAAACAATACATGCCTTGGAAAGAGAAAAGAAGAAAATTGTATGTGTCCATAACACCATTTAAAACAATACAATGGGTAGACAAATGGAAAACAGATTGAGGGTTCTTGTGGAGTGCCATGAAAAAAAACTCAAGCTCTCATGAATCAAAATAAAAGAATGAAAACTACTTCTCCAAGCCATCCAAAATACGAACAATAATAATCCTAGATCCAACCAAACCAATGGGAGGGTTTCTAGCTCTAATCATTTTGAAAACAATAGTTCACCACTGAGGTCAACTCAAGGATGTGTAGACCCTCCTTTATAACATTAAATGGGCTAGATAGAGAAGAAGAAGAAAATAATGAATGAAACCATTAATTAGAAGAACTCTTTGAATTGTATTCAAGATTTGACCTTGAAATGAAGAGAAACATTCCATTTAGAGAGTTTTGTTAGGCCGGATCAAGAATTGACCATTTAAGGGAACGGGTCAACTTAATAAAATCCTAGATCATAAAGTAAGAAAAATAACTCTTCCTAATTTTGATGGGCTAGGGAATGTCACTACTCATTCATGGGTCCAAAAATTGGATACTACCCCACAATGGAAGAAGATGCATACATTTGGAGGGGGTTACTTGCAATTGGTGGCACCATGGTTTGCTTATGCAAGGGCATTAAAACATAGCATCATCTGATGACTTTACCTACAAAATCATTGACATATTTGATCAAAAGAATTTGGAGAGTCATTCCAACAATTAACCTAATTAAGGCAAGAACAGACCACGGAGGACTGTGTGATAGAATCACAAAGGCTTTTTGTCTTGGTTACCAGAATAAGTGAAAAAGAGACTCAGATACCTACTGTGGAGGGACTATTGGAATTGATCAAGGGCCTTGTATTTGCCTTTGATCTTACCACTCTCCAAGGTGCAATCTTAAGAGCCCTACAACTTGATACTGCTGAAACAAGGTCTAAAGGTTACTCTAAAAATACATCATCAAGAGATAAACCCTTCTATAAGGAAGACAAGCACCTAAAGACAACCATGAAATTTTTTGGACAAAAAATTTATGTTACAAGTGTAAGGAAAATTGGGAGAATGGATATGCTTTCAAGTGAGAAGAACCTAAAAATAAAGGCTTTTGCTTCAAGGAAAAACACAAATTGAAGTTAGAACATATATGAGAAAAAAGAAGACAAGTACACAAGCTAGAGATGAAGAAAAAGAAAAAAAAGAGAAAATCCAAGCAAAAGAAAAATGTGTGATGAAGAAGATCTTGAAAGCATCCTGTCAAAGAAACAAGGATAGTAAACAAATGGTGACAATCATTTGGAAATCCAAATTGAGGTGGGTTAATAAGGAGCTTTGGTGTGGAGCAAATCTAGTAGTGGCAATGCCCTTAATCCTCAAGATCTAGAAGCAAATTCCAACCATTCTCAGCAAGTAATTTTTTTTTCAATATCTCAACAATCATATGTGGGTGAGAATGGAGATGCATTTGGGAGAACCAATATAGATCTCTCCTCTAAGCACACTTCCGAGTTCGATGGAATTGTCTTGGCTGGATCTTCCTACCACTTGTGGCCCAAGGGTTCAAGTTGTCTTTGTTGGATGTTTTGCATCCTTTGGCTTAGTGGTGTACAGCCTTTGGCACCCCTATGTTATCCTCTCCAATCTCCATGATGGTTGGTTTTGGGAAGTGAATAAACAATCAAAGGAATGGAAAGAAATCTGTTAGTGAGAGGTGGTAGACATAAGTTCCCTGGAATTATTTAGGCTATCCCAAGGGATGAAATCATCATGGTGGATGTTCTTGTCACTTGTGGGCTAAGAGGTGAGTTGTCTTGGTCAAGTGCGGGCTGAATATTCATTCTGTATGACTTGGGTTGCCTTGAATTAAGTAGACCACCCTAAGGGATGGAATCATCATGGAATGTTCCTAGTGCTTGTGGGCCAAGGGACAAGTTGTCTTGGTTAGGCACTGCATGCTTTTCGGCTTAATTAGGGTGAATAATAACTGAGCACACTTTGTGGATTTCCTCTACAAATCCAAAATATGATTAATTGTGGGAATTGAAATGATTGGTTATTGCATAACTTATCTAGAATAAGATGATTATTGTTAGGTATGTATAGGTTAAGATAATTATGGACATATATGTATACATATCTATATTTGTTGATTAGATCCTAACCCTAAATAGAAATAATTTGTCTTATGAAATATACTTCAAATATAATCTAACATCATTGTTAGACCTAAACCAGGATTTATCTTTATAAATATATTACATTCCTCATTTCAATTAAATTTGTGATTTTAGGGAAATTTCAAAAAGGGGATATTACAATTACTATTTTAGTAGATGCTTTCTAACTTTACCCATTTAGAGGCTTGTTTAGTACAATTCCTTCCTAGGGTATGTGCTCTATCTGCTTTGAATTATGGCCTAAGGAAGTTTTGTAAGCTATTGCAAAGTCTCTTCAAGATATCATATTTGTTGATTTAAGTGCATCTTTTTGGACGAGACTTTTTGTTCGTAGCTTAAACTTTGATGAAAAATGTTCAGTAATAGGTATCTGAAATTTAGGAAAAGACAAGAAATTTTTTTTTAGAAGTGTCAGCCTTTAATCAAAATGAAGATAATGTCACCAATTCATTCCTCTGGAATTTCATGCCAAATTGATGTGATGTGGCTGTGAATCTTTTCAACTAATTGACCTTTTTACAACCAACTAAACTAACAAATAGTTCATTTATGCAGATACACTCCTATCCTACCAGAATCACACCATTTTGTCATGTAAAGAATATAATCGTCTCTTGGTTTATTATTGTGTGGGAAAAAGTAAAGTCTTACCAAATAATATAGTGCTAATTATAACTGAAAGGTATATTAATAAGAATAAGTTTGTTTTAGCATACGCTTGCTTTTTACATTCAAGTTGGAATTTTGACTTCAAGTTTTTTCTGTCCACCAAAAAAGCTCTTCGTGCTTATATCCTCTCAGAATTCCAAGAATGACTTCTGGAATGACTTTCCTTAGTATCACATTGATATGAGCATGGCACAGTTTAAAGTTTGGGTAAAATAGGTGCTTCTCTTATTCTTGTTTCCATGACAAATATTTGACCATGGAGCATTTGTAAATATATAAAAAATGGAGCAGTGACTTTAATTGTGTTGTATTTAAATATCTCCCTTTTGTCATGTTAAGAATCTAGTTGTCTCTACGTCAATCATGGTACATTTATTGAATATAGTCCCTCTTTGGCTTTTAAAAATCTTGCCACTTCTTTTGTAGTGTGTTGGGGAGGACATTGAAGACTTGGAATGCACACCAAAGCCAGAATTCAAAGGGATTTTCAAAGTGACCAATGTACCAAATGAGGTAGTTTAGGCTATTTCCTTTTCTATCATAAACTCTGTGCCTTTGAAACTTATTCTGATTCCTTTGAAATTTGATATATATGCAGAGAAAGCTTATTAAGCGGTGGTTTGATCATATGCATGAAGTCAAACTTGGGATTTATGTGACATACAATGGTGATTTTTTTGATTGGCCTTTCCTAGAGCAACAAGCTAATCATTATGGAATGAGAATGAGCGATGTAAGCGATTTTTCGTATCAAGTATGAAAATTGCTTAAATTAGCAAACTATTGGGGATTTTGAATTACTTTCTATTCAGGAGAAAGTTCACAATTCATGATGGTTCAATGAATCTGCATTGCCATTTAAAGTCTTAATGTGCAGAGTACTTGTTCCTGATGCCTAAGTAATTTATTTTGTCTTAGTTATATTGAATCAAACCATTATTTTATTTTTTCTTTTCTAATAAGTAATACATTTTGATTGTGTTCTCTAGGCATTATATCTAGCATGGAAGACTGATTTTTACCCTAACATAAGTGTGTATTTCATAGATAGAAAGTATATGACTAGAATGTTTCATTCATGATGCTGTGAATTTAAAGTGTTCTACACTCTCGCTTTATATATTAGTTTTGTCTTTTTATTGATGAAAGCCCTTGCTAGGTTATGTTTAATTTAGATTGGATGGTGATGGATATTTTACATTAAAGTCACCTGGGATTTGTACATGGGTGTGCCCAATTGGATATGTTGCACCAAGGACCAAAGTTGGTTGCAATATGTTTCTGATTTTAGCACTTTAACATGTCTCTTGGTGATTTGAACTGATGGCTCTGTCATGTGTCTGAGATCATTTACGACTCTTACTTATCCCATTTGACCTTAGGACAAGCATGTGACAAAATATTATTGATACTTTTGTTGATAAAAAACCCTTTGTTGCTGACATACTGAAATATAAAATATGAAATGCATGGCCAAGATAACTTAAATTAATAAATGAAGTAAAATATGAAAGATTAATTACACTAAGTTGCCAATTGTGTTTGGAAATAAAGTGAAAAATATTGTTTTTCTTAAAAACTATAGGTAGAAAAAGGTTTTAATGTGGATTTGGACAAGTATTAGCACAAAAATTGTGTTTTTCCCTACTGCCAAATCAGTTTTATAGGGAAGAATCACCATGAATTTAATAACAAGTCGCGTAGCAATCTGGCTTGTGAGTACTAAACAAGTTTTGCAATTATGGTTAGAATGTTTTACTCTTTTCTTACCTCATTTGTCCAGGTCTGAATGCATTGATGCTTCTTAGGCTTCAGTCTCACGACCCCATTAATTAAGTCTATTTTACAAAAAATATTTTTAGCTGGGACTTGTGCGAGCTTTAGAATTAACTTTTCCTATATTTGGATAGAATTAAAATTAAAATTAAAACTTAAAATGTTGTATGTATATTTCTTTCTTTTGATTTATTTTATTCTCTTGCTCTAGGAACAACTCTTCCTATATCATTTCCAGTTGATTGTTATTTGAGACTGGCACTCTAATGCTGTTTACCTAGTCCCCTTATTCATGAAAACTAATATAGTTTAAAATTCAAGTTTAATTTATGTTTTCAAATAGGAGAAGGTTTTTCAATTTCTCACCTGGACCCTTCAAAGTGATTTGTTAATTTGTGTTTGGCTACTTATAAGTTTTCATCTCCAGTAAATTGTTATCCTAAAGTTATTTGCATTATGTGAAGATACTGTATCATTCTGATATTACTATTGGTTGACTGCAGGAACTTGGCTTCCATTGTGATAAAATTCAAGGTGAATGTCGTGCTAAATTTGCATGCCACCTAGATTGTTTTTCTTGGGTCAAGTGTGACAGTTATCTACCACAAGGTAGCCAGGGCCTGAAGGTGCTAGTTTTGTCTATCAAAACATGTAACTTCTAATAGTTAAATAGCTTTTTGTTAGAGTTTCTATATTATGTTTAGAAGGAGCTTAAATTTAGAGAAATAGATCAAGACTTGCTCCAGATATTATTTAATCATTTGTACTTGGTGAATGCATTTTATGCCCAGCCTGAAATTAAAATGGAATTTATCCTTGGCTTAGACTGTGCAAGTTTTCCTTTTTCACACATATGCCAAAATGATTTTTTTTCGTTAATTGTAATTTTAATTCTATGAACCTCCTCTTCTTTTCCCTTCAAGATCTCGTGTCTTACTATCTTGATGTTTCTAAATAGTGGGCATATTCTTATGTATCTTTCCTATGTTTGTGGCAGTAGTAACACTATAAACAAAAAAATTGTCATTGATTTTAGAGCTGTAGTTTTATTTTAGACTTTCAGAACCTCTTCATCTAGAAGTAGAACATCCTTGATCCAAACTTGGCAGAAAGTGTACGTTTCATTTTACACGTGTTCTGGAAGGTTACTTTTCAAACAATTTTATCTCAAGTTGCACTTTTCTTAATGGATAGAATGCACTATGAACCTTTTAAATTGGTAGTTTCATGAATCTTGATTTTGTTTTAAGATAGCATAACAATTCAGTGGATGTCTTGTTTAAGATTAAAATGGTGGGTATATGTTTAATCTAGTTCTGTATCGTATTGCCTACCAGCTTTCTTCAGCACACTGAAAAAGTTCTTTAAATGGAATTCTCTACTTTTTGTTTTCTACATGTTTTGAGTTTTTTTGTTTTTGGTGAATTGCTATGAAAGGAGATTCCTCCCATTATATTGAAAGAAAGTAATTTGATTACAATGACTTCCTATAATTTGGCTAAGATCATGATGCGAATGCCTTGAGTGATGTCTTGCAGTCTTTTGATCTAATCAGGAGAAAATAGATTTCATTGAAGTTTATTAAATAAGCATATGTTTGCATGTTATTTGTTGCCAGCCTTTTCATCAGAGTGATGCATGCATCATGTCTTTGCTCTTGCTTGCTGTTGAAATGCATCCTCAACTAGGCCTCCTTTTGAATCTCTTCTCAAACTAGCAAGTGCCGTCAATGCCACAAACCTATAGACTCGATTCACTATGTTGTTGATCACTCTTCTACCACATTCAAATTTGTTAAGTGATTTGTATTTTGTTTAGTAGATGTATTCCTATTTTAAGCTGTAGACAACAAATCAGAAATATACAAGTATTATGTCAGTGCTTAACAATTCAGTTAATTGTCCTAGGACAAGTTTTCCTAGTTCGCTTGTATTATATCTTATGTAAGTTCTAGCCTATTGACTTATTCTTGGTCATTCATGGTTATGATCCATTCGAAGTAAATCCTGAGGATATAGTCTGCTTTGCAATGGAAGAGCCACAGGTCAGTCATAATGATACACTTGAATATTGATGCCGATTTCTTGATTCACTCATTTTGTATTTTACTAGTAGGAGTAAAAGATAATATTGCATTGCTATTTCCATTGCTTGTTTAAATTATTTGTCAGTGTACTAGTTTCATTGTTCTCCATTTCTGAGTGCCATGATGTGTCCTTTTGATACTTATTTTGTGCAAACAATGGCTTCCTATTTAGTATTTGATGCAGTTGCAACATATTACCTTTACATGACATATGTACACCCTTTTATCTTTTCTTTAGCAACAATAATCCCTATGCCCCCGATGAAGTTTTACGCAAAGGTAGTGGAACTCTTTGTGAAATGTTGCTTATAGTTCAGATGACTAATCTTTCAATGGCTTGAAATCTTTTATAAATTGTTCCAATCTAATTTAGGGTCACTTAAATCTATCAAGGTTTTGGAATATTTACACATTTAGAAAACTGAAATTCAATAATGTATACTTTTAAAGATTTTTTGTAAATGAAATGGCTATTGAAATAATTACATTCCTGGTTGTTCCCTACTATTTCGGTACAACATTGGTTAAATCCAAGTTAGATCTTATTAAGTGTTATAATGCTTAAATGCTTTCTTCAAGTCCCGGATTTTCATTCTAGAAAAATATGTTTATTTTCTTTAGCGATTTCATCCTTTTTGTTCACATGTTTTTTGAAAGGTGCTTTGAGGCTTAAACATGATTATTAGTGCTTTGGTGATTATAATATAGGGTTTTGATGATATTATTGTTGGATTTTTATTAATGTATGAACCTTTGCAGGCATTCAAGGCAAACATCATTTGTTCCAACAAGCATCAATCTGAACTAGAAAATTTTTGCAATGGGCATCTACTTGAGAGTGAAACATATATTGGAGGCCATGTTGAATGTCTTGAAAGTGGTGTCTTCCGCTCTAATCTTCCTACAAAATTTTGTCTTGAACCTTCAACTTATCAGGTGCCTTTCTGGTCAAAATTTATTTTGAAAGAATATATTTTGTAGGAATTTTTCGTTGAGTACTATGTTATCAAATTCTTCATTGGCAAGCCCAAAGTCTGGTCCCATTCTTGCAAAAGTATGGTCCTTATCATATTCTTGCTAAAGTCTTTCCAAATTTTGTTAAACGAACCCAACACAAATTTTGTAGATAATGCTTTGTCATATAAGACATAGCTCTGCAATGTGTTTGTAACATCTGGCTCTGAATTTTCTAGTCCTTTGGTGTCTGTTGATTGGTGTAGGTATTGTTAAATGAGCATTGTGGAAGCAAGTACAGTATTTTAGGGAATATACATCTCAAATAACAACCGTTGTTAGGGAAAAGCATGCTTCGAGTATTGTAAGAAATGCACTTTACTACTTGGCTGCAGGGAATGCTGATTGGGGTGTTAGTTATTTCTTCAATATAAGAAATGTTAATAGTAACCGTGCTAGGATCTGTACAATGCTAGAGCCAGAAAGTTCATAGTAGTAGGGTTGTCGATCTTGGGATGTTCACCTTAAAATAGAACATTTCTTGCTATGGCAGAGAGGCCATGCAATGTAAGAATAAATGATGCATCACCCTACTTCAACAAAAATTGGACACCTACTCTCTCCAACTTGGAGAGCTCACTGCCAGGATCAACTATTGTTTACTCAGATATCTATGACATTGCAGTGGATGTTGTTGCTTATCTATGACATCTATACAATTTTTTCACCATATAGCTTGGATGGACCAAAAGATTCATCACTAGAACCTTGTAGTTTTGATTCTAATTGTGGATGTTCTCAAGAAAATCAAAATTCTGCTTCTTACCAGAGTAATTCCTTTCAGATTTTGAAATTTCATATGAAACCAAACATTGAACTGATTAAAAATCCAACCTTGCTGATTGTGTGAATGTGTTCCATAAAGATAGAGGTTTCACACATCACATATCCTTTTTTTATTCATTGATTACACGATCAATAAACAAGTTAACTAAAATCTCTACATTTCATGTTATATCCATGTGTAGCATGTGCCTCATGGCTATGTTTTTGTGATGGGCAATAACCGGAACAACAATTGTGACTCTCATGTTTGGTAAGTAGAGTGGAAGCTTAAGTTTTTAATAGACTGTGTCCCACCTATATTTGTATATCTAACTTTTAAATGGACTGACTCTGATTTGTCTTATTTTAAAACAGGGGATCTCATCCTGTCAAGAACATTCTAGGAAGATATGTAATGTGTTATTTGCGACCATCACAATTGGGATTCGACATATACAGATATCATTAGAAATTTAGAGGCACGAGATTTTCCAGGATGTTACTAGACAATAGCTTTTATGACAACATGAATTTCTTTTTGTGGAGAAAATCCTAGTAGTAGTCATGCATCATATGCAACCTTCGAATATTGGCAGGGACCCTGGTGGACAGAAAACTAGTGGTTGTGAGTATGTGTCATTGGAATATCAATTCTTGACTAGGGTAAAGCTTCTTAGGAAAATGTTGTCTATAGTAAAATGAGCAACTGCAGACTCTACAGACTCACTTCTCAGTCACATAATTTGGTGGTTGTAATTTCCTTATGTTTCTGATTACGAGATACTACTTGAATTCTTCACAATTCAATGAATATAGAAACAGTTTCTTGTATTAAAGTAATATTTGAATGATTCTTAATTCCAAATGCATATACAGTATGGTTCATATCAAAATAATTATGATTGCATAACAATCAAGATGATATATATTTTCTATTTCTGATATATAGGAAATTACATGCAATGACTGAGGAAATTCTCAGTACCTTGTATTGTTCGTTGTGTCTGATATACAAGTAAGAATTTGCAAATATGCAGGTCGTCTCTGATATAACTTTATATTTATGCTCTAAATATTGTGATAAGTTGTCTGATACGACAATATAAATATACTCAAAGATGATGTCGTTTCTAATGGTAGACTTTATATGCCTACACTGAATGGGTGCCAAAGGCAATATGCTCTCTTACAGAGTGATCATTATGAGATACAAAATATAATAAGTTCTTCCAATCATCCTAAGTTGAATGATAGAACTACCTTTTTACAGCTTTCATTAGAAATGATTAGTCATGTTGTAAATGATGTGAGTTATATCTCTTTTCAGTCGCACCCTTTTATAATAATCTCTAATCACTTCTCTTATGATCCAGATTGGCTTGTTCACAATAAGCACTGGGTGGGGGTGACTTGGTGAGCTGACCTAGGGGGTGGACTTGGTGAGCGAACATAAAGAGTCCACTTGGTGAGCGTACTTGAACTGTTGGCTTGGCGAGCTGACTAGGGGAGTCGGCCTAGCGAGCTGACATGGTGAGTCGACTTAAAGTGGCCAGTTGGTGGGGCAAGTGGGGGTGACTTGGTGAGCTGACCTGGAGAGTTGGCCTAGGGGGAAAACTTGGTGAGCGAACTTAGAGAGTCGACTTGGTGAGCGTACTTCAATTGTCAGCTTGGCGAGCTAACTTGGGTAGTCGGCCTGGTGATCTAACATGGTGAGTGGGCTTAAAGTGGAAACTTGGTGGGGCAAGTTGGCAAGCCGACTTAGCGAGGCCACTTAGAGATGCAACATGGAGAGCTGACTTGGTGAACAAGCTTGATGAGTGGACCTAAAGACTGACCTTGATGAGGCACTTTGATGGGGTGACTTGATGACCGAACTCAAAGAGTCAACTTAGCGAGCATACTTGAATCGTCGACTTGGTGGGGCAAGTTGGTGAGCTAACTTAGCGAGTCCACTTGGTGAGGCGAGAGGTGAGTCAACTTGGTACGACAACTTGGCAAGCTGACTTGGTGTGCGGACTTAAAGACTGACCTTGATGAGGTGCTTTGGTGGGGTGACTTGATGAGCGAACTTAAATAGTCAACTTTGTGAGCGTACTCAAACAATCGACTTGGTGACATGACTTGGTGGGCTAGCTTAGCGAGTCGACCTAGCGTGTGTACTTGAATAGTAGAATTGGTGAGCTGAGTGAAAGAGTCAACTCATTGAGGTGATTGGGTGGGAGCGACTTGGCAAGCTGACCTGGAGAGTTGACCTAGGGGATGGGCTTGGTGAGAAAACTTAAAGAGTCAACTTGGTGAGTGCACTTGAATTATTGACTTAGCGAGCAGACTTGGGGACTTGGTGGGACATGTGGGCGAGCCGACTTGGTGAGGCGACTTGGTGACATGAATTGGTGGGCTAGCTTGGCGAGCCGACCTTAAAGAGTTAACTTTGTGAGTGTACTTGAACAATCAACTTGGTGACATGACTTGGTGGGCTTGGCGAGCCGGCCTGGCATACTTGAATAGTAGACTTGGTGAGCTGACTTAAAGAGTCAACTCATTGAGGTGACTCAGTGGGGGTGACTTGGTGGGCTAACCTGGAGAGTTGACCTAGGGGGTAGACTTGGTGAGCAAACTTAAAGAGTTGACTTGGTGAGTGTACTTCAATTGTCAGCTTGGCGAGCTCACTATGGGAGTCGGCCTGGCAAGCTGATATGGCGAGTCGACTTAAAGTGGCAACTTGGTGGTGCAAGTTGGTGAGCTGACTTATCGAGGCCACTTGGTGAGGCGACTTCTCGAAGTAACTTGGTGAGCTGACCTACTAAGTGTACTTAAAGACTGACCTTGGTGAGGTGCTTTGGTTGGGTGACTTGATGAGAAAACTTAAAGTGTCAACTTGGCATGCCGACCAAGTGAGTTTACATGGTGAGCGAGCTTAGAGAAGCAACTCTATGGGGAAAATTTGTAAGCACACTGAGTGAGCCCACTTGTTGGGGCAAGGTGGTAAAACCACTGGGTGAGTCAACTTCGTGAGCTGACTTAATGAGTCAACTCGTTGAGGTGACTGGGTGGGGGTGACTTGGTGAGCTAACCTGGAGAGTTGGCCTAGGGGGCAGACTTGGTGAGCGAACTTAAAGAGTCGACTTGGTGAGCCTACTTCAATTGTTAGCTTAGCGAGCTAACTTGGGGAGTCGGCCTGGCGATCTAACATGGTGAGTGGGCTTAAAGTGGCAACTTGGTGGGGCAAGTTGGCGAGCTGACTTAGCGAGGCCACTTAGAGACATGACATGGCGAGCTGACTTGATGAGCAAGCTCGATGAGCAAACCTAAAGACTGACCTTGATGAGGCACTTTAGTGGGGTGATTTGTGACCGAACTCAAAGAGTCAACTTGGTGAGCATACTTGCACTAGTGCATTTGGGTTCATTTTTTGACTTTCATTGATCAAATTTTTGACCCAATTTTTGACCAAATTTGACCAACCCATTGGTCAAAATTTATCTGGTTGAAATTTTGACCAACTCACTGGTACATGATTTGTCTCAATCATATAACTAATTATATATTTTTCATATTAGTTACTATCAGTGTTTTTCAGGCATTCTATAAAACAGTTCACATGCCTTGCGTATGATATGACATTTTGCATGCATCCTGCACTCTCTCTCATCCGGCTAATGATGGATTACGTAGAGTGATATGAAACCATGATGCTAAAAAACAAACAATCAAATCCAAAATGAACTTGCACTACAAATGGATTGTGGAAATCTGATATTGGTAAAATTGCATGCATGTCTATCAGGACAATCACAACTTAAACATAAATTTGTCCTAGTAGACATGCATGCAAAATTAACAATATCAGATTTCCACAATCCATTTGTAATGCAAGTTCATTTTGGATTTGATTGTGTGTTTTTTTTAGCATCATGGTTTCAGATCACTCTCTGTAATCCATCATCAGCCGGATGAGAGAGTGTAGGATGCATGCAAAATGTCATATCATATGCAAGGCATGTGACTGTTTTATAGAATGCCTAAAAAAAAATTTACACCCACCTGTTGGTAGAAATTTCTACCTTCATTGGTCAAAATTTTTGACCTTCATTGGTCGAAATTTCTACCTTCATTGGTCAAAATTTCTACCTTTATTGGTCAAAATTTTTGACCTTCATTGGTCGAAATTTCTACCTTTATTGGTCGAATTTTTTTCCTTCATTGGTTGAAATTTCTACCTTAATTGGTCAAAATTTTCTACCTTCATTGGTCAAAATTTTGACCAATTCTTGGCAGAACTTGCACCATGGCTATGGAGGTTTTTTGACCAACATATTGGTCAAAATTTCGACCGAAAAAATTCTGACCAATGGGTTGGTCGAAGTTGGTCGAAGTTTGGTCAAATATTGGGTCAAAATTTTGACCAATAATGGTCGAAAAATGGTCTCAAATGTACTAGTGTGACTCTTTGGGCATTATTTAAAAAATATATTTCAAACTAATTAAAAGCCATTAATCTAGGCTCATTCATATTTGTATGAGAAACTAGGCGGTAGTGTCTACTCATCATTTAATACCATCTACATTCTTATATTGCTAAAATCTTGTGGGATTATTGTAATCAAGAATTAGCCTAGCTAAAAAAAACTAACTTAACTTTGAAGTTGGCATTACTACATTTGGGCCTAAATTGTGATGGTACCACAAATTGGCTTCTATCGATTGGGTGTTGAACTTTTGTTGTCGCAAATTGGGACAATAAGGACGTCCATCGCAACTATGATGGTTAAAGGTGTCATAACTTGGAACATGAAAGGGAGATAGTTCATCTTCTTTCCCTCCCACTTGCGATAGTAGACCGTCACAATTACGACTGTATAAGCTTCCAGTCTGTCATTGTACCGATGGCTAGCCATCAAAGCTATCCATCCCAATTGCGACAACTATGCAATAGGTGTGCTATAGATGTGATGGTTATTTGTCAGGACAATCTGTTGCAATTGCGACAGGGATCTAGCAATAATGCTATTAGTGTGATTGATATCCGTTGGAACAAGTCGTCACAATTGCGACGATTTGCTAAATTATTAAGAAAAAAATTGGTAGCAAACAAATCCCATTGTTATTTTTCCACTCTGATTCACTTTGTAGTTTCATCAATGTGCTAAGTGGTAGCTAGTTGCATGAGTTAAGATCCCTTTTTAAATGTGGCTGGGCAAGGCTAGGGAAATTCAAGCTAATAGGCCTACATTATTTTAGTTCCATTATCTTCTTAAACTATCACATCATACCTTAACCATGGTTGGTTATGGGTAAACTCTCCTTTCTGTCCATGAGACAAATTTTGATGATTTCTCAGTAATGTAATCCTTCCCGAAGAAACCCAACGTGATCAACATCTAGTTATGATTATGACAATCCCCCAAAAAATGTAGGATAATTGATATAATATTAACATGAATAAATTTTCAAAACTAGTCATAATAGAGAGATGCATATTTTCGATTCGATCGTGTGCCATATTTTTGCATCAAGTGTGATCCATCATAAGGATGAGAAGAGATAGAGGAGATAAATTAGTGAATGTGATCTGAAATGTTGATGCAAAAATATGGCATAATCAAATGTAGAATATACATCTCTCTAATACAATATTAATTTTATTATTGTTAGTTAGTTGTCATCAACCATAGGTTAATATTGAGCTTCACTTGGTTTTGAGAATAGTTTAATATTCTCTACTAATCAGGGCCAACCATGTAAAGGTGGAAGCTTATTTGGCCCCACCCCACCCCCAACATCTAAATTCCCCGTTAACATCTAAAATCTATAAGAAATGATCAATCTTTAAAGTACAAAAAAAGGTTACACACCTACAAAAGTGACATCATTTTCTCATCTTTTGGTGCATGTCACTTTTCTGTCACATCCAAAATAAGATTCTACCACTCTAAATTGAGAATGCACGTGAAGTTGCATTCTATACGCATGGACAATAGAAGGAGCTAAGAAAACACACCACATTTACATTTATTTAATAAGTCTATGCAAACCTCTAACAAAAATGCAAACTTGTTAGGTTTTTTCATCCGCACCTAATGTCGTATGTATATGAATTGAGATTGCATATTGAATTATGGTGTCATTCTGCATTCTCTGATACCAATAGATTCACATAGTTGGTTGTCATACAATCATAGGTTAATGTTGAGCATCATTTGGTTTTGAAAATAGTTTAATATTCTCTACTAATCATGGCCAACCACGTGAAGGTGGAAGCTAATTTTCCTACCACCCCAACATCTAAATTCCTCATTAACATCTAAAATATTTAAGAAATGATCAATCTTTAAAGTACAAAAAAAGGTTCTAAACCTGCAAAAGTGACATCATTTTCCCATCTTCTGGTGTATGTCATTTTTTCATCACATCCAATATAAGAATCTGCCACTTTGAATTGAGAATGCACATGCAGTTGCATTCTATATGCATGGACAACAGGTGCAACTGAAAAAATATATCATCATTACATTTATTTAATAGGTCTATTTAAGTTTTTAAAATTATAGACCATCATGAACATTAGAACTCTAGTTCTTATGGCCAAGAGAATGTTTGTAATGATCTATAACTTAAAATACCTAATTAAAAACCTCTAACAAAAAATGCAAACCTATTGCATTTTTTAGCTGCACCTAATGTCATATGCATATGAATTGAGATTGTATATTGAACTATGGTCTCCTTTTACATTGCCTGAAACCATGAGATTCACACGGTTAGTTGGCATGCAGTCATACAAGGTTAATGTTGAGCTTCATTTGGTTTGAAGAATAGTTGAATATTAATTACTAATTAGGGCCAACCACATGAAGGTGGAAGCTCATTTGGGCCCACACCCCCCCCCCACATCTAAAATCTTTAAGAAAGGATCAATCTTTAAAGTACCTAGAATTTCCTTACTGGCTCCTACTACTCTCAGGGGAAGTCCATCTTCATTGCTCACAAGCAATTCATCACAATTACTTACTAATTCTTGTACATCTAACACAAGTACATCCAAGAATGTTCTCATTGTCTCCTACATAAAATGAATCCAATATTACAAAATGTCCCCTAATAAATAATAGTTCAAGTGAAATAAACACATGAAAAATGAGAGAGAAAAAGAGGAATATACTTACCAATAGGTGTTGCCATCACATATGTGGCCATGCTACATGTTGAGTGAGTTTTATTGTTTTTATGTTGTGTCAAGATCTCTTTGTTTATACATACATACATACATACATACATAGACACATTCATATGTGTGTATGTATGCATATATACATATATATGCATATATAGAGATCACAATGGCATGACAACGAGATGCAAAGATCACAAGGGCATGACAATGAAATGCAGCAATCACAAGGGCACATAAATACATACATACATGTATACAAAGAGATCTTTTTTATAGTGCTAAATGACTTACCTCATGATCCTCCACAAAAATAATGCAGACCAAGAAAAATGGGCAAAGTTCACAAGAAATTTTACAAAAACATATCATAGAATATATTTTTAGAAAGAAACAATCCATAACCCAGTTAAATGGGTCTAGTTGTTGATTAGTTGGGTTGGTTACAAATTCCTATATAATTGTCATCAGATTAGGTACAATAAAATGAATGAGATGTAAAGATCACAAGGGCACGACAACAAGATGTAGAGATCACAATGGAACGTCAACAAAATGCAGCAATCACAAGGGCATGGCAATGAAATCCTAGATCTCCACTGATTTCCACAATCCACAAGATCTCTCTATATATACATACATACATAAATAGACACAAACATGTGTGTGTGTATGTATATATACACATATATATACATATGCATATGCATATCTACATACATGCATACATATATACATACATACTATGTGTGTGTGTATACACAGAGATATTTTTTAGGTGCTTATTAGATCTTAGCACAACAAAAAAGTTGATCTAGCTACATACATATTCCAGAATCCAAATAATAAAATAATAAAACTAACTCAACCTGTGCTAAGTGACTTACCTCAAAATCTTGCACACAAATAATACAGAGTTAATGGCTAATATGTATATATAATGTATGTGTGTAGGGGAAATATAATGCCCATTAAAAATGACATTAACTTGCCCATTTTTCCTGGTCTATATACATACATACATACGTACATACATACATACATACACATACATACATACATACATACATGTACACATACATATATACAAACATACATACATACATACATACACCTGCATCCTTTGCATGGTTTATAAGTAATGTCATTGTGGCAAAGGCTTCTACAAGGGAATGAGTCTCGTGATTATGACATTTACACCAAAAAAATGGGGAATGATTAATGTCATGTTTTCTTTTCTTTTTTGTTTATTTTGCGCAGTCCTCCATATGGCCTATAGTAATATATGTATTGCATCTGCATTTGCTTTGTTGTTGCTTATAAGAGTGTTTCAAGGTTGGGACCACTTCAACATCCTTTGCATGGTTTAGAGGTAATGTCATTGTAGCAGAGGCTTCTGCAAGAGAATGAGCCTCGTGATTATGGCATTTACACAAAAGAAGAACTTGCTTCTTCAACTCCTTACAATCAACTCTTCACTAAAGTTATTCTTCTAGTAGTGAGAATAGCTGCTACAAATTCCTAGGAGCAAAGGGACCCTGAACCTATGCTACATTTTCTGGAGACATGGGAGGAGTATTCATAACATTTTGGATCATATAGGTATTCCCAAATTAACAATAATAGTAGATACTTGGGATCCTCACAGGGAGAGCATACCAATACATGCATGGTTACATCCTTGGTTTCCATTGTTGGGTCATTGTATGGAACCTTTTTATCAAACCATTCATTATAAATTGGGGAACGTGCTTCATGCCTGGCATTCAAGTGATGCATCTACATATGGAATTTTATCACCTTGGAAAATTGTATTTGATCCTGCTAGGTGGGTACAACTTATGGTTCATTTTATTGTACCTAATTTGACGAAATTTTTATAGGAATTTGTAATCAACCTAGCTAATTAGCAACTAGACCAATTTAACTGGGTTATGGTTTGTATATATATGTACACATGCACGCGCGCGCGCGCACACACACACACACACACACAAATAATAGTAATATATGTATTGCATCTACATTTTCTTTGCAATTTCTTATAAGAGTGTTTCAAGGTTGGGAACCACTTCAACATCCTTTGCATGGTTTAAAGGTAATTTCATTATGGTAGAGGCTTCTGCAAGGGAATGAGCCTCGTGATTATGGCATTTACATAGAAGTAGAACTTTCTTCTTCAAATCCTTACACTCAACTCTTCACTGGAGTTATAATTCTAGCAATGAGAATAACTGCTACAAATTCATGGGAGCCAAGGAACCCTAAACCTATGCTACATTTTCTGGAGACATGGAAGGAGTTTTCATAACATTCTAGATCATATAGTGATGCCCAAACTAAGAACATCAGTAGATACTTGGGATCCTCATAGGGAGAGCATGCCAATACATGCATGGTTACATCCTTGGCTTCCATTGTTGGGCAAGTGTATGAAGCCTTTATATCAAACCATTCGTTATAAATTGTGGGATGCACTTCATGCCTAGCATTAAAGAGATGCATCTACATATGAAATTTTATCACCTTGGAAAACTGTATTTGATCCTGCTAGCCAAAAACAAATGATTGTTGGAGGCAGCATTTTTTCCAAAGTGGCAGTAGGTTTTGTATCATTGGCTTTGTGCAAATCCTGATTTTAATGAAGTAACAAAATGGCTTGTAGGGTGGAAAGGAGTATTTCACCCCGAGCTTCTTGTGCCAAAATCTCTCTATATACATACATACATAAGAACACACACACATTTGTGTGTGTGTATATATACATATAATGACTTAAAATAGTTAAGTGCTACCTAACTATGTCCAAGGCATTTGCACACTGGAGGCATACTCTACCTATCAAGTTGCCTACATATTAGTATCCACGAGATCAAGACCCTTGAGATGCTCACTCTAACGAATATGTAGCTCTGGTTTCTAATTGTTTTGATGTAGTTGTATTCTTATAATTGTTGGTGAGCTTTACTCACCTTGTAGCGTATACCCCTAGTTCACATTTTTGCTATTATTGCCGAACTCTTTTAGGTTAGTTTCATGCTTGATGATTAGTAGCTTTGTTTATAGATTATTAGATATTATTTTAGATTCAGTTGATTTATGATGAGATTGTGGATATTGTATACTTCATGTATGTATGATGATTAGTACAGTGTTTTCAGTTATTGATGATGATTAGCTAGATGGTTTATTATCATATGTGTTTTCTTATGGATACTTACCCCATACTACATGTGTATGGTGTGCGTGTTTGTTTTCTTTATGTATGGCATTTCTGATGTGGTTAAGGAAGGGAGTTGTAGTCACCTGCTAGTCATGATCTACACGATGCACCACTTCCTACTATTGCCTGTTTAGCTTAAAATATAGTGTTTGTACATGGGTGGGTTTTATGCAGGTTGGAAGCACCACGTATTGACTTCCTTGAATTGCCAAGATGAGCGTACCCTATCGCATTATCTCAATGGTAAGAGAGGGGAGATAAATTATTGAGTCCAAATCCTAAACCTTTAACCCATTTGTCCTAATTAAAAATTAGGACAAGTATCTGAGTTGAGTACCCTTCGAATGCGTCAAATGACATTAATTCATGATTATAACCCTTTAGTTTGATTTGGTATGTGTTTTACTATGATGGGTGAATTTTCTATTAATTAAGTCTAATTAAAAGATTAAATTAATGGTTTAATTTAATGAAAAATTATTATGATATTATGATATTTAAATATATTTAATTAATTGAGAAATTAATTAAATAAAAAGAATTAAATTTGAAGATGAAAGTTATAAGTATAACTTTAGAACGTGATAATATTTATTTAATTTAATAATAATATATTTAGAGTGCATTTTTAAATAAATGCTAAATATTATTGTTATTTAAGTTAATAAATATTTTATCAATTAAGTTTTGAAACTAAATTAAAGAGTGAAACGATATTAAATTATTAAAAGTTTTAAGTTTGCATGATGTATGCATCAGATTAAAATATAAGAAATCAATTAAAAGACAAAACAGGTGGATTTAATAAAGATATTTTATTGCATAAAGTGCATGCATGGGATTAAAATTAATTAATTAATTAAAGGATGAGTCAAGTGAAAAGTAAAATAAAGTTATTTTATAATTTAATAAATGTGCATGGAAAAGATAAAAGAAAGATAAATAAAAGTTAATTTAGAGTTTGAGTCTGGTAAGCATGGAGTTCTCCTGGGTGAACGCACAATTAGTGCCTCAATTTAAGGAGAGAACTCCTTATCACCAATGGAGGGTTCATTTTTTGAGTTTGGAAGAGGAATTTGGGAAAATTCACAGAGAGAATTTTTTGGAAAGAAGTGAATCCTTGCACAATCTTCAAGTGGTTGCGAGTTAGCAGCAGGTTCAAGTAGGGTCTTGTGTTTTGATCACTAATTGAATTATGTTATTTAGATAATTCTTTCTTCTTCATGATTGTTGAGATCGATTCTCTAGATTTTGTTGCATGAATCTGTCGCTCTCTTGTTCTGAATCTTTTGCTATTCAATTCCATTTGTAGATCTGGGTTGAAAAACTAATTAGAAGGCCTTGTTCTACAAATTGAAAGAAATTAGTTTTAAAGTAGGGAGGGTTGAGATTTTAAAGAAAATTTAATTTAGAAATTTGAATGTTAATCAAACCTTTTTATTAGATGATTTGGGAAAGATCTGAAATTGAAATTGGACATTCTAAATTGAAAAGAATTTGTATGGTTGCTAGTAATTCTTCTATCAGAGTATATTTGTAAATATATTTTATATATATAATAAATATATATTATTAAAAGTTAATAATATTGGAAGGGGTTTGTTTTTAATAAAAAAAATTATATATATAATTTCATTTAATTTAAAAATTATAATTAAAAAAATATATTAAAATGGGGTGGGCAAGGGCCACAAACCCCCCCACTCCCCTTTTCTTCCTTACCTCCTTCCATGTGCAGTACCCTGTGTATGTAGACATACTGTTGTACGCAATAGCAATAATAATTGCTGACTACGACAATAGGCCATCTGCGGTTGCAAGTGGCCACACGGTGGCAGCCTTAAAAGGTCGATTGGTAGGCCTAAAATGCTACATTAATGCATTAAAAAATAATTTGATTTGTATTTTTATTAAATTTTTAATTTTTTTAAATATAATTAAACATAATAAATTTATTAAATGTTTTAAAAATTTATAATATATGTTAATAGTAAATTGTTAATATTATATAATTAGTTAATAATTATTAAATATTAATTATTAAATAATTCATAAGAGTTATAATTTTTAATAATTAATAATTATTAAATTTAGTAATTATGAATTTATAAATGAGACTAATTGGAATTAATATAAATTCCATTTAATTATGATAATTATATTTATTATTTAAAATTTGATTATTAATGAAATTGGGATTATTTTTATTTAATAATCACTTATTATTATTTTAATAATTTGATGAATGATTATTAATACTTTTAAGTCATGATGTGATTTCTATTATTATAAAAATGAGAAAGGGTTTAATTATAAGGGGCTACTGAGGAACTTATAGTACAACTGGAAACTTAAACTTTATTGTTTAACTCAACTTTGTATTCTCAAATCAAACCAATTGTGAGACTATGATGTTTTCTATGTACCATTTATGTTTTGAGGTGTTGGGGTTGACTTAGCTTTGACCAGTCCTAGGATGTTTACTAGAGGCTTGGGGGTTATGTGTTGGTGATGTCATGCTAATGTTGATCTCGATCTTGATTACTTTTACTTAACCATGATAATATGATGATATGCTCTATGATATGTTTGTATTTATTGTTCATTATTGCTTTTCAGTGATCTTGTGTGACACTGAGGTGGATGATTGACTTACTTGACTTAACCATTTATGAGTCCTCGATTAGTTTTACTTGGGTTACTTTCCAATCGCCTTGATGGGACTGAAGTGTTTTCTTTGATCTTGATGATATCATGTTGTGACATGTTTGACTTAACCATTTTGTGTTGTTGATCAATATTAGTGGGATACTTTCCTATTGCTCATTGAGAACCGATGGATATTGTGATTTATCTTTGATGCTTTCTAGTTGCTCATAGAGAACTAATGTGATTATTATGATTATCTTTATGATGCTTTCTAGTCACATGTGTATGACTGAGTTGGTTTTTATATGATTATGGATTTGTGCTTTTATTGAGCCTAGGGTAGGTTATTTATATGTAGTGTCAAGAAGTGGCTTGCAATGAGGGCCTGGGCTCTAAAGTGGCTGCCAGGGTAACTCATTGTAAATTGTTTTAATAAGTGAAAACATTACAGTAAATGGGGATTAAAATGAACCTAATAAGAGTTAATTGTGTATTTTCGCCTATGCCTCAAGTGCTAGTACAGACTAGGATGGGAGTAGAGAGAATGCTTGGTTGCGACCTTGAATTCTATAGTATGCCTTGTCCGTACGAGAGGATACTAGTGGCTGCAGTGGGATCACTAGGGACTCAAGAGTCCTAAGGGACTGCTCAGGTAACTCTGAGCGTGATTCATGCGATGACACTTGCCCACTTACATAGTAGGTTTCCTACATGTCTTGTGTGCCTCTAGGAATTAGATGTTGATCTGTCTTAAAACCTTTGAGTTAGATTACTTTTAGGATTTCCTGGACTTGGAGAGTACTTGTGTTATGTGGTTTGATATCCTGTTTGGGACTTGAGAGACTATCCCCTTAGTGCGATGGGAGTGGACCATTTAGGTTCCACACGGTCGGGTAGTAGTGCTTTTTCACTCTTACCATTGAGATCCGTTTGTAGTCACTGTGGCTAGAGCTTTGTCGGATGCTTGTCTATCATGTTTAGATGATGTTATTTATTGAGACATTTCCTTATAATGATGATTAGCATGTGATAGGTATTGTTATCTACTTTGAAGGGTCATCTTATGCTTTATTCTAGCATGTTAGATTTCCTTATGCATATGTTGTAGCATATTTTAGTAGTGACATCCCTATTACGATAGTATCGACGATCTGATCAGTTGCTTGGGATGTTATGTGTGGGGGATGGCTAGGGCCCATGATAGTCTAATGATACTATTGATGGTTGGGAGGAACCACGTACTTATTTAGTTGTGATTATGATGAATAGTTGTGTTTTATGATGGATGGGTGTATCATGTGTGGTGTATGGTTTTCATTTATTTTTATTGTACTTGTATCATGGATACAAGGAGGATGATGTATTTCTATTTTTACATATGTATATTCTTTTAGCCTTTCATACCCTATGGCATGTACAGTGGATGATTGAGCATTCTAAATTTAATTTGCCAAAGGGTATTCAGAACAAATGTATATTATGGACATTGGACTTTTCACTATTATTTCATGTGGATGTGGTAGTTGTTAGATTTAGTATTAGATTAAATTTATATGTGACTCAACATCTTGGGATCCTTAAAGAATGTAACATGTTATGAATGCTTATAGTTGATTGTATGTTATTTCTTCTGCTACTATGTGTTTGATGTGTATGACTTATCTTTCTTGTTTTCAAAAAAAAAATCGTTTGGAAAACTTAGTAAAACTATAGGTTAATTCTTTTAGATCCCTTGGCGGGGCATTACATCTTGTATTAGAGCCCGAGTTTCTACATTGGGAGCTCTGGGTATATTGGAATGCCACTAGTGCTAACTAGTTGAAAAAAAATGGAAACTTTAAACTGTTATATGTACCTATATCAAACTGAAAACTTGATCTAGTTGAACTAAAACAAAACTTAAACTTTTAGTTGTATATTTATTTTTCTCATACTTCAACATTTAGACTTCAAAATTGAAATTATACATAAACTTAAATATAGGCAAATTGAAAATTGAACTTAAACTATTTTCAAAACTATGTGTCTTTTATATATATGCTTTACAATAGTATGATTATGATAGCATCTTGTATGTTTTCCAATGGATTAGGGATGTTGGTCTTTTGTTTAGAGTGTTTAGGGGATCTATTTCAATATTCATTAAAGAATGAATGTTGGATCAATATGGTTTTTGGTTTACTATTAAACCAGAATCATATTGCTCTAATTGACTAAAAGTAGTATGTTTTGTGGTTATTATAGCACCCATTTATCTCAAATATTACCATTGTAGTATTCTCAGTGGAGTCATATTCTCCTATAGGGGGAAAGAGTCTAATAGGACCCACACAGTGAGTTCTTAGCTTTATCATCCTTGTAGACTTCCAGGAGTAAGCCTAAGTCTAGGGGGCTGGATGTAGTGCCTACCCCTAGTTCGCATTTTTGCTATTATTGTCAAACTCTTTTAGGCCAGTTTCATGCTTGATAATTAGTAGCATTGTTTACAGATTATCAAATAATGTTTTAGATTCAGTTGATTTATGATGAGATTATTTGGTATTGTATACTTCATGTATGTATGATGATTAGTACAGAGTTTTTAGTTATTGATGAAGATTAGTTAGATGGTCTATTATGATATGTGTTTTCTTATGAATACTTACCCCATACTGCATGTGTATGGTGTGCATGTTTGTTTTCTTTATGTATGTTGTTTCTGATGTGGTTATGGAAAGGAGTCATCTGCTAGTCAGGATCTACACGATGCACCACTTCCTACTATTTCCTGTTTAGCTTAGAATATTGTATTTGTACATGCGTGGATTTTATGTAGGTTGTAGGTACCAGGTATCGACTTCCCTGAATTGCCAAGATGAGCATACCCTATCGCATTATTTCAATGGTAAGAGAGGGGAGATAAATTTTTGAGTCCAAATCCTAAACTTTTAGGCCATTTGTCCTAATTGAAAACTAGGACAAGTATCTGAGTTGAGTACCCTCTGAATGTGTCGAATGACATTAATTCGTGATTATAACCCTTTAGTTTGATTTGATATGTGTTTTACTATGGTGGGTTTTCATATTTTGTTTTATGAGTCTTTGGTAATTTTCTATTAATTAAGTCTAATTAAAAGATTAAATTAATGGTTTAATTTAATGGATAATTATTATAATATTTTAATATTTAATTATATTTAATTAATTAAAAAATTAATTAAATAAAAAGAATTAAATTTGAAGATAAAAGTTATAAGTATAATTTTAGAATGTGATAATATTTATTTAATTTAATAATAATATATTTAGAGTGCATTTTTAAATAAATGCTAAATATTATTTTTATTTAAGTTAATAAATGTTTTATCAATTCAGTTTCAAAAATAAATTAAAGAATGAAAAGATATTAAATTATTAAAAGTTTTAAGTTTGCATAATGTATGCATGAGATTAAAATATAAGTAATTAATTAAAAGATAAAACAAGTGCATTTAATAAAAATATTTTATTGCATAAAGTGCGTGCATGGGATTAAAATTAATTAATTAATTAAAGGATAAGTCAAGTGAAAAGTAAAATAAAGTTATTTTATAATTTAATAAATGTGCATAGAAAAGATAAAAGAAAGATAAATAAAAGTTAATTTAGAGTTTGAGTCTGGCAAGCACGGAGTTCTCCTGGGTGAATGCACAATTAGTGCCTCGATTTAAGGAAAAAACTCCTTATCACCAATGGAGGGTTCATTTTTTGAGTTTGGAAGAGAAATTTTGGGAAAATTTGCAGAGAGAAGTGTTTGGAAAGAAGTGAATCCTCGCACAATCTTCGGGTGGTTGCGAGTTAGCATCAGGTTTAGGGTAGGGTCTTGTGTTTTGATCACTAATTGAATTATGTTATTTAGATAATCTTGTCTTCTTCATGATTGTTGAGATCAATTCTCTAGATTTTGTTGCATGAATCTGTCACTCTCTTGTTTCGAATCTTTTGCTATTCAATTCCATCTGTAGATTCGGGTTGAAAAACTATTTATAAGACCTCATTCTGCAAATTGAAAGAAATTAGTTTTGAAATAGGGAGGGTTGAGATTTTAAAGAAAATTTAATTTAGAAATTTGAATGTTAATCGAACCTTTTTATCAAATGATTTGGGAAAGATTTGAAATTGAAATTGGACATTCTAAATTGAAAAAAATTCGTATGGTTGATAGTAATTCTTCTATCAGACTATATTTGTAAAATATATTAAATATATATGGATATATATATTAATAAATATATATTATTAAAACTTAATAATATTGGAGGGGGTTTGCTTTTAATAAACAAAATTATTTTTTTAAAAATATATATCGAATTTCATTTAATTTAAAAATTATAATTAAAAAAAAATTAAAATGGGGTGGGCGAGGGCCACCAACCCTCCACTCCCCTTTTCTTCCTTACCTCCTTCCATATGTAGATGTACTGTTGTACGCAGTAGCAGTAATAACTGTTGTCTATGACAATAGGTCATCTGCGGTTGTAGGTGGCCGCATGATGGTAACCTTAAAAGGTCAGCCAACAGGCCTAAAACACTGCATTAATGCATTAAAAAAAGTTTTGATTTGTATTTTTATTAAATTTTTAAATGTTTTTAAATATTATTAAACATAATAAATTTATTAAATGTTTTAAAAATTTATAATATATATTAATATTAAATTGTTAATATTATATAATGAATTAATAATTATTAAATAATTTTTATTATGAGGTTTTAATTAATCAATAATTAATGATTATTAATTATTAAATAATTTATAAGAGTTATAATTTTTAATAATTAATAATTATTAAATTTAGTAATTATGAATTTATTAATGGGAATAATTGGAATTAATATAAATACCATTTAATTATGTTAATTATATTTATTATTTAAAATTTGATTATTAATGAAATTGGGATTATTTTTATTTAATAATCACTTATTATTATTTTAATAATTTAATAAATGATTATTAATACTTTTAAGTCATGATGCGATTTCTTTTATTATAAGAACGAGAAGGGGTTTAATTGTAAGGGTTAACTGAAGAATTTATAGTAAAACTAGAAACTTAAACTTTATTGTTTAACTCAACTTTGTATTTTCAAATCAAACCAAGTGTAAGACTATGATGTTTTCTATGTACTATTTATGTTTTAAGGTGTTGGGGTTGACCTAGTTTTGACTAGTCCTAGGACATTTACCAGAGGCTTGAGGGTTATGTGTTTGTGATGTCATGTTGATGTTGATCTCGATCTTGATTACTTTTACTTAACCATAGTAATGTGATGATATACTCTATGATATGTTTGTATTTATTGTTTGTTATTGCTTTCCAATGATCTTGTGTGACACTGAGGTGGATGTATGACTTACTTGACTTAACCATTTATGAGTCCTCAATCAGTTATACTTGGGTTACTTTTTAGTTGCTTTGATCTTGATGATATCATGTTGTGACATGTTTGACTTAACCATTTTGTGTTGTTGATCAATATTATTGGGATACTTACCAGTTGCTTGTTAAGAATTGATGGATATTGTGATTTATCTTTGATGCTTTTCAGTTGCTCGCAGAGAATTGATGTGATTATTATGATTATCTTTATGATGCTTTCCAGTCACTTGTGTATGACTGAGGTAGTTTTTATATGATTATGGATTTGTGCTTTTATTGAGCCTAGGGTAGATTATCTATATGTAGTGTTGGGAAGTGGTTTGCAATGGAGGCTAGGTCCCTAAGTTGTTGCCAAGGTAACTCATTGCAATTTTTTTTAATAAGTGAAAACATTACACTAAATGGGGATTAAAATGAACCTAATAAGAGTTAATTGTATGTTCTCGCTCATGCATCGAGTGCTAGTATAGACTAGGAAGAGAGTAGAGAGAATGCTTGGTTGCAACCTTGCATTCTATAGTATGACTTGTTAGTATGAGAGGATACTAATGGTCATAGTGGGATCACTAGGGACCTGGGAGTCCTAAAGGACTACTTAGGTAATTCTGAGCATGATTCATGCAATGACACTTGCTCACTTACATAGTAGGTTTCCTACATTTCTTGTATGCCTCTAGGAATTGGATGTTGATCTATCTTTGAACCTTTGAGTTAGATTACTTTTAGGATTTCCTAGATACTTACTTACTTAGTTGTGATTATGATGGATAGTTGTGTTTAATGATGGATGGATGTATCATGTGTGGTGTATGGTTTTCATTTATTTTTATTGTGCTTGTATCATGGATCTAAGGAGGATTATGTATTTCTATTTTTACATATGTATATTCTTTTAGCCTTTCATACCGTGTGACATGTAAAGTAGATGATTGAGTATTCTGAATTTAATTTACCAAGGGGCATTCAAAACAAATTATATTATGGACATTGGAATTTTCACTATTCTTTCATGTGGACGTGGTAGTTGTTAGACTTAGTATTAGATTAAATTTATATGTGACTCAACGTCTTGGGATCCTTAAGGAATGTAACCTATTATGAATGCTTATAGTTTATTGTATGTTATTGCTTCCGCTACTATGTGTTTGATGTGTATGATTTATCTTTCTTTTTAAAAATTTAAAAAAATTGTTTGGAAAACTTAGTAAAACTTTAGGTTAATTCTTTTGGTTCCCTTGGTGGGGCATTACACACCTAATACAACTCTTTTCCATCATACACCCACTCAAGCCATTCAAGCAATTTTCTATAATTATAATACTGTAATACCTTGGTGCAATCTTTGTATTGTAGTTTACAATTAATGTAAGGTTAACCTATATACATCATAACTCACTCCTTATATAGTTATGTTTAAAATATTGTGACAATAATCAATGGGTCTAAATAGACCAGTCAAGTTAATGCTGAAACTTAGAATTTAGCCTTCTATTTTCAAAAGCTTGATGGACTAGGTTACATCTATTGAAATGTCTTAAGATAAACCATAAGTATGGATTCTTTGTTATATAAGGGGACCCTTTATTGAAATGTAAAACTAATTGAGTATATAACTTTATTTAAGAGTTGAGTGTAAGGAGTTACTACCCTAAACCTTTGCTACAAATTCCTACGAGCCAAGGGACCCTAACCTTATTCTATGTTTTTTTGGAGACATGGGAGAAGTTACTATTTTCTTCAATACTTCACAAAATTTTGGATCATATAGTGATGCCTAAATTAATAGCAGCAGTAGATATTTGGGATCCTTGTAGGGAGAGCATGCCAATACATACATGGTTACATCCTTGCCATCCATTGTTAGGACACACACATGATGGTCTTCAGGTTTATGGCTTTGGAACTCTCAGTATCTATCTAGATTATGTAAAACAACAGGTTCTTTCATAATATGGAGATAGATGGGTGATTGCATGATTGGAGTAACTAGTTGAGATGCACTGTAATTGAACAAGAGGAAATCATTGATGAAGCAAGCATATAATGAAGAGGAAACTTCAAAACTTGAATGATGAAATGTTGAAATGAAAGTTATCAAGAATCAAACACCTATGCCAAAGTTACAACACAATGTGAAGTTGATTTTAGATATAAACATAAAAAAAACATGATATAAATCATTCCCCATTTGTTTTGATTGTGGAGAGCTGTGTGCGAAAGATGGTGGAGAGCTCAAAATTAGGGTAGAGAGCTCTGAATTTTGGTGGAGATTTCATTTTCATACCCTTGTGATCACTGCATTTCATTTCTATGCCCTTATGATCTCAGCAGTTCACTGTCATGCCCTTATGATCATTTCATTTCATTGTCATGCTCTTGTGATCTCTGCATTTCATTGTCGTGCCCTTGTGATCTTCATGCGCTTGCTCTTGATTTCATTTTTGTTTTATGCCCTTATGATCTTTGTGCCCTTTGCACTATAATATTTGAGGTCAAATTGCAATAGTGGTGTAATTTATGGTGATTTTTTATTTTATTTTTTATAATTTGTGGTGTAACTCAGGCCCCAATGTAGTAGTGCTCACTTTGTGATTTTTTTTGAGGGGGGAAGAGGTACCTATGTAAATGTTCTTTTCTTTTCCTAGTAAACATGTATCTCTTTATATTTCTCCAAATAGGTGATTAGAGAAGCTTCTCTTTATGTATATGCATATGTGTATATACAAACATACACACACATATGTGTGTGTCTACATATATATGTATATATAGACATATATACATATACATATGTATATATATGTATATACATGCATACATATATAAATATCACAAGGGTACAACAACAAGATGTAGAGATCACAAGGGCATGATAAGGAAATGTAGAGATGCAAATATATATATATATATATATATATATATATATATATATATATATATAGATACATACATACTGTTACCACATATATTTTTCTCATGCTCTAGGATGGTTCACTCTGGAGTCTTTTGTTAATCTTGAAGTTTCATCTAGCTTCAACTTCAAGTTTGAGCTCACATCAGTCTTCCATGTGTTGAAGTCCACTTCTTGTCCTCGAATTAGTCTTGGTGAAATCAAAGTTGAAGTTGAAGCTCAATCAACCCAAACTTCAACTTCAATTTTGATGTCAATTTGGTATACTGACGTTTTGTTTTGATGCAAGTTTCCAATCTTCAAGCCAAAAAGAAACGTGGGTCCCAATAAAAACACTTCCCAAGGTAGGCAGGATAATAAATAATAACTTTAAGGCAATACGTGTTCAGATACAACAAGTTTTGGTGAAAGCAAAAATTTGTCATTTCATGATGACATGGAGTAACAGTATGCGTGCAGATTTGAGGGGCATTTAAAAAAATTACTTAGAAGGTCTTTTCCAATGCATGGCGCATGAATAAGTAATTATTGCATTTACTTGCCACATCTATCCTATACTTGCCTTTGTAATTCATCCCTTAAATGCATTCATTTTACCTTTTTCCCCACTCATTTTGCCATTTGCAAAGAAATTCTAACATTGTTGAGTAGGGAGAACGAATCGCAAGTTGTAGCTCTATCAAACTATAAGTGTATTTCCATAACCCTTTGTAATTTCATTTGTTCTTGCTTTGCTTTGAAGTAATTCAATTCGTATCTTTTCAAACCTATCTTTCAAGTTGCAAGTCATGACATTATTTCGTCCTAAAATACCCAAGTTTGAAAAACCATGTTTGCTTAGTTCTTTGCTTGAAATTCATGATACGTTTTTGGTTAATAAAAATTTATTTGATGTCATTGAGAGAACCAAAAACACCTAGTCAAGCCCCGTTTATCAAAAGCTAGCTAATAGTGGGTTCTTAGAAGCCATGGCCTTTCCTGCTGCAATCACATGCTCAAAACTAGTTATCGAGTGTGCAAACCATTATGACCTGGACTCTAGGTGCATCAAGAAAGTTTCAGGGGAGGTAATAGTTAGGATTAACAAAACTAGTCTCTATTTAGCCTTTAGAATTCCCCACAAAGAGCGGTACAAGTAATGGATGTTCGAGGAATTAGAGCACCTATATGCTGAAAGAAAAAGGAACTATGATAATAAGGTAGCCCAGTCCTGGCTCCTAAAACCTATAGACGGGGTTTCAAGGTTGCCAAAGCCTCTAACTATTGAGCTTTTCATAAAGGAAATTGTAGACATTGTAATCCTATTGAATAGGATTAAGGGAAAGGAACATGCATTTCATTGGGAGCCTTGGATGTATCTCTTCATCCAAAAGATTGTTGAAGGGAGTAAGTTCATTGACTAGGTCGGCCTGATTACCGAGAATTTGCACAAAGGTTTAATAGCTATCACCAACTCTGGTTCATTTTTCTTACCTTCCTATTTGATTTATATCCTAGCAACATCTAAAGAATGGAAAAATCTCCCACATGCACCTTGGACTGATGAAATGCCCATTTACCAGTATTACAATGATCTTCAAGAGATTGCATTATGTAAGGAGTTTAGGACGGTAAATGATGTCTTTCTAGGAAGATTGGTCTTTGAACTTCAAGGTCATGAAAATGATGGGCTTTCTGAAGAAGCCATGCAAGTTGTACAAATCTATGGTTGCTTTTATATTCAATTTTCGAGGTTCACATATATCAAGATGGGTGGCTTTTCTGGTGAACCGTTGAAGTTACCTCGTTCCTGTTTAGACTCTATAGTTTTATCTGAAATATGTAGACAATTCATCTCTATGCTAGAGTCTTTTGAGATTCCTAAGAGGTCTTCTTCTGTATTTTTCCCTATTGAAATTGGACATTATAGATGCCCCAGCCTAAACCAAGCTATGTTAGCAAAGGAATCATTGGATCATCTATGCTTTAAATCCTTCTCGTCTAGAGAAGATTTTGATTATATAGGTTATGTCAAAAATAATGTCAAAAATGTAGTCTCTCTTGTTCATGCTTTGCAGTTGGAAGATTATTGGACAAATTGCCTTAATGAATTTGAAGTAAGGAAAAGGTTGTTGGCATGCCTAACTGTTAAACAAATCATTATGTTTAATGTGGATCTTGATACATGTGGGTTGAAGGAGGATGATTCTAAAGAGGTGCTTGATCCATTCTACATCGACAAGATTGAGTGCATGCCTATTCCCAAAATTGATTGGGGAAGGAGAGAAGAAGATGATGTTTTCTCTCACATTAAGGACATGCTAGCTAGAACTACAAATTGGATAAAATTGAAAACTATTACCACTTCTAACCTTTCTCGGAAATTTTCAAAAAGAAAAAGTAAAAAGGCTCTCAAAAAGAAAAAAGAGATCACTAATCAAGATATTCCTAATCCTATTGCAGGTCCGATTGAAGTTGAAGTTGAAGTAGTTCCATAGCCACTTCAACTTCAAGTTCAAGAGGGTACTCATAAGACAAAGAAGGTGACCCGTTCAAGCATGAGGAAGGTGTCAACCATCAAAAGCAAGGGTACCATAACAGTTGATCTCAAGGTTGCAGAAGAACTACCTATGGCAGATAGTGAACCTAAACCTCAAAACTTGTCGATAAATATTGAGGGCCAAGAAAGTAATCTTGCCTTAGCCAAATTCTCCCCTGCTACCAACAAAGAAAAAGTCACACCTAAATGGTTGGAAACTTCTGTGGAGAAGAAGAGGAGCATGATTCCTCTTTCCATGCCAATCGATGATTTAGTTAGTAAGTGTCTAGGAAAAACACCTAAGGTGAAGAAGGAAAGGACTGAAGCAAGGATCGACTTTGATAAGAATTATGGGCATTGGTTAGCTGAGATAGCTACACCACTAGATGGAAGCTCATGTGAATCCTTGGCTCCTTAAGACTACCAGATAACAAAAGTTGATCTAGGAAAACAGAACCATGAGGTCGATATGGAATTCTTTGAAGCCTCTAATAAAAAGATTGCGCATAGAGTATGGAAAGATAGACAGGACAAAAAAGAAATGAAGGAAACTATCAAGAACATGACATAATATATTAATGCTATCCTTCATCTTGAAGCAAAATCGATTAATGAGATGTTAACAATCGTTGACGTGTCCTTTGCAACTAACCAACAATCTCTTGAGAACCTGCACAAATGTAAAGCAGTTGCAAAAATAGTAGGAGAATGGGTGCAAGGCATCCTAGATGACACCATGAAACATATAGGTCACTTGTATAAGGCTTTGAAAGAAATATTAACCAGTACTAAAAAGATGGAAATGAGCAATGAAGGATATAAGAAGGAGAGAAATAATTGGGCAAAGGTAGTGATATGGCTAGAAAATGTCCAAGAATTTGGATTGTAGAAATTGCAGGCCAAATCTCCTATGGCAAGCTTAGATGAGAAGGTTTTCTATGTGATCAAAGACTGTATTGAATGGAGAAATGAAGCATTTATATAGGGTGTGATTGAGATCAAGGAAAAGCTGCAAGAACTTAAGATCATACACCAGATAATTCAAGGTTACCTTAAGTGGTTTGTCAAGCAGTTCACAGGTAAGGAAGACAACTCCGTTGCTCAATCTGAAGAGGTAATTAGGGAGGTTCAGAAAAAGTTCCAAGAACTCTAGGATAAGAAGGCACCAACTAAGCAAGATTTTTCTAATATAGTGCATATTGAAGCCATGCTAATCATTAATCTAAAGCACTTAGAAATGCATGAAGAGAAAATAGCTGAGTTGAAGAAAGAAAAAGAAATCTGGAAGTAGTGGTTCACCTACATTGTTATGCCACATTAGTTTGATATCTCAGCCTTTTTGACTACCTATGAAATGTGAAAAGTGGTAAGAAACATGGCCATTTGAGACGGCGCTACCTGATTGAAGGAAGCGGTTATGCATAGTTGCTTAGTTGTTCTTTTTTTAATCATTTTCCTGTTCTTGCTTTCCTATTAATACTTATGTTAACCAAGAGACTATCTTACTCTTGGTGGGGTAATTTTGGCATTTTTCTAGCCCCATTCCTATAAATATGTAATAACTAGTATGGCATAGGGGGAATCTCCAACAAATCGATAGATAAAACTATTTTTGTTTGTGGTTTAATTTCAAGTTTTAGAAGTAGCATTTCATAAGCTTGCAAATACAAAGAAAACTCTGTAGTTTGATTTTAGTTGAAGCTTTGTAAGTAGATATTGTTATCTACTTGTTTAAATCAATATTTCTAAAGATACTATTTATGCAAAAGCTCTTGGCTGTGTTTCTTCTTGATTTTGAAGTTGTCAATTCAGAACTTGGGATGCTGTGAGAAGTTAGTTTTATTAAATCTGCCTACTCAATTGTTTAATTTTCAATTATGTGGATAATCTTGATAATTAAAATCGAGTGGTTCTTTAGCATAAAAGTTTTTTTTTGTATTGATGAGATAAAATAAGTTGATTCAACAATGTCAGCAGATTGTATTCTAAAAAGGTCTTTTTGTTGAATTTTAAGATCAAAAATTCTTTATTTGCAATAAAGGTAGTTGTGTCTATTTTGTTGAAGAAACTTTAAGCAAAGAATTCCTTAGCACTATATAGGAATTCATTTGTTGGTATGCATTTTTCTCTATTTTACATATAAATATCATATGGGAAAAACTGTTTACTAATAGTTTTTGGTGACTCCACTGGGGAAGACTAAAATGGTTTTGCCTCATCATGAAATTTTCCTAGTACTTCAACTAGGCTTAGGGTTTGATAATACTCAAGAGGACATTATTTTAGATCTAAGTGCATAAGCCTAGAAACTCAGAGCAAGCCTAGAATAGTTTACACAAGTTAATCAAGTGCTCAAAAGAGAAGAATAAAGGGTGGAACTTATTAGAGGTGTACCAATTGCTAACGAAGAAGCGATAGTTGATAGACTAATCCCAAAGCCATTCTGAGTGTTGAATGTTAGTTTATATTGTGATAAATTGGCTAGCAAAAATTATACTCGAAATGAAGAAAGGAAGGGGTTTATTGATGAGTCTTATGAATTTTTAAAGAGCCTTAATTTTGCCCCTAATCTCTCCAAGAAGTGAAAGAATTCTATCAAGAGTAAAATTAGGCTAACATCTCCTAAGAAATCAACCCCTATAACTACAAGCCTTCAAGCCCCAATCTTACCAAGGACATTAATACCTTCTCATTTAAACGTCCAACCTTTGAATTTCATTCCACCCAGAATCACTGCTAACCTGTGGGGTGTACAAATAGGTCCCTTGGCTCTTGAAGTTAACCTACATCCACTTCCTAAAGGTGCTAGAGAAGTGTTAAACAAATTTTATAGTGATGGATAGAGTCAACTGATGAACATCTCAATGATTTTAATACTGCATGTGCAGTCCTAGCTGTTGCACATGAAGATGTGGCTATGAGGCTATTTGTACAAACCTTAATTGATGATGTTGTTGACTAGTTTCATCATCTCCCACAAGGGTCCATTATCGATTGGAATCATATGCGTACTACTTTTGAAGATAGATTTAAATCCATTGATGATGAACATACCTTGCTACTTCAATTAACCTTATTTAAAAAGGAAGTACATGAACCCATGAGATATTTTGTAGCAAAATTCAATAAGATAATTTACAAACTTCCTACTACCAAGAGACCTAATGATGAAAACTATAAAGGATTCTTTGTTAATGCAATGCCTCTAGACATTAGCTTTCACTTAAGGAGAAATAGAGTAGTAGATGTTGAAGCTACCCAAAGACTAGTAGTTGAACTCAAAGATGACCTTTTAGCTATAGGAAAATGGAAAAAAGAGATGCAAAATTCTAAATCTCAACCATCTCCCTCAAAAAAATTAGACCCATTGGTTCAAAAGCTCATTAATGATGTGATGACTATTAAGAAACAACTCCCTAAAATGAATACTCATTACCAAGATATTCCAAGAAAATATCTAGGGCAAAGTAGTTTTCAGGGAAAACAACTTATATTACCCTCAAGTCAACAAAACTTACAAATTGAAGATCCACCTAGCAAGAACAACATGTGTATTTTCCATCTTACCAATGATCATGAAGGTGGCTATAAGCAATGTAATCATAGAGGAAGAACCTTTTGAGGAACCTGACAACTCCTTAAGCTATTACCTCAAGTATGAATTTGATTCTGATAGGGGTAATGACATTCTATTAACCTTAGAAGAGGCTTCATGTTCAGTGTTGACCCAAGGGCAAAGAGTCGCAATATCTGATGTTCATACTAAAAATAGTACAACTCCTACTCAGGTGAAGGGAGAGAATGAGGGTAAGTCATCACCTATTTTAACAACTAATTCTCAAATGTTGAAAAGGGTTGATTCTGATTCTACATTTGACATTGTTGATTTTTGTAAAGCATCAAGGATACAAATTTCTCCTGTAGAATATTTGAAAATGAATCTTGGAGAACTTAATAAATTCATTGAATATGTTAATTAGTCATCTCCTAGCATAGCAGCTAAATAGATCAATGAAGTTAGGGCCTCGGGAGATAATGAAATAGTTGTCCAACAGGAGTCTTCCAAGGGTAAGAAATCTGAGACACAAACACCTAATAAATAGGAAGAGATAATCCAACCAGACAAAGTTAGTCTTGAACCTTCCTATAATCACAAACTTGATCCATTGTATGTCTCCCTCTTTCTCCATGGTTTTAAGCTAAGCAATTGCATCATAGATTTAGGTGCTTTTGATAATATAATGCTCGCAGCAGTAGCAAAATTTTTAGATCTTCCTTTAACTAAAACATTTGACAAATGCTATTCCATGGATTCTAAGCAAGTACCTTTAATAGATCAAATTAAAGATGCCCAAGTGTCTTTAGCTGCTTACCCTCAAAAAAGAATTAAGCTCACTATACTAGTAGTAGACATTCCTACAAGTTATGGTATGCTTCTTAGCCAGACTTTCTATCAAGACCTAGGAGGGGAAGTTAAAATGGATTGGTCCCAAGCTATTATACCTGTGGGGAAGGAGAAAGTAACCTTGTTACCTGAAGCCAAATCCAAATATATAGTCTTTCCATCCGATGACCCCAAATCTCAAATCCTTTATCAAGAGACTAATTTTGCTAACTATTTGATCTTGTCTAAAAATGAGAAAATAGGTGAGAAATCAGCAACAAAAGACTCACTATGGACTCTTGAGTTTGATGGAAGCTATTGTTCAAATAGATCTAGGGCTGCTGTAGTATTGATATCACCTAATGGTCATAAATTCCCTTCTTCTTATAAACTTTCCTTTGAGAACACTAATAATACAACAGAATATGAAGCTTTACTTTTAGGTATAGAAGAAGCCAAGACAAGAAATATCAAACTGCTAAAGGCAAGAGGAGATGTTGAATTAATAGTGAAACAAGTTAAAGACATATTCTTAGTGAAGAATCAAAGGTTAAAACACTATAAAATTGTGTATGGGATGAGATTGAACGTTTTGATGCTTTTGCAATTGAAGCAATCCCTCGAGAACATAATGATAAGGAAGACTCCTTGGTAGTATCAGCTTCTTTGTTGATTCCCCATCCTAATTTCATAAATAGAAAGTATTTAGTAGAGATCATTCATAGGCCAAGTGTCCCTGATAATACAAATTCATGGCAAGTATTTAAAGATGATGCTCACATTAATGTTTTTTTGCAAAGTATTGAAAAATTCTCTACTAACTATTTTGAAGGCTCGGATGTTGAATGTAGAGAGTTTTTTTCCTAATCTCACTAATAAAAGTGATGTGTTGTAGTTAAAAGGAAATGTAATACCAAAAGGCTTGGTTGAGCTCGAAAAACTCTTTGATAGGCGAGATACTTTCTTAGCTCAAGATTTATCACCTAAAGAAGATTGAAATGCTGATTATGAAAAGGTGAATTTGGGAGATAAACATGATCCCAAAATTATAAATTTTGGCACTTGTTGTGAAGAAGGTGAGAAAGCAAGATTCATCAAGCTTCTCACAGAATATATAGATGTCTTTGCCTAGTCTTATGATGACTTAAACACTTTTAAAAATGGTCAATTCAAACACCATATTACTTTGAAACTAGGTACCTCTCCTTTTAGGCAAAAATTGAGAACATATAATCCAAAATTTTCTGATGCAATATTTAAGGAGATAGATAAGATGCTTAAAGCTTGCATTATCTTTCCAATTCATCATTCCACATGGGTGGCAAACATAGTACCAATCAGAAAGAAGAATGGAGAGATAAGGATTTGTGTTGATTTTAGAAACCTTAATCAAGAAAGTTTGAAGGATAATTTTGCTTTTCCAATAATGGATCAAATTCTTCAAACAATTGCTGGTTCAGATATGATGTCATTCCTAGATGGTTTCTTAGGTTATAATTAGATAGAAGTTGTTGAAGAAGATCAATACAAAACATCATTTACAACACCATGGGGCACCTTTGCCTACAAAAGAATTCCTTTTGGCTTAATAAATGCTAGTGCCACCTTTCAGTGAGCTATGAATTCAACTTTTGGTAATTTACTAGATAGGTGCATCATGGTGTATCTTGATGATATGATAGTGTTTTCAAGAAGGTGGAAGAAACACCTAAAAGATCTAACAAAAGTGCTACAAAAATGTAGGGAACATGGAATTTCATTGAACCCTAAGAAATCAATTTTTGTTGTAACAGAGGGAAAGTTACTTGGGCACATAGTCTAAAAAGAAGGAATCAAAATTGACTCAGAGAGGGTAAAAGCTATTCAGCAACTATGCATTCCTATCAATTGCAATGGTGTTAAATATTTTTTTGGACAAATCAATTTCCTGAGAAAATTTGTACCTAATTTTGCAGAGACCATCAAACCTATGGCCAAATTGCTCAGTCAAAAGAAATTTTTTTAATTGGATGAACTATCATCTAAAGCATTCCAAGAGGTAAAAGAGGCTATTGCTAAAGCTCCAACACTTTTTCATCTTGATTTCAAAAAAGATTTTATAATGTACTGCTATGCATTAGAATATACCATGTCAGGAATATTACTTCAAAAAAATGACAGAGGAGAAGAGATGCCTATCTCTTTTATGAGTGTTGCATTGAAGAAACATGAGCTAAAATACTCCTTGTCTAAAAAAAAAGCCTTTGTTTTTGTGAAAGTAGTGAAATACTTTTAGTATTATATTTTGCATTCACATTCTGTAGTTTATGTGCCATCCATTGCAGTGAAGAGTATCCTCACACAGCAGGATGTAGTAGTCAATAATCAAGCAACATGGGTAGCAAAAGTGCAAGAATTTGATTTGGATATCTAACCAACAAAATTGGTTCAAGGGCAAGGGTTGTGTAAACTTATTGAAAAAAGAGAAAAAGAAGAACCTTATCCCAATTGTTTGTTTATTGGCTTGAAAGATGAATGGTTTTCTGACATAGCTTATTTCTTGACATACAGAAGATGTCTTGATCATTTGGAAGGAAAGGAATGAAGGACTCTTCAACTTAGGGTAGCCAAGTTTGTGATCATTGATGATGTCTTGTACAAAAGAGGTCTGGATGGTATGTTTTAAAGGTGTTTTGATACTGACCAACAAGAAAAATTACTAAAAACCTTCCATGATGGAGCTTGCAATGGTCATTTTTCATCAAGAGTAACAACTTTTAAAATTTTGAGAAGTGGATACTATTGGCCAAGTATGTTTAAAGTTGCCTATCATTGGGTAAGAAATTGTGAGAAATGCAAATTGTTTACCTGGAAACCACAAGTAGCTTCTCTTCCTCTAAAACCTATGATTATAGATGACCCCTTTCAACAGTGGGGATTGGATTTTATAGGGTCTATTAATCCAAATTTGAATGTAGGACATACACACATCCTTACTGCTACTGATTAATTTACTAAATGGGTTGAGGCAGTTCTCGTTAAAGTAACAACATCACAGGTAGTGTATAAATTCTTGACAAAAAATATTTTGACCTATTTTGGTACACCCAAAAAAATAGTGATTGATAATGCATAGAATTTTTCATCCTAGGAAATTCAATTGTATTGCTATGATCATGGTGTCCAACTGTCTTATGCTCTAGATTATTTCCCTCAAGGCAATGGACAGGTAGAGTCCACGAATAAAAATCTGGTGAATATTATGAAAAAACTAGTAGATGAAAAAGGAAAAGATTGGCACAAGAAGTTATATGAAGCAATTTGGGCTGATAGAACTTCTCCCAAAAGAGCCATCGACATGACACCTTATGAACTGGTGTATGGAGTTGAAGCACAATTATCCCTGCCTTTGGAGCTAGCTACACTAAATTTGCAAAAAGCAATTGAAGATGAAATGTTTCAATCTTCTATTGAAAAGAGAATATTGTACCTCCAAAAAATAGAAGAAAGAAGAGAGTTGGTGGATCATATCACAAACCATGAAGCAAGGGTCAAAATAATTTTTGATGAAAGAGCAAGGCCACAAAGATTCATGAAAGGAGATAAGGTATTGCTATGGGATAAGAGGAAAGAACCTAAAGGAGCCCACACCAAATTCAAGAGCTTATGGAAAGGCCCATTTGTAATATCTAAGGAGTTGGGTTTAAATGCCTTCAAGCTACAATATCTCAATGGAGATGATCTTCCCCTATCCTATGATGGGTAGGACCTCAAACTGTACCAATTTTGAGTCCTTTGTCTATCTCATTGTAAATACGACCTTTTGGGTTTTTCTCTTTTCTTACTCCATTCTTTGTGTTGTGTTTTTATCTTTTTGAGTTGGTTTGCAAAGCCAAAGTTCCCAATTTCATCCATGATCCTTCTAGTCCGATTCCCTAGCTGGAGTCAATTGTTACCACATATATTTTTCTCATGTTTTGGGATAGTTTAGTCTTGAGTCTTTTCTTAATCCTGAAGTTGAACTTGAAGTTTCATCTAGCTTCAACTTCAAGTTCGAGCTTGCATCGATCTTCCATGTGTCGAAGTCCACTTCCTATCCCCGAGTCAGTCTTGGTGAAGTTGAAGTTGAAATTGAAGCTTGATCAACCCAAACTTCAACTTCAACTTCGATGTCAATTTGGTATATTGACATTTTTTTTTCATGCAGGTTTCCAATATTCGAGCCAAAAAATAAGGTGGGTCCCAATAAAAACACTTCCCAAGGTAGGTAGGATAATAAATAAGAACTTTAAGGCAATACATGTTTAGATACAGAAAGATTTGGTGAAAGGGAAAATTTGACATTTCATAATGACATGGAGTAACAGTACGCATGCGAATTTGATGGGCATTTAAACAAATTACTCAGAGGGTCTTTTCCAATGCATGGTGCATGAATAAGTAATTATTGAATTCACTTGCCATATCTATCCTGTGATTTCCTTTGTAAGTCATCCCTTAAATGCATTCATTTTACCTTTTTCCCCACTCATGTTGCTATTTGCAAAGAAATTCCAGCACCATTGAGTAGGGAGAATGAATCATAGGTTGTAGCTTTGTCAAATTGTAAGTGTGTTGCCATAACCCTCTGCAATTTCATTTGTGCTTTCTTTGTTTTGAAGTAATTCAATTCATATCTTTTCAAACCTATCTTTCAAGTAGCAAGTCATGATGTTATTTCATCCTAAAGTGCCCAAGTTTGAAAAGCCATGTTTGCTTAATTATTTGCCTAAAATTTGTGATACATTTTTGGTTAATAAAAAATTATTTGATGTTATTGAGAGAACCAAAAACACCCAGTCAAGCCCCATTTATCAAAAGCTAGCTAATAGTGGGTTATTGGAAGCTGCCACCTTTCTCACTGTAATCACATGCCCAAAACTAGTTATCGAGTGTGCAAACCATTATGACCTAGACACTAGGTGCATCAAGAAAGTTTCAAGGGTGGTAATAGTTAGAATTAACAGAACCAAATTCTATTCATCCTTTAGAATTCCTAGAAAGAGCCCTATGAGCCATGTACATTCGAGGAAGAAAAGTGCCTATATGCCGAAACAAAAAGTAGCTATGATAATAAGGTAGCCTAATCCTGGTTCCTAAAACTTGCAAAGAGGGGTTCAAGGTTGCCAAAGCCTCTAACTATTGAGCATTTCATAAAGAAAATTGTAGAGATTATACTCCTGCTGAATAGGATTAAGGGAAATGAACATGAATTTCATTGGGAGCCTTGGATGTATCTCTTCATCTAAAAGATTGTTAAAGGGAGTAAGTTCATTGACAGGGCCAACCTGATTGCCGAGAATTCGCACAAAGGTTTAATAGTTGTCACCAACTTTGGTTCATTTTTCTTATCTTCCTATTTGATTTATATCCTAGTAGCATCTAAAGAATGGGAAAATCTCCCACATGCACCTTAGAACGATGAAATGCCCATTTACCAGTATTACGGTGATCTTCAAGAGGCTACATTATGTAAGGAGATTAGGAGGGTAAATGATGTCTTTCTAGGAAGACTGGTCTTTGGACTTCAAGGTCATGAACATGATAGGCTTGTACAAATCTATTACTACTTTTATATTCAATTTCCTAGGTTCACATATATTAGGATGGGTAGCTTTTCTGGTGAATCGTTGAAGTTACCTTGTTACTATTTAGACTCTATAGTTTTATCTGAAATATGCAGACAATTCGTCTATATGGTAGAGTCTTTTGAGATTCCTAAGAGGTCTTCTTCTATATTTTTCCCTATTGAAATTGGACATTATAGATGCCTTAGCCTAAAGCAAGTTATGTTAGCAAAGGAATCAGTGCCTCATTTCTGCTTTAAACCCTTCTCCTCTCAGGAAGATTGATTATATAGGTTATGTCATAAATAATGTCAAAAATGCAGTCTCTCTTATTCACACTCCGCAATTGGAAGATTATTGGGTGAATTGCCTTAATGAATTTGAAGTAAGGAAAAGGTTGTGGTCACGACTAACTGTTAAAAAAATCATTATGTTTAACATGGATCTTGATACATGTGGGTTGAAGGAGGATGATTCTAAAGAGGTGCTTGATCCATTCTACATCGACTAGATTGAGTGCATGCCCATTCTCGAAATTGATTGGGCAAGAAGAGAAGAAGATGATGTTTTCTCTCACATTAAGGATGTGCTAGCTAGAAATAAAAATTGGATAAAATTGAAAACTATTAACACTTCTAACCTTTCTAGGAAGTTTTCAAAAAGAAAAAAAAGATCACTAATCAAGATATTCCTGATCCTATTGTAGGTCTAATTGAAGTTGAAGTTGAAGCAATTTCAGAGCCACTTCAACTTCAAGTTCAAGAAGGTACTCATAAGAAAAAGCGGGTGACCCATTCAAGCACAAGGAAGGTGTCAACCATAAAAATTAAGCAAGGGTACCATAACAGTTGATCTTGAGGTTGTAGAAGAACTACCTATGGCAGATAGTGTACCTGAACCTAAAAACTTACTGGTAAATACTAAGGGCCAAGAAAGTAGTCTTGCCTCAGCCAAATTCTCCCCTACTACTAACAAAGAACAAGTCACACCTAAATGGTTGGAAACTTCTATGGAGAAGAAGAGGAGCATGGTTTCTCTTTCCCTGCCAATCGATGATTTAGTCAGTAAGTGTTTGGGAAAAACACCTAAGATGAAGAAGGCAAGGACTGAGGCAAGGATCAACTTTGATAAGAATTATGGGCATTGGTTAGCTGAGATAGCCACACCACCAGATGGAAGCTCACATGAATCCTTGGCTCCTCAAGACTTCCAGATAACAAAAGTTGATCTAGGAAAATGGAACCATGAGGTCAATATGGAATTCTTTGAAGCCTCTAATAAAAAGATTGTGCACAGAGTATGGAAAGATGGACAAGACAAACAAGAAATGAAGGAAACTATCAAGAACATGGCACAATATATTAATGCTATTTTTCATCCTAAAGCAAGGCCGATCAGTGAGATGTTAGCAATCATTGATTGGTCCTCTACAACTAGCCAGCAATCCCCAAAGAACCTACACAAATGTAAAGCAGTTGCAAAAATAGTAGAAGAATGGGTGCAAGGCATCCTGGATGACACCATGAAACATATAGGTCACCTAGATAAGGCTTTGAAAGAAATATTAGCCATTACTAAAAAGGCAGAAATGAGCAATGAAGGATATGAGAAGGAGAGAAATAATTGGGCAAAGGTAGTGATATGGCTAGAAGACGTCCAGGAATTTGGATTACAGAAATTCTAGGTTGAATGTCCTATGGCAGGCTTAGATGAGAAGGCCATGTATGTGATCAAAGACTTTATTGAATGGAGAAATGAAGCATTGATATAGGGTGTGACTGAGATTAAGGAAAAGCTGCAAGAACTTAAGATCATACACTAGGTAATTCAAGGTAACCTTAAGTGGTTTGTTAAGCAGTTCACAAGTAAGGAAGATGGCTTCATTTCCCAGTTTGAAGAGGTAATTAGGGAGGTTCAAAAAAATTTCCAAGAACTACAAGACAAGAAGGCACCAACTAAGAAAGATTTTTCTAATGTAGCACATATTGAAGTCATCGTAATCATTAATCTGAAGCACTTAGAAATGCATGAAGAGAAAATATCTGAGTTGAAGAAAGAAAAAGAAATCTAGAAGTAGGGGTTCACCTACATTGGTCTACCACATCAGTTTGCCATCTCAACCTTTTCGACTGCCTATGAAACATGGAAAGTGGCAAGAAACATGGCCAATGGAGACGGTGCTACCTAATTGAAGGAAGCGGTTATGCATAGTTGCTTAGTTGTTCTTTTTTTTAGCATTTTTCTTTTCTTGCTTTCCGTTTAACAGTTATGTTAACCAAGAGACTATCTTACTCCTGGTGGGGTAATTTTGGCATCTATCTAGCCCCATGCCTATAAATATGTAATAACTAGTATGGCATAGGGGGAATCTCCAATAGATCGATAGATAAAACTATTTTTGTTTGTGGTTTAATTTCAAGTTTTAGAAATAGCATTTCAGAACCTTGCAAATATGAAGAAAATTTTGTAGTTTGATTTTGGTTAAAGGCTTTGTAAGTAGATACTATTATCTACTTGTTTAAATCAGTATTTCTAAAGATAATATTTATGCAAAAGCTCTTAGCTGTGTTTGTTATTGATTCTGAAGTTGTCAATTCAAAACTTGGGATGCTGTGAGAAGTTAGTTTTATTAAATCTGCCTTCTCAATTGTTTAATTTTTAGTTATGTGGATAATCTTGATAATTAAAATCGACTAGTTCTTTAGCATAAAAGTTTGTTTTGTATTGATGAGATAAAATAAGTTGATTCAATAATATTAGTAGATTGTATTCTAAAAAGGTCTTTCTGTTGAATTTTAATATCAAAAATTCTTTATTTGCAATAAAGGTAGCTGTGCCTATTTTATTGAAGAAACTTTAAGCAGAGAATTCCTTAGCCTTGTATAGGAATTCATTTGTTGGTATACATTTTTCTCTATTTTACATATAAAAATCATATGGGAAAAATTGTTTACTAACACATACATACATCTGCATATGCAATTTTATCACCTTGGAAAATTGTATTTGATCTTTACTCAATCACCAAGAGATAATGTAATCTATAAGTACAGATCTCTGCATACTTAGTTTGGTATGAATAGTTTTGACTGAATTTGTCTGAGGAGAGTGAGTCTACTCATTATGATAATGACTCCATTTATTGGGTCTTTAGAGGAGAGAGACTTATAGAAGATTAGATGTTATTTCTAGCTCAAATGTTCCCAATTTTATGTTCGCAACTCAAATGCTCTCCCATGGATTGCACTAAAACCCTCATTACTACATCCAAAATTAAGGAATAAAATATAATTATGTCCCCAATGGAGAATTCAAATGCATACTCAATCTAAAGTATAGATTCTTTGAATCTCAGTACTCTAATCCAAGCCAAGAGCCTTCTGAACATTGAACCCACTAAACTGCCTAGGACACCAAACTTACCGAACATATGAACCTCCTTGAACCAATGGAACCATTTTGAAATAGGTTCAATGAGATTCAAAACCTAAGAGGGACTAAGATATAAATCTCAAACAAGGCTTGCATGCTATGGTGGGGTGGGAGGAAGATGGTTATGTGAATGACTGATCTGGTAGGTTGCGAAAAATTAGGGTGTTAGTTGCAAGTAGTTTCATTAATTTGATAAGGCAATAAACTTTGAAAGAAGGACGATCAAAATTGGCATATCCATCCTTATGATAGATGTCTCTATCTCAGAATAGAAAACTACCTCAAGCAACAAGAGAAAAATTATTAAACAAATGGAAAATTAGAAGAACATTCACCTATAATATTTTTGAAGGACAAAAATATAATTTGGTGGAAAAAGCCATGAGCTATGTTGCTCCACATTGTAGCTATTCCATTTTCTAGTAATGGAAACTCTTCATGTTAAATATGAATATCTTGAAATTAAAAAAGATAACTATCAGAGATCTATATTTGTGTTTTAGGGATTACAAATATACAGTCTAATTTTTTAGAAAAATAATAGTATTAAATGTATATGATTAAATAAAATAAACAAGAGTACTAGTTGTAGTTGTATAACTCTAGTATTACTTATTATGTTAAACAAAATGTTCAAATAAAAAAAGTATGAAGTAACATAAATGGATCATGTGCTTGATCCTATTATGACTTAATGTGAATGCATCTGATCATTACTTGGATGATATTATGCATGAGATCTTTACTCAATCACCTAAAGATAATATAATATGTAAGTACAAATTTCTACATACTTAGTTTGGTATGAATAGTTTTGATTGAATGTAAGGATAATTTCTTGTGTGACTTCAAGATGTGAATGATTAATTTAATATAGAACATATGCATGTAAAGCAATTCACATAGTGAACTGATATACATACATAAATGCACATATGAATACAATTATCATAAACAGTTATCCTTGAATCTAACCAAAGCTATTATATATGAACAAGAGATACATGTTTAGAATAAAAAATTTATTTTTTACATAGGTACCTCTTCTCCCCTTGAATAAAATCACAGAGTAAGGGCACAAAGATCACAAGGGCATGACATGGCAAAAAAATGCAACACTCACAAGGGAATGACAACAAAATTCTTGATCTCCACTGACTTCCACCCTCATTTAGAGCTCTCCACCCACTTTTGTGTGCAACTCTCCACAATCAGTCAAAAAAAATAGGGAATGATTAATGTTGTAATTTTTTTTATAATCCATAATCCACAAGATCTCTATGTGTGTGTGTGTATATACATACATAGACACACACACACACACACACACACACACACACACACACACACACACACACACACACACACACACACACACACACACACACATATGTATATATACATACGGCAACTATTCAAAAGTTTGATAATCAAAATTTAAGGCATAGGAGTGAAGGAGAAGGAGCAGATTTAGAAAGAGAAGGAGAAGGAGCAACTTTAGAAAGAGACTACATGATAGAAAAAACTCGTTACACTTAACTCTTCACTAAAGTTATTCTTCAATTCCTTGCATATGCAAGTTTATCACCTTGGAAAATTGTATTTGATCTTGCTAGTTGGGAACAACTGATTGTTCATTTTATTGTACCTAATCTAATGGCAGTTCTACAAGAATTTGTAATCAACCCAACTAATCAAAACTAGACCCATTTAACTGGGTTATGGCTAGTTTCTTTCTAAAAATATCTACTATGATATGCTTTTGTAATTTTTCTTGCTAACTATGCCCATTTTTCCTAGTTTGCATTATTTTTGTGGAGGATCTCTAGGTAAGTCACTTAGCATGGCTTGAGTGAGTTTTATTGTTTTATTATTTGGATTTTGGAATATGTATACAGCTGGATCAATTTTTCTGTTGTGCTAAGATGTAATAAGCACCTTAAAAATCATCTCTAAATATACATGTTTAGAAGAAAATATAAATAGATACCTATTTATAAGGAAAAGAAATGAACATTTGCATAGTCCTTAAAAAAATTGCAAAGCTAGGGTACAACAAAAAAATTGCAAAGCAAGGCCACTGAGATCACAAGGGCATAACATGGCAATAAAATCGTAGAGCAAGGGCATGACAATGAAATGCAAAGATCAGATTAACAAAATTATAGAGTAAGGGCATATAAATGAAGTGCAAAGATCACGACAATAAAATGCACCGATTACAAGGGCATGGAAACATTTAGAACTCTCCACCCTCATTCGAAGCTCTCCAACCTCTTTCACGTGCAACTCTCCACAATCAAAACAAATGGGGAATGATTTATATCGTGTTTTGTTTTTTTTTGTTTATACTAACATGGTTGTCACAATTATGACATCGTCAGTATTGTGACATTGTCTGGGACAATTACAAAAAACAAAATGAAAATCACCAAAAATTAAATCGTCATTGCAATTTGACCCCAAATGTTGTAGTGCAATTTAATTGATTTGAAAAACTTCCTTAATAAAACATTAGTATTTTATATGTATCATCTTAAAATAGAAGCACTTGCATTGTAAGACTTCTTAGCCTTCCCTTTTGTGATCTCCTAGGTTCACAAATGCACTTATGTCTTTATTGTAACTATTCTCAAGTTTCTAATCCTTTTCTAGATGTTATCTTTCCATCCCCATGATCCTAGTGTGCATCCCAAGGTTCGGATTCCTCAAGGTATGAGTTAAGGTCATCTAACCACTAGGTAAGGGATGACCTCATCCCCACTCCCTAGTAAGGGATGAGGTTATCCTTTACCCAAGGCATTTTTCTAAGAGAGATCTACTAGAGTGGGGTTGTCATTGCACCAAAATACTTATTTTTTAGTGCTTGATACAACCACTCAACTTAAAGTACATAGGAGGTGATTAAGTCCTTGTCACGAATATCAAAGGGAGCATTGAACATTTTTCCAATAATCTCCCCCTCATAATTACTCGAGGGTCCAAGGATTCAAACCTGTGACCAAGCTCTAATATTGTAATCACCTAAAAGATGGTCACTTAGGCTATTAACCCCCATCTCAACATTTTGGCTAAATTATTTAATCATTTGCCTAGACCAATTTTCTAAAAATCAATTTATTTGATTTTATCCTATAGTTTGACAACTATATCCTAAGTCCATACTTGATTAAAAGAACATGTCCCCTTTTTATTAAATAAAAAACCTCATTCTTCCAACCCTCTCTAATGTCACACATAAAGTCTTTTTCTTATTTACAAATTAAAATAAAAGACTTTTCCTCACATGAAAATTCAACTTATTTCTAGTGGTGGAAATGATCTTGATGGATCATGTCAAAAGTCAACCCCACCCTTGATCACTCATTCCTTGATTTTGATCTCAATTGTCTATACAGCTTTAAAACAGAGAGCTCTCTCCTTCTCTAAGGACCCTGATATTAAGCTATTGTTATGCTATGGGTTTTCTCACAGGCTTACTTGGAACATTTTGTGGAGAACTTAGAACTATCTTTTACCTTCATATTCTTGCATACTCATACTAGTTTAGTTCATTTGCATTAGCTTAGTATTCCTTCTTTTTCAATAGCAAAGCTCACTTAGTTTAATTAGTATAGTTGTGATACTCTCATATTCTTAGCTTAGTTGCATCTTTGCATTTCATCCTAGCATAGTAGCATTTGCATTGTATTCTTTGAGAATTCTTTGACACTAGCACTCTTTCTCTTGTCTAAAGAATCTCTCATTTCATGGTTTACTAGAAAGGGTTTCATCTTTAAGGCTCGTCTGAGAGCTCTCTTGATGCTCATTTGTATGTCTTTGTAGTCAATGACTAGGGAGCTCCAAGCCACAATTCAAGCTTTCTAACTCATGGAATACCTTGGATAGAATGGTTTAGAGGAATGCACTTTCTTAGTGTACATTTTTGGCACCCACCATGGGGCAAAACACTTCTATTTTTCTTCTCTAGTTGCATTTAGTCATGCATTTTTGCCTATTGTTTCTGTACTTTTTTATTTGTAGACGTAATTATCATGTGATAATTTATCAGTATCATATGATATTTTCCAGTACTTCAATGTGATACTTTACCAGTTACAGTATCACATAGTCATCCAAAAATTATCGCATCAATATTGCAAAGTCTATCATACGAGTGTTATGAAGAGTATCACATAGAGGAAAAATATCACTTCTGTATACTGAAAAGTATTGTACAATACTTTGTTAGCAAAAAAAATCACCTTGTCTAGAACTATCTTCTGTTTGGCTTATTTGATAGAGTCTTTAGCAATCTATTTTTGAATTTCTCAAGTTTATTGATTGTCTAACAAAGGTCTTCTATAGGTTTTATCTCATTTTTGGACTAACCCTTTAATGGACTAACATATTTGTTTTGTAGGGTTTCTCTAAAATTGCTTGCACATTTCTATAAAAGAACGCATGTCAAAGACCTTATACTAAAAGGATATTAACTCGTGTTTGCAGAGCTACCTAATAAAAGAAAAAACAAACAACCAAGTGTGCTTGTGTTTCTTTCATTTCATATGCGACAATATACTAGTTGTTCATTTTCCATAAGCACATAAAAATTGTGAGTAGGGTCTTTTGGTGGTAAGAAAGTATGCTTTTCACCGTTGAGGTGAATCATAAATCTTAACCCACCCTTAGATCTTGAAAGTGAGTGACATACTCCACTTTTTAGTGGTTTTAATTATCTTTCTTGGTGTGTTTGGGGGGAGTGACTAGAATAGGAGAGTATGCTCTTCACCTTTTAGGTGAATCAGAAATCTTGACCTCCAAGAGTGGATTTATTTTGTTCTTATGTCCTACAGAGATATTACCTTTAAAGGACATCTTATTGGTGGAAAGATACCAATAGGAATGACCCAAAGTGGGAATGAGAAAAATTTAGCTAACCTAACCCACTATAATCACAAACCCCTTGACAAAGGCCAAAGCCTTGGGGGGGTGTAGCACTTGTCTTCACTTAATAGAAATACTTATGAAATTGGGACCATGAGGAAAATACTAAGGAAGAATGCTTAAGTTACTCGTGTCACCGTGAGGTTTGTTATCTACCACAAGGTAGGGTATCCTATTTATAGGTGTAAGAGGAGTGTTGCAAATGGGACCCTTTCTAAACACCATAGGGATAGAAGCTACCTTATTTACCCACTCAACATCTTGGTGCAAGGAAAAATCTTGGTGCACTACCCAGATCACCCCAAGATTTTGAACTTACCATTTATGTCCCCTTTGTTGTGCCAATGGCACCTCCATGATAAATCCAATATCTATTATGGTCAACCACTTTGTCTGAGGCAAAGGGGCATCAAGCATGGGCGAAGGTGTTGAGAAATGAACTGTGACCTTAGGTAGTTCTACTTGGAATGTGCCCTTAGAATGTGTAAAGACTTGTGCAATAGTCCTCAAACATCAAACATGATGTTAACATTCATAGGATTTTTTCTTTTGATATCCCAATTACTTGTATTGACAAGGTTTCTTTGTCCCTTGTTCAATTGTTTGAGACATGTTTTTTTCCACTACTATTTTCAAACCATGGTGTCTTCTGCTATAAACTGAAGTTATGTGTTGTCAATATTTCATTCTAGTCTGAGACATTCAAGAAATCAAACTGAAACATGGGCCTTTTAAGCTTTAAGTTTCATTTTACATAGTTCACTAGCCCTTATCACATGACCTTCTAAGAAATATCGTGCGATACTTTGCACCTGAGAAAGTATCACATAACAGTTAAAAACTGTATCCCACTTTGGTTATAAGATCTATCACACTACTTTATGAAAACTATCGAATGAATGAAAAGTATCTCTCAACTATAGAAAGGTTTATCGTACGATAATTATTGCTGATCATATATCACCTGGCTTATTGAGAAGTATCACTTGACCTCTTCTGCTTGTAGAATTGAGTCAAAATGTTTCATAGCTGATTTATGGGTGTCTTCGCTGCATCCTATCTAAGTCTAGTTCAAAATCTTCATGTTTGGTGTTGTTCTAAGTTGAAAGGATGGACCTAGTTTTTCGGATGTGAGCTAAAACATCACTAATGATCACTTGTCAAAAGTTTGGTTACCTTTCTATTCTAGCTACTTGCTAGGTAAAAGCACAAACTTGTGTCACCATTTTGTAAAGGAAATGGCTAACAAAAGTATAACTATTCACGTTGAATGACATAAAATTGTTATTATTCGATTAAATTTGAAAATGAAGTAAACTAATGAAATGTGTCGAAATGTATGAAGTTTAGGATTATAACTTTTAATAATTATTTGGAATAAGAATTGATATATTTTCCTATTGAACATATCTACATGATGGGTTCTAAATTTGACAAGGAACCAAACTATGACATTAATGATGAAAAGCCTAAAGTAGTCTAAAAACATACAACTCTCAACAAAACTATAGAGAGACTAGGCCTAAGGTAACTCTTAAGGTGGCAAAATCTTCCTCTTGCTATGGTGGGATGCTAAATTTTGTCACTAGGGGGCAATCTAAGGTTGTCCTAAAAGTGGAAAATGATCCCAAGAACACCTATTCCTCCAAATAGTTGGCTCCTGCGGCCATATCTAGTTATGATCTTGCCAATCAATTGCAATGAACCTCTACAAAAATTTCCATCTTTGAGTTGCTAGAATTATCTACTTTACACAAGGAGATTCTTGAAAAGGCTTTACGAAGAACCAATGTTCCTATAGATATTGATGCCAAGAGGTTCCAAGCTATGGTCAACTACATCTCCTCACCTCACTATCTCATTTTCTTTGAAGAAGATGACAAGTCCCTTAGTCATCCACACAATCTAGCCCTCCACATTGAAGTCCAAATCTTTCACACTTGAGTTGGTCAAGTCCTGATAGACAATAGCAGTTGGGCTAAATATTATCTCCTTCAATGTAATCCAATAGCTCATAATGTCTTAATTTTCTATTGATCCTAAATGAAAAATCAATATCAATTCATATGATGAAGTTGAATAATCTTCTAAAGGCTTAATTGTGCTACCTATCTATGTGGGTATAATAGAGAAAGATGTTGTCTTTCATGTCCTAGACATCCTACTTGCATATAGTCTATTGCCAGGAAGATTATGGATCCATGAAATGCAAGTTGTGTCATTGACATACTATCAATGTATAAAATTCCCTTTCAATGGTGAAAAGATCATTATTCCAAGGGACAACTCCATGTCCATTAACATGCTCACTGCTAGAGAAATGCTAGTCCCACATCATCACTCTTCTTGTGAGCTCAAACCATCCCTTAAGGCATGGGAATGGAAACTAAAGATGATGAGCCTTGGTAAGGGAGAATACAATTTAGATTTCATTGTTGTATTGTTGGTTTCTCCAATATCTTATGGGAAACCTTCTGGGAAAAGCAAGCTCTCAACTTCTACCATGACTATCTTTGGGACCTTTGTCTAGTCATCCATCCCTATAGAAACAAAGAAGGAAGACCAAGCTATAAGAGACTAGATCTATAGGGAAGAATAATATATTGAGGAAGTTATTATTACTACCCTTATTTCTCCCAAATGGTATGGAAAAGGCTCTAAATTCTTTAAAAACATGGGCTATCATGGCCAAGGATCCCTGAATGGTGAAAAAAGGGCTCTTATAGAACCCCTAAGTCATACTAAGGGATGAAAAAGAGGAGATACGGTTGGTCTAGGCTTTGGGGTAGATGATGAACTACAAAGGTTCGATAGAAGGGTCCTTGTGACTACTGAATTAGAATATGATAATCCACATTTTGCTACCTCTGCTACATAAGAAGAAGACTTCATGCCCCCTACTTTCCTCCTTTGGGGAGAAGAACCAAAGATCACTAATAATGATGTTGAAGCCTCTACATCTAGACAACACATATCCAATAATGTAGATCCTAATAGAGGTAGAATAAGAGAAAATATTGCTTGATTGCTAGCTCGAAATTAGATTACCAATTCCAATGAATTTCAATGGGAATCTATTTCATATTCCTCTTGTGAATTAGAAGTGGATGTCATACATGCCTATGTCACCTAGCCTAATGTAGTTGACATGTCTAGTCTAGGGTCTGACGAGTTTGGCTCACAATTTTCTTTAGTGGATCATGCTGATCCCTCTAGGCCTCATCTTGATTTAGATCCCTGCTGATCCCTCTAGGCCTCATCTTGATTTAGATCCCTTTGGAGCTTTCTCTATAGGCTCAACTTCTCTTGTCACCAGAGATAATTCCTTTCATGTCAACAATCTCAAAGCTTCCACTTCCCTCTCACTCACACACCCCAATATCATAGATTGGTCTATTCAACATCAAAAACCAGAGATACCATCTTTCCAAAATGACTATGAGATCACCTACTATCTAAATGTTATTTAACCTGTGGTGCCTTCCACCAAAAAACCAACGACTAAATGACAGAGACAGATATCAAGTACCTCAGTCACAAAATAAAGAGAAAAATGAAAAATAAGTATTCAAATGGAAAAAACCATTTGTGGTAGTGTCTAAACCTCAAAATAGTAAAAATAAAGACATATCCAAGGGTGAAAACCTCTTTGAGGCACCTGAGGATGAGATGCTTGGCAGTCTCACAAGCTATTTTCAAGACAAGTCATCAGTTTTGATGAAACCAACACAACCAATCAATCTAGGTATTGAAGAGTCTCCTAAGATAATACATGTGGCTCAATCCCTATCAATAGAAGAGAAAGAACAATTTATAGATTTCTTTAAGGAGAAGAAAATCAATTTTGCATGGATTTAGGCTGATATGCCTGGTCTAGATACACAATTAATCATGCACCATCTCTCCATAGCTCCTGATGTCAGACCAGACAAACAAAAGCTTCAAAAAATACACCCTCATGTAGCATTATTAATTAAAGTTGAGCTTGAGAAATTATTAAGTGCCAACTTCATTCAAGCTATTGACTATGTAGAATGGATCTCCAATATTTTAACTATGTCAAAACATGAGAAATCCATCTGTGTATGTACTGATTTTAGGGATCTTATTAAAGCATGCCCAAAGGATGACTTTTCTACTACCTAACATTAACATGATAGTGGACATGACTGCAGGTTATGAAATGTACTCCCTAATGGATGGTTTCTCTAGGTACAATTAAATTAAGATAGGTCTAGAAGACAATGAGAAAACAACTTTTACTTGTGCATGGCAAACCTTCTACTGGAATGTAACACCATTTGGACTTTAAAATGTTGGTGCTACCTATCAAAGGGCCATGACCACTATCTTTCATGACATGATGCACAAAAACATGGAAGATTATGAAGATGACAATTTGGCCAAATCTAAACAATGAAGCACTTGCTTGTTAAACTTGAGTTTGATACTAGACCATATGGAACAATTCCAACTTAGGCTCAATCCAAAGAAATGTTCTTTTGGCATTACATTGAGAAAGCTGCTAGGATACATCATCTTGGCTAAGGGCATAGAGGTACCATAACCACATTATGATAGGAATTCTTGGTACCATAGCTGAATGCATTTGTTTGAATTAATAGTTAGACAACAAGTTTCACATACTAGCAAGTATTTGCCATATTCTAATTATAATATATAAAAAAAGCAGTTATTATAAGAAGCGATTTTATTAAAAGTCAGTATTTTCAACAAGCTAAGAGTCATAAGTTTAGCTTTTATTTTTGTGTGGGATATTGTCATTTGTTTTGATTAAGTTCAAATGGGAGAGGATTAAGATTCAAGTTATTTTAAACAGTTCAAATCAAATTATTAGTCAATAGAAATATTGTAATTGATAAACATTTGTTTGTATAAGATTTTAAGTCTTGTTTAGTAGTATAGATATGGATAGTGTGTGTTAGTGTTTCAGAGAAAGAAACAATTTATTTATATGTAATGATAATATTTAATGTAATTTAATTAATATTTTAATAATTCATATTTACATAAAAAGAGTCTAAATTTTTAATATAGGAATATTAAAATATTATCATTCTATTTTTTATAATTATTTCATATTAAAATATCTAAATTTATAATATATTTTATAATATGAAAATATTTTTCATTTACAATAATTTGCAATTTACAATATAAATATAATATTTTGTTTAATTGTATTATGTATCACCTCATAATAGGGTAGTGCTTCCTCAAAATCCCCCCATATGACCCCGGATACATGAGCCAATCAAATTGAAATTAAATATTTTTTTTAAATTTTTGAAAGTAAAAATCTCTCCTATATACTTTAGAAAATTAAATTTCAAATATCAAAATAAAAATACTGATATCTAGATGCTTCAAATAAGAAAGATCAATAACTATTTAAGTTGAAGTGATTGCAAAAGTATATTGCTTACCACAAGAAAAAAATCATTTAAAAACTCAGATTTTTTGTGCTATCCAATAAGTTTTAATGAATATTATTCTTTTCACTTTCTTTGTAGCTATTTTCTTTACCTTTATGCTGTAATTGAATCTCACTAGTGTGCTTCAACTTGCAAATTTAAGAATAGAGAGTTATGTAGATTTGCCGATTGGATTTCAACATGTCTTATCTACTTGTATTTCCTTCTTTTCATTGAGTTTGTTTTTGTACCTGCAATACCATTATTTAATTGGCAACAATAGGGCAAGATTATTTAACTAGTCTTCAAATTAATGCCCCAAGGAAAAACCTTTCTTAAATAACAAAAAGGAGGTAATAAAGCAATATTTGTACTTTGTCTTCATGCTTTGAAATCTTACTTGAACATTGTTAATATTGATGAGTATTTATGAAAGCAATGGGTAGCATTTAGGAAGCTATTCCCAAATATGGTATTTACTATGTAGGATATTGTAAGGACTGCCCTTGCAAAACCAATGCCACATTAACAATCCCCATAATATGCAGAAGTCAAGGAGAGTCAAAGTCATTTGAATATTGACTAGTCAATGTTAGTTGATTAATTATCATTAAATTTAACTAAAATGATACACACACACACACACACACATGCTCAAGTCTAAAAGAAACCACAATTCCATTACCAGAATACTAAGATGATGTCGATTATGTCAACCATTTGACAGAAGCTCCAAAACCTATCTAAGAACACAAGGGCGAGAATATTGTAAGAGTGATTTACCAACCTACCATGAAGCTATTAAGCTTCCCCAAAGTCTTTCCTAAAATGAAAGATACCCAACCCAACATCAAGGAAGTCTAAACAAGTAAGACCAAGAGTGGTAATGGATTCATGTGGTTAAAAGAAGTCATTTCTAAAATCACTCACAACCACTCAGTCACTTTCAAAACCACATAATTAGGTCAGTATCTAGCTTATTATAATCATAGAAATCTTATCATCCTTATTTCCAAATTCACATCATACCCATCATATATGCATGTGAAACATATGAGATAACACCATAAGAAATGCATAATGTGGCATAATCAAAACATGTCATGTAGCACCATTACTCAATTAACATAAGATATTTATCCATTACACATTAAAACATATCATCTTCAAATCATATATCCAACACATCTAATTAGTAGAATGAAGGATAAATGGTTACATAATCAAGTGCATGAAAACAATATGCACTAAATATATACATCTAGTTACTTCTAACATCGCTAAGGAAACAAGAAGGTTTAAGGAATTAATTGCATATGCTAGATTTGCAATTCAAAATAACCAAGAAGTAATCTCATTTACTTTTCTTAATCAAGCAAGAAATTTAGGAAACATAAAGAGCATGTTTTGAGTAACAATATATAGTCTAAGTCATCTCATACACATGAATTCAATAACAATCTCAAGAAAGTATTTGTGACGTGCCATTGAAGACACCTATTTTGATTATGACATAAAGTTATAGTTTATAACTAAATGTTGAAAGGATACTTTTTCCCCATGTGCTCTAATAATGGTGTGGACATTATATAATGTAACTCTTTTTAAGGAAAAATATAGTGCATAAATAATGCTATAGCTGCTATGTTTAGTTTAGAGTTTAATGAACTTAGAAAATGCACAACCCAATATCCCAATGGAATTAAGTGCTTCATACATCAATGCAAGATTATTCACTTTGTATACACCAACCCATCCCTCTATCGATGTCAATCAATGAAATTCAAGAGCTTGTGCCTAGTTTTGGAGACTAAGTTAACTTCAACAAGTTATTTATTTCTCCTCAAGCCCAATTCACATGTCTTTCTACATCAACGATATGAGTTGGCTGTATGTTGAAAGAAGCAATCTAGTTATTGTGATTAAGTGCGGTAGGTTCTAGTTACAATCACACTCGAATACACAACCATCTGGGAGTTGTCATATATGATGAGGTCAAATTGCTTATGATTTTACATTAATTAGATGTAGGTAGTTTCAGTTATTCCAAAAACATTTCACATAACTATGGTTTTAGAGTGCCCAAGAATACATTATTCTATAGATTACTATGCACACTCCTTCAGTGTTTTGAACATTTGAAGTAATACCTAATAGGGACAATTCTTAGAAATCACGAGAAGCATCAATGAAAGATTTATTAGAATGTGTACTAGGAACCATATGTTTAGATGTTTTCATTATTCACTACACACACATAGATAACATAGTCTATCTCTAACTATGTTCATAGAGGTGAATGATAAGAAAAAAATACATGAGTTTTCCTACAGGAACGTAAATACTATTGCAAGGAGTGGTTTTGCCAATCAAGTTAAATAACTCTAGGTTTGCACATTAAAGTATATACATTATGGTATGGTTAAATGAGAGTATTTGGTGCTAGTTCCAATATCTTGGTCAAAGATTATACGATGACGCTTAGGTGGAACCTGATTTGAAACTTTAAAATAGTAATAAAATCATGTTTTACATATACTAAGATAAGAGAAAAAGATCACATTTATGTACCACACGGACATGATTACATTGCAAATTCCATTTGCTAACATTCACATTTGTTGTCACCCTACCCTCTCATCCATAAGGAGAAAACTCTAAATGAAAGCAATGGGCTTTAAAAGTCTAAATTTCCAAGAGATATTAGTGGATAAAAGAATGCAAAACACTTAATTTAAACCGCTAAATAGAGCATCAGCTGGATGAAGTACCAAAATTTCATTCTTGAGGAGACCACTAAATTTATTATTTCACCTTGTTTTGGTACAGTTGTATTCTTTGGTAATATTCAGACATTTGAATCTGACTTAACATTCAATTGTTATCAAACAAGTTTTACGATTTCCTAGGTATCAGACTGCTAGTTCAATTTTTTAGTACCAAGGACTTGTGGGGAAAACTCATAGCGTATATGATTTTCATTTAAATCTAATGCCTTCCAATCTCAATGTAATGCACAAAACGGTAAAAAAAGATGTACAAATTGGCAAGAATCTAATAACCCTTAGCATACTGCTTCACATGGCAATGGAATTAATAAAGGACACAACAAGAATGGAACCTATAGTATTCTAAGGCTGATGTCTCAGTTCCATCTCTCCATTTTTCCTTTGCTTTCCCCTGTGAAGGCTGAAGCCATTTTCCATCAACCCAATTGAGTTGAAGACGTAGTTGAGATATGTGGTAATTTGTTTATTCTCAATCTAGGGAAACAAACTACATAGTCATTATCTGCCAAGATAGAGTCAATAACTCCCACCCACCACCCATCTCGATCATATGCATTGATTTTTTTCATGAAGCTCAAAGTGATTTCCTCCTAAAATAGGGAGCTCAAACCTTATCAGACGAGCCTCCACTGTCTCCTCACTTTTGATTTATTATAGTCACTCATCAAATCCCTGAATTCAACTGCAATTTTTGCTCCAACCTTCCTCACTATGGTTGCTTTGAACCAGGCTCCATTAAAACCTTCTTCATCACATGACACTTCAACTCTATCACCGATTTTAAGACAACCCATTTTGCTCGCGCTCTCTCTCTCTCTCTCTCAAAACTCTATAGAACTAACTACTTGGTTAGAAATGGAGGTGAAGGTAGTCAATGGAATGACTTGAACATCACACGCTAAGCATAATTCCTAGACCAAAAGTGTTAAATAGTCAAAGTTGAATTTTTTTCCCAAGCTTAATTCTTCCCTTAGTGTGTGACATTTAAGGGTGGTCATAGTCACTAAAAGAGAACTAAAGAAAACCATGCAAAGTATACCATCATCACCGGAGTTTAGCAAGTTATCAATAGACGTCTTCTCTCTCTTGCTCCCCAATATTCCATAAAGAAGGGAACCAAACCTAACTGTCAAACCGTTGGGAATAAATTATCAAATAATAATTTTATTTTAACTAATTCTTCCACTTCAAATAGTTACATTCAAAGAATAATATCTTCTTATTAATTTCATTAAAAAGAATTCGAAATGGCAAAAATGAGACCGACTTATTTGGTTTTCTAAAATGGGTTGTGACAGATACAAGAATAGATTTATAATAGGTATTCAATCCTCAAATGTTAGTCGCATATTTCATACAAGGTTAGAATGTGCGATAAACTAAATTGGTGGAATGCATGTCTTCTTTGTGAATTGGGATTTTTAATGATCAGATCAAACATTGAAAAAAAAATGGTTGTATGTAGCCATATCTTCTTTAGAAATTGAGTTTTTTTATGGCCAAACCAAATATGATCACCAAGCCTATGGGGATGCAAACAATCACCAAGGCTACGATTCCTAGAAAGTCATGTCTTATCCCAAAATAATTCCTTGTGAGTTTAGACACCGCCACTTTCCCATCTGTTGTCTCCATCTCTGTATCCACATCTCCAAGCTATGATGCAACCAAACCATAGAGTGTCCATGAAATGGGTGTAGCCCAGTTGTACCATCTCCACCACACAAGCATTTTCTAATTCAAAGAAAACAAATTTGATTGTCATGATTCACTCCTACACATTTCATAATTTTATTTAACCAGTAATATATACAACAATACGCTTCAGCAAAAATATTTTAGCATGAACTTACAAGTCAAGGAATGATGAAGCCACAAAAGAGGTTCCATGTAGAATAAAATGCAGATGCAATGATTGTTGCAACATGAAAGTTTGGAGTTATGGCAACAATCATCATTCCCGTGAAGGTGAAGTAAAGAAAAGTGAAATACATGAAGAGAGGAACCAAAAGAACTTGGTTGTTGTCCATTCAAATGAGATCATGGAATAGACCAAGAGGGCATAAATTATAGATTGAATGAGAGTTCATAAAGAACCTCAATTGCTACTGGCATAAATGAATATAAAAAAGATCATCTAATTAACCTGAAATTGCATAGTCCTTCGAGTGAAATAAGGATGACCATAGTTTTTATAACAAGGCTACTCCTAACATGGTGATTAAATCCTTTAACAGATTCACACCTAAGAGTGTGTTTTGTAACATTTAATAGGGTTGGCTCCTGATAGATCTCACTTCAGAAGAGTGAAAAAGTGGTAGCATAGTACTAGTGGTTTTTCCAAAATTGAGTTTCCATGTTAAATTATTGTGTCAAACATTATGTGGATGTTTGTTGTGTGTTTATGCCTCTTACTATTTTTAAGTTTAAGTTTATTGTTGCATTTGATGAGTTTCTACAATTCATTGCATATAGTTCATAAAGAGCTATAATGGAATGAATAAGTTGGATTATAGTGAACAATTTTGATCAATGAGTTATTGGGTTAAGCTTGTTGAAGTTTTAAGTGTTTGATTTATACATTTGGACCTAGGGATAACTAATTCACCCCCCTCTCAGTTATTCCAAATATTCTAACAATTATTATGTGAGATATTATCATTTGTTATTATGTTAATCAGATAATAATGGATAGTCATGGGAAATGTCTCTCCATGTCTCATCCATATATTAATAAGAGAGAAATCGCCGCCACAAAAAAATACATACCTTAACATGCAATGTCATTACAATTGCAATGATCCTCCAACCATTAACATGCCTCTACATCAATGAGGGGGAAAGAAGTTAAGAAATGGAGAGAGAGAGAGAGAGAGAGAGAGAGAGAGAGAGAGAGAGAGAGAGATTAAATACATGTTTGTAAGAGAGGAGACAAAGAGTTGTAGATGAATAAACACAACTAGAGAGGCAAAACACTTAGAGATAAAAATAAAATGTTTGAGCCCCAATTAAATGCAGATGGAAGGTTTGTACATGAATAGATGATGACATATGAAGTTGGGGAAATGAAACATAGATGGAGAAGTGGAGACATAAACAAAAAAAAGAGAAATTCACAATGTCAAAGCTATGTTGTGCTCCATATATGATACACATCATACATACAACATTTTATTTACATATGTTGTGTGTTACATATGGACACACCATGCCAACCACTTTGAGAAACAAGCCTTATTCTTGAATTTTCCTTAGACATCTAAGACAACGACTTGAATGAGTATAATAGATTTGAGATATGATTTTCATTAAAATAATTTTAAAAATCATATTTTTGTCCATGCTCTTCATCATGTTTGTACGTGGTTCAACATAGACCAAATCAGAGACCATGATGTTGTTAAGTTTTCTATTAGCTCTCTAACACTATAATTTGTTTTGAATTTGATTATGTTAAGTTTTCATCCCTAATTTCTAAAACAAAAGCACTTTTACAAACTAGACTCCAATCTACACAGTTAAAAATAAAAAAGTTTTCATTTTTTTAATTAATTTTCAATAATTTCTAGATGAAGCATGATCAGATTCATGTTTTCAAGACGTGTCTGCTTCAAAAATCCTCAAAAAAATCACTCCATATAAAGAAAATAGCTAAAAGTTAGAGATAAGCAATGTGGTGTTACTTAACTTTCACTTGAGCAATTAAAAAAAATGTTGACATTTTAAAGAGATCACATAGAATACTGTTATAATTTTTGCAAAATATATGATAACTTAAAAAATTAGTAATTTAGAAAATAGATTTAGAGCACTACAACTTTTGTTATTGTCACATTTTAAAAATTTGAGTTAAACTATCTTGAAATTCTTGTTATAGTTCAAGAATATTTAAATTTAGAAAAAAATGGCAACTCATCTTACACTTGTCCTATTCATTTAGGTATTTCACATATTTAAAGTGTGTTTTAAATGTTCTTGAGGGGTGGGAGAACCCCTTGCATCACATGCTATTGTGCACTGAAATCTTAATTATAAGTAGGATCTCAAGCTTCTATTAAAATTAAAAGTTATTTGAAGTTTTCACATAGAATTTTGAAAGATACAAAATTAAGATATTCACTTATTAATCCTCTCCTCTATTTCTCTAAACAAAAACTAACGAGAAAATGACAAGCCATTTATATTTTCATTTTATTAGTACTTGTAGTGGGCTAAGTACCATTGTTTTATTTTTTGGAATTCTTCTATTCACTAATGATTAAATGGAATTTTGTAGACTAACTATTATTTTTATATCTATATTCATATTTTTAAATTTTATATCTTCTATAGTCTAATTGTAATTTTTTTTAATCAATCATATAATTTTTTTTTGACAATCTAATAGACCCAATTATTTTAAGTCTTCTACATAAGATTTTAGATATTTTAAATATCACTAATTTATTGAAACTTTTATAATAATATAAAATTTTAATATAAGTAAATATTATATTTATATATAACCAATATTACATAATAAAACATAATATGAACTTCTTAGTTTAAATTATTGTAAGTTATTATGTTAATCTGATTATATTATAAATTTCATTTTAATTATTTTTAAATTATCATTGCTAATTATTATTTATCAATAAATATTAATGGATAATATTTTAAAAGTTAAATTTAAATTATAGTTAAAGTTTTAATTAGTCTTCATAAACTAAATTAGTATAAGCAATTACCAGCTGAAACTGGTCAACATATTTAAGACAACTGCTCCAATAATGCCACATTATGATAGGAATGCTTGGTACGATAGCCGAAGGCATTTGTTTGAATTAATGGTATGGAGTTAGACAATAAGGAAAAAAATCATTTAAAAACTCATAGATCTTCTGTACTTTCCAGTAAGTTAATGAATATATTATTCTTGCCGCTTGCTTTGCAGCTAATTTCTGCCGATTCAATCTTTATCAGTAGTGTGCTTCAACCTGCAAATCTGAGAATGGAGAGTTCTGTACATTTGCCGATAAGATTTTAGCATTGCAATTGGGCTTTTCAATGATCGGACCAAACATTTATAAAAGGGGTTATATGTAATCCCTATCTTTTCTGGAAGTTGAGCTTTTTGATGGCCAGACCAAATATGATCGCCAGGCCGATGGGGATGCAAACAATCACCAAGGCTACGATTCCCAGAAAGTCATGTCTCATCCCAAAATAATTCCTTATGAATTCAGACACCACCACTTTGCCGTCTGCTGTCTCCATCTCTGTATCCACATCTCCAAGCTGTGATGCAACCAAACCATAGAGTGTCCATGAAATGGGCGTCGCCCAGTTGTACCATCTCCACCACACAGGCATTTTCTGGTTCATAGAAAACAAATTTCATTGTCATGATTCGCTCCTATACATATTTCAAAGCTTAATTTAACCAGCAATATATACAACAATATGCCTCAGCAAAAATGTTTTAACATGAACTTACAGGTCGAGGAATGATGAAGCCACAAAAGAGGTTCCATGTGGAATAAAATGCGGATGCAATGATTGCCGCAACATGAAAGTTTGGAGTTATGGCAACGGTCATCATTCCCGTGAAGGTGAAGTAAAGAAAAGTGAAATACATGAAAAAGAGGAACCAGAAGAACTTGACTGCTGTCCATTCAAATGAGATCATGGAATAGACCAAGAGGGCATAAATTATAGATTGAACGAGAACATAAGGAACCTCAATCGCTACCTGCATAAATGAATAACAAAAGAATCATCTAATTAACCTGAAATTGCATAGTTAAATATCATTTGCCAAGATGACAGCGGCAGAATATAGAGTACCTGTCCAAAGGCGTAAGGGAATGCTGAGTACATTCCAGCGGCTCTTTCTCTGTAGAAGACAGTCCGTTCCACATCGACCACAGGCTGTACACTGGATGCATTGCTTACTCCAAGAAAAAGTACAGAGCAGTACATTGCTCCCAAAATATTGAATAAATCTTGTTGATTGCCTCTGCAAAACAAGTGTACAGTGTTCAAATAAATTGCAAGCACGATAGGAGACAACTGAATTAAATCAATTTATAATCATAGCGAAGGTGTAAAACTCTAATCTTCAGGTTGCGAGCGGATATTGCAAAATCTAGACTATTATACCAGTTAAAAGAGCATCTAACCTTTTTGTCCCAAGGTCCCAAAAGATGCTCCCAAAGAGCAGGGCAACTATTGTGCTGAAGAAAAAACGCACAACAACATAGTGTGGATTACGCCAGTATGACCAATATTGCTTCCAAAGGCATGCCATGCATTGAACGGGGAACGACTGTGCATATTGTGTTGGAAAATTTAGATCCTTTGAGCCCGGAGCAGGGGTGCTTAATTCTTTAATAAGTTGCTGATTCCATCTGACAAACAGAAATAACCATTTTCAATCCTCTAAAAGTCCTTCGAGTGCAATAATGATGACTATAGTTTTCCTTCAAAAAGTTCAATCATTAAGTACGTACTCATAAAGTGAGGATTTTGTGTAGATATCAGCAAAATCTATGCCGAGACTTTGCTCAACAGATACCGCACTGACTTCCAGCACCCATGTTGCTGGATTGTATCCTTCTGTAATTGGTTGAACACCTTCCACAGACTAATCAATGACAGAAGAAAAAACATTATAAATTTCTGCTATTTGTTGACAATGGAATGCGCGATGTATGAATCAGTAGCTATAAACCATAAGTGAATAGAAAAGCCAAATATACCTCAAAATATTGAATAAGTTTATTAGAATGCTGACCCAATTGACCTGCATAGATCACTTGGCCGCCCCTTTTTAGAAGTAGCAGCTGCAGTTCAGCAAGACAAAGAAGTGAAACGTAAGCATTAATAGACCTGTCCTATTTCAGACATTTGCACTACAATTCCCCTTTTGGAAGCACTATGAAGTTTACTGCATCCAATATGAATGATTGTTATTTATGGCATCTTTGAATTTTGAAAATAGCTGGATTTACCTCATCAAAAGATTCAAAGATATACTGCATCCAATATGAATGATTGTTATTTATGGCATCTTTGAATATTGAAAATAGCTGGATTTACCTCATCAAAAGATTCAAAGATATCAATGCTGGGTTGGTGGATGGTACAGACGACAGTGCGACCTGTATCCACTGTGTTGCGTACAGTACGCATCACTATAGCTGCAGCACGGGCATCTAATCCTGAAGTTGGCTCGTCCATGAAGATTATGGAAGGATTAGCAACAAGTTCTACAGCAATGGTAAGCCTTTTCCTCTGCTCTGTAGAAAGACCTGTTGACCCAGGAAGCCCAACTAGAGCATCCCTCAGAGGAGTAAGCTCAACAAGTTCCATCACTTCTTGCACAAACATCTGTAGTCATTACAACAAAGATCACCAAAATACCTGCTAGCTTAGTTCCATGAAAAGGAAAGACTGCCAATCCAAACCATTCTATGTAAAGAGAAGAACTTGAGATCCCACCATTCTAGTTCTCTCATCCACATCCCGTGGTAGACGAAGCCATGCAGAGTACAGGAGTGATTCATAGACTGTAACATTTGGGGAGTGGATATCATTTTGTTCACAGTATCCTGAGATGCGAGCAAATGTTTCTTGTTTCTTTGGGTATCCAGAGATGCTTATACTTCCTTCTATGTAGCCTCCTGTTTTTCTCCCAGCTAGGACATCCATCAATGTGGTTTTTCCAGCTCCACTAACTCCAACCAAGGCTGTAAGCACCCCTGGCCTGAAAGATCCACTAATGTTGGAAAGAAGTTGCAACCTTTTTTGATCCATCCCTTCATTTTTCATTTCCTGAAAAGAACTCTCTATTAGCTCAAGATTTCCTATTTTGTGAGAAGCTAATCATGTTAAACAATTGCCAAATAAACAAACTTAGATCAATCAAATCTATAAGCCAACCTCTGGCATGTCAACATAGTAGTTGATGTTTTCAAAAGCCATTGACAGTGGCTGGAAAGGAAGGACCATTCCTTTCTTGTGAGGTACCGAGTCTTGGAGATCAGAGAGTTCTCTGTCATGGGAAGAGTGGATTTCAGAGTTCGAGCTTTCTCTTCTCTCTAGAGAGTATGCATGGCCTGAAAAAAAATATTACAATCTGTGAATGAACAGTGCTACCCTTATTGTCTTGGAATTTCAATTAATGTGGTGCGTTAGCTTTTCATTTGAGCATGTTAACATCTTTTCTCTATAGCATATTTTCAGTTCATATTTTCATTTTTCTTTTCAAGTAATAGAATACTTTCAGTTACTGTTCAAAACACTTTCTAAGCTCTGGCTCTACTTTTTGTAGTTGTAGTGTTGTCATACTCAAGACACAGAGAAAATTTACATTTACATTCAACATGATAGTTATTTTCCACTATTTATAATAGATAGTAAACAATACCATCTCAAATTGAAACGTGTTTTAGTCCCTATCTTGAGACATGGCATTTTATCTATTGTGGTAGACCCACACATTCATAAGCAGTAAATTGCATCTCACGAAATCTCGAGTCATTACTACTTAACTTTCTAAACTGTGTTCCTGTAATTGGATAAAATCAAAGAAGTTTAGCTTTGAGGAGTAGATTTGGACATCCACAAGCAGCAAAGGATCTCAAATTAATTTCTTGGTTTATTACTGGCTAACTTGCTAATCTTTATATATGTTTATGTCCTTGGCTAAAACAATGAAAGTCAGGTTCAGGGAGTAGATTTGGACATTCACAAGCCGTAAAAAATGTTTCAGGAGTAGATTCAGACATACCTTTGGAATGTTTTCCAGATGCATCTACAGATATAAGTTTTCCTCCATGGCTACTTTCTCCGGTTCTGTTTGCATGTTTCTCTTCAATTACATCTTCAGATAGTACTCCTTGAGATTTTCCATACGCTATAGGTATAAAGGTTTCTAACTTCGATTAGATCTCCAATCTTACCATAGAAATACAAATATAAGAGAAAAAACAATAGTGCATTTAACAACTTACGATTGAGGTAGGTCAAAGCCAAGGTAAATAGAATATTAAACAGTACACAGAATCCTATCAGTGCTCCAATACCGATCCAATAAAATCTAGCTTCAGCAAATAAACCACGAGCTTCTATTATTGCGTTCCCCAAAGTCTCGTTTGAGGTAATACTACTGGGCTGCATATAAGTCAAATATTTAGATGGATTAATGTACAAAATACGAGTAGTACTAATTGACTGCATGGAAGTGATATATTCAAATGAAATTAAGGTGGTTGTCAATGCTTGCTAGCCTTTGATGATTAATCCAAGAATTCTCTTCACTTACTTTATTCCATCTAGGGGCCAAAAATTCATTGACAGCAAGGGCATTTTGGCTGTAAGACAATGGGGAGCACCAATATGCCCAAATCCACCAGCTGGGTACATTCTCTGTTGAAGAAACAAGATACAGTCAAGCGTTTCTATTATAGTTTTAAAGTTCAAGATTGCTACAAGTCATTTTCTTCAATTCAAATAACCTCGTGTGTTTAATGCTGTAAAGTGTATACTAACCTCGAGAAATCACAAATCCTCCAAGAACAAACACAAGAACTAAAGTAAATGAACCAAATGTTTGTGAGATGATCATATTCCGACCCAGTGATGCTACGAGCTTGAAGAGCCCCAGCGCCATTTGATGGAGCATAAAGTAGACAAGTAATTGCCTAAAAAATCTGCAAACAAAAAAAGTGATCTCTAAGAACCACCTTTGGCTATTTGAAAGTCATTGCGACTGTTATTATAGTTTTGATGTAAGTTCTACTACTATTTGTCCACGTAGCTTACTTGAGAAAAGCTAATTGAAAATATGAAGGCTTCTACTACATTAATTTTCTGGATTCTAGTTGTTATTTAAGGATAATAGAAGAACATGAAAACCTCTATTACATAATTTTCCTGGATTCTGGTTGCTAGTTATGCAATTATGTACTGATGGATAGATTATGAATATCCTTTGATTTGGATACTCTAATTAGTTTGATGAATTTATGCCTCCTTGCATAAACTAGCCCAATTTTTGTATCCTGTGTATTATTGTTGCTCTTGAGCCATATTTGTAACACTTAATTTAAATATAAAAATTTAGAAAAGAAAAAAAGGAAAAATCAGGACAAGTATAGCTAAAACGAAGTAATGCTGAAAATTGTTTGCTTTCGGTGAACTGGTCCTTAGTCTCCCATACTGCATCCTTTGGACAATGGACTGAAAATTTAAAACAACAGCTTGAGTGTAGAAAGCTTGTACACCCTCATTTAAATTTACTGATCTCTATTATTTGAATTTGTTGATATCAAATCACACTATGTTTATGCATTTGAGTTGGAAGGTGAAGGAAAAGAGCAACTGATCCAATGATCAATACAAAATAGGCGATCTGATTGAGTAAATATGTTACAATGTTGGTTTTTGAGCTTTTGTTGGCTTAAATGTAGATGATTCTAATATGTTTTACCAAGTCTATAGATTTTCCATGTACTTGTGCAAAGTACTATACAAAACGATGGCTTTTTTCATGTTGATTATGCTCGTAAAAGTTTCATGGAGTGGATATGGCAAGGTGGAGTCCAAATTATTGAAGAGATTGGAATACATTGACAACCTGAATGAGTGAGTGACAGAAAGATATGTGGTGCCTTATCAGTGTCAAATAATTTGCAGATAAGCGTGCTCAAGGCACATGGCTATATTCAGGAATCCTTTTTATTCATCAATCTAATCTAAAAATTGTAGAAAATGGCAACTTAAACCAATCAATTAAGTGGAATAAATAATGTGTCTAAAGGGGATATACGAACAACTCTGTATTTGTAAAGGCGTCAATTGTTTTGGCACAGGTAATGAAGACAATTAATTTAAAAATCCAAATTGTACAAACATGTAATAATGCCAGCAAAAACTCATACGCAGACCACTTTTTTTTCTATACAGTTCTTGAAATCATCATGAAGATCATTACCAAGTGCTCTGTTCAGATTGAGGAGGAAAAAAGCTTAGAGCTGTTTAGGTCGAGTAATTTGAAGATATAATTATTCCGTCTGTATCTCTTAACTATAGATGGAAGGTTTGTGTTGAAAAGAATCATTTCAATACAATATTATGAATGCAGCAAGTGGTTTATAATTCTTAAGATAAAATCATTATATTTCTTATGATATCTGCCACACCTATGAAGCATTATCATGCACAAAGAACTATTAAACCTCTTGTGAGTGAATTAGTATGATTTTTACGCATCCAAGATTGCCTATGAAGCAAAGATACAGAGTTTTAAGGTATACCTCTCAGCTTCTGGTGCAAAGCCAATAACATAGTATGTAATAGAAACCAAAATCAATGCTTCTAGAAAAGATAGTGGGATCTTCACCATCCATGCGGGCAATGCATAAGCCCAAGATGGATAGAATAAGAGGTCTCTTTGCTTGTAGAAAACTGGAAGGCGGCCAACCATCATTGACATTTCTGGAAATCCATTAAACATCATGTGGACGAGACCGAAGAACATAGCTCCCATATAGAGATTTCCATCTGTAATGCTCTTCTGGTGCATTTCTGTGCGCAAAAATAGGGTCATCGTGATTGCCCCAACAACTGCAACCTGTATCATCTATTTGTCAGTATTCATTTTTCTTTCTCTGATATGATGAATAAAAGGAATGCTTGAGCTCTCCAAATTTGGGATCCTAGTGACTCACCTGTCCTGTTTTGAATATGTAGACAAAAGAGTTTCTCTTCATTAGCAGCACTTCTCGAGAGAAGCAAGCTTTGAGCATGTTCATTCTACTAGCACCATATTTGGTAGATATAAGAGCTGCAGGATGGTTCTTTGTTTTGTCATATGAATGTGATAACTCTTCTGCAAGACGCTTGCCAACGTGAAATGAGTGAAAAGCCTCTGCAAATTCTTTGACAGGTATGTATCGATATGGCTTACTTCTATCCATCCAATATTGCTCTTGGTCCTTTCTTGAAGTCACCTGTCAAATTTAAACAGTTAAAACACAAAAACAGAGTTAACAAATTACATATAACAGAAAACTTGTTTAAAAAGGATTAAGCTGCAGTATTGAAAATGGAGTACATTTTTTAAGGTCATTAAGAAATCCCACTTGAAATTCCACAAGGAAATAGTTTTCCATATTATGTTCGAGTTTTGTGCTACTGGATTTTGACCTCTAGATCAAGGTTAATAGTAAACTTGAACTTTGCCTATTAATCTGCATCCAAGTGCCATATCGTGTGTGCAAACAAATGAAGCTTTATGTTTTGAGTTTGCCACCTAAATATCACCAAGTCCTACATAATGGATCAAAAAACCTACTTCCTGCAGGAAGTCTGCGACCCCTTTTCTATCTGGGCACTTGAAACCCATGGACTCAAAAAATTCAAGCACGTGCTCTCGAGGTCCTTGATACACAATCTCTCCTTCAGACAATAAGAGAATGTCATCGAATAGTTCGTATGTCTCAGGAGCAGGTTGCAGAAGAGCTATCAACATTGTGCCATTTAGGACATGGACAATTTGCCGTAGACACTTGATTATCTGAAAAGTTGTAGCACTGTCCAACCCTGTTGAAATTTCATCCATAAAAAGAGCTTTTGGACGACCAACTAGCATTTCCCCTGCAAGAAATGTTCAATAACAATCACACAATTGTTATGTTCCATTAGAATAAATTCAAATGAAATTACTTCAACTTTTCCATCAAGGAACTTTCTTAGATATCACACCTGTAGTGACTCTTTTCTTTTGACCTCCAGAGACTCCACGGAGCATTTGATCTCCTATTTTTATGTCAGCACAGATGTCCAGTCCCAAAATCTACAACATGTAAGAATGTGGTTCCTTAGGTGAATAATCTTAATACTCAAAATCTATGAAGAGTTTGTACATACGAGTACCGAATTTCTAAAAACCAACCTTCAACACATAGTCCGTGACAAGACTGGTCTTCTGGCCTTCAATTGCTGTTTCCTGTGAACATAGCACAGCTCAGTTCGGAATAGCTTGCATAAATCATATAGAAAAGATTTCATTGAGGAGAAAACAGTCCTATGGGAGAAGTACTTACCTTCATATAAACGTCAACATCTGGATCTGGTTTGATACTTGCTTGCTTCTCACGTCTCGAAAGTTCTTGCAGCAGATCTATAAACAACAGAAATATCAGTATCAGTATCAGTATGGTCACAAAATTGAGAAAAAAGAGCAGTTGAGAGTAACACGTTTATAAAAAACCCACCATATCTTGATCCGACTCCTTGACACCAGCCAGAGAAATCCAGTGTTTCCCTTACAGTCATTTCTGCATAGTGCAAATCATGCTGGCTAATGTAAGCCGATGTTCTTTGTGGCACGAATTCTGTCAACGAGTGTCCATTGTAGGTCACATTTCCGGTAATCTGTGAAAAGGCAAGTAGTCATATTAGTGTTTTCTCGATGACAAAGAGACTATAAGAAGCAATTTGATGTAATTAACAAGATCAAGTTAGGGGCGTGGGAGCAAATAACAACAACAAATATGCGCGAACATTTCAGCAGACGCAAAGAAGCTTATCTTCTCTAAACAACAAAAACTGTCTCTGGGTAGTATAAAATACATAGAATTTCAACCTACCCTGAGATTGAGGTCAGGGTCTCCAGCCAAAGCTGTTAGCAATGTAGTCTTCCCAGCTCCAGGTGGACCAAGAAGAAGCATCATCCTGAATGCAATAGTAAATAGTTAATTTCAAGACCAAAAAAGCCTGCAGTTCTCCATTTATATATTTTGGACATCTTCAAATTCAGCTATGGTAGAACAGACTTACCGTGAAGGCTTAATGATGCCACTTACGTCATGAAGGATAGTAAGAGTTCTCCTCTTTGACCGCAATATGTGCAGGGAGTTGAGAAACCCCTGCACAACAATATTTGTTAGTATACGCTTAAATTGAAAGCTCCTCAAATTCAATTACATTCTCACCCCACTACCAGGAGCAGTAAATTTAATCCTAAAACCAGGCAAGCTACCATCACATCTGGCTTCCTGGTCCCTTCCAGTTCCTTCCCTTATATCAATTACTAGTTTATAACTTCAATTAAATCAGATAAAATTTACAACAGCTAGCCTATAAATAGTACTTTGCGTCACAAAGAAAGGTCAAATTTACGATGCATCAGGATTGCTGAGGAAGCCCAGGAATCAACAGTCCAGGAGTAATAAATAAACAGAAACAACATGTTGCCATGTCTTTGTTTGAGTGTGCTGAGCAGGTGGGATTTTTCATGTAAAATTTTAAATTTAAAAACAATAATTTGGAATGTTTTTCTATTTTAAAGGATCTGTTGCACAAAGATGTCACTTGATTCTACAGTTTCCAAAATTTTGAGATATTTGCCTCCATTTTTGTTTTGCCAAATTTTAATTTCAAAAATTGTTTATAATATTTTTGAATAGAGATTGGAAACGACTTCCAATAAATTAAACATTCATACCCACAAATTGTTCCTAAATAATTGAACTTGAACAGTACTTGCCAGCCAAAATAAGCTGGGAAACCAGATAGAACCCTCCCCTTAGATTCAAGATCGTTAAAATATTAGTACAACAGCTAAAATAATCATGTTCATATTGGTTTAATTTTGATTCCTCTAATTCCTGCAGTAAACAGTATATTTTATAAAAAAATTTGGATTCGATAGTGTAGTAATTTATATCATCAAGATTTTGGATCACGCTACATGATCCATTTTCCATTTTCTTGACTCTCTCACTTGCATCCTGAAAATGGATCATGCAATGCAATATGAAATGATGTTAAAATTTACTACACAATTGAACAATATAATCATAAATATTAAAAATCATCCCAGCCCATTTCCTCAATCAGCTAATTTTTCCTTGCTATATGATTTTCCTTCCCATTTCCTCAATCTGCTATTTTTTCTATGATATTTGATTTTCTTTCCGTGTCAAGTTGAATCTTGTCTGTCATTTTTCACGGCTTCTCATATATCTTAAATTTGTAAACTAAAATCAGCAGCTTATCAGCATGGTCAGTTATTTGTTTCATGTGTCTTCTAAGATTGGATTTTTTTCACCAGAACACCGTATGTAGAGGTACATCAGCACAAAATAATAGAAAATATCCATGACCCGTTCTTTCTTTTATCACAATACCACCAAGAAAATGGATGAGGCTTGAAGTTTACCTCAACAATGTTTGCAGTAAAATTGACCAGAGTAGGAAGAGCTCTGCTTCCAACATGCACATCGGCATCCACAGTGAGGTGATCGAACCGAACTTCTATAGTTGGCAACTCAAGCCCCACTCTGTAATTTACACCCATTTTCACTATCAATATCATCACCCTTCGCTGATTTGATCATCATTCATGCAAAAAGATTGAGTTTTTATTTTACCTCTCAAGCCTTTTCCTGAATTTGGAAAGAAACCGCTCGTTGTCGACTTCAGCAACCTGCAGAACTCTCTGAATAAACTTCCTCCGCGTTTCAGCTGAAATTGTCGTGACATCAACGTGCTGGTATTTGAAACTTCCAGTGGCTGCAACTTCACTAAGAACAGACTTTCTGAGGCGGTCATAAGTAGGGAGTTTTTCAAGAGCAGCCCATTTGAGAGCTTCTTCATCATTCTCCACGCCACTGCTTCTGCGGTTGCTGAATGATCTGGACAGAGCATTGTCTTCACTCGTCCATGCATTGCTTGTTCGGCCCAGAGAGCCTTCCAAATCCAATGAAACAGCCATCTTCTTCCACACAAGATCAAATTTTTAATTTTCTCCTTTCTTAACACATACTTATAGCCCAAGCCAATTGGGATTTTCCTTCTCATCCGCTGAGGCTAATGCGTTTTGCTTTCCACTTTAAAACAAAATGTCAGCAATGACGCCAGTGCTGAATGGTAACTAATTGTGTCACGGCCATCAGAGGATAAACAGTAAAGGATAGAAAGCACGCCTTGTTTCTCTGCAACTTCGATGCATCTGGGCCATGTGGCAATGCGAAAAGGAAGGGAAGACTAACGACCTCCCAGTCAATAAAGAACAACCCCAACACGCCTCACCCGTTACGTCAGCAATGTCTCTTCAGTTTTCTCAACTGCACGTTTCTCTGTATTTATTATATTTATTAGTTTGATTGATTTCGAAATCAGTCTGTCTGCTGAATGTGGAGGATTAATCAATAAGCTTTATGTCAGCAACGAAGGCATGATAGAGCCCAGATTTTTTATACTTTTTTGTCGATCTGGGTCATTGATCATGAGAATATTGCTCTCCCGATTTGCTGCTTTTCTGAGGAATTGACTTGTGTCGGGCTATTCATCTTGAATGCATGTGCTGTAAGGTCCACCCTCGCTCTGGATTTCCCTAATCATTGCCACTTCCATATCTCGTTGAAATTCAGTGGAATCCGTGTATGAATATTTTGAAATTAATTAAAATCGGTAAAGTGAATCTTACCAACAATAATTGCAATTGCGTGGCCAACCACAAATTACATTCAAACCAACGTAATCAATGGTGTAGTATTGTGATTATTGTTATTTTTTAATTCAGTGTTCATAGATGGTGGTAGTCTTTAGTATGCAATTTGTACTTGTGTTGGAATGTTCATTATTATAAAGTTTTATTGCAAATGGAGTCAAATTTGATTAGATTGAGAAATTTGATTTTTCTTAAAATGTGGTAGAAATCTGTTTTATTGGAATTTGTATTTATTGTTATCAAGTTGTTTACATGATTTTCATCAGCATGTTTGATTGAAAATGGAGTCAAGCTTGGTTAGGCAACAAGTTAAACATTCTAACAACATTATCAATATATGTTCAAAAAAACTGTCACGTGTTATTACAATTCAATTTTTATTTTATATTTGTATTTGTATGACTTTCTTTTAAAATAATTTTATTTGCTATAATGTTCTCTATTATCAATATAATATATTTATGAATTGATTTAATTATATTATTATGTAGATTTTTTAGATTTATGAAAAATAACATACTATCTAAAAATATTACATTTGTTTAGTGTTTATTTTCTTAAGAGAATTTTAGACATTAATAAAGAAGGACAATATTCAAAAGTCAAAACTAAATTTTTTTTAAGAAATATTTCTTATCAAAATATAGATACAAATTTTAAATAAAAAATATTATGAAAATTAGTTATCTTCAATTTAATTGATTCTTAAACTTCAAAGGGTATGAAAAATATATATTTACACAAAAGGTGTTTTCTATTTGAAATTCTACAATTCGAATAGCAAACCAATGGTCAAAAACTTACCAAAACCAATGTAAGACTATTTGAACTTTCTCACCCATTCATATTTTTGTTGTTATTTCTTTCTCAATTTTCACACATCACTATGTATATTTGTTTGCTTTCTTTAACAATTCTTCATTTTATTTGAACTCAACCAACTAGCATCTCATATGGATGGTTTTTTTGTTTTTTGATAAGCATGAGGTCGAAGCCATTAGTTAAGTTGAATAAATCAAATACAACCCAGCTCAAGGGGCACTGGGAGGACAAAGTTGGGGGATAGTCCTTCAGTGTTGCCCTATATAGATCCAAATATCCAATGAATACAATAAATATATCAAGAATAAGAACTTTGTGGGATGACCTTATAAATCCTCTTGTGAGCAGTGTGCCCTTCTTTCAGTGCAACCTGAAAAAATACATATCCAACCACCAACCAAAACTCTATACTACATGTTAGGAGATTAGAGAATCTCCAAATAATGATTGTATGCCATCAAGATGCTTAAGGTGATATATACTATGTTACATCAAGCAATCATAAATTCAAGGAACTTGAATAAGAAACCAATAAAACAATAGATACAATAATGAAACCAAAAAATACCCATACTTTTGATGAAGAAGTAGTTTGACACAACACAGTAAAAAATAAAATTTAATTGGGAAAAATAAAAATACTTTGGCTCAAATGCTCACATTCTATCCATTCAATAGGTCCAAGTGTTCGCTAAAGATATTAGATTGAACCGGTCATATGAATAAAGGGAGAATTGATTAGTCTATAGGCACGTGAGATGCGGATGGTGAATCCTCCACTTTTGAGACCTCCTCTTCCTCTAGTGGTGGGAATTCTAAACATTCTAAGCTCACCTGAGTTTTGTTTCCTATGATCTAATCCACTCTTCTACTACATACTTATCCAACTAATTTCTTACTCAGGTTCCCTTAACATGCAAAAAATAGAGGAGGAAATAAACATTCCCATGAATAATAGGGAACCATTCAATCACTCTAGTCAGATCAAAAGAGGAAATAATCGGGTAAAACAAAACTAGTTATCGTCCATGCTAGGAAATGTCATAGTGGCAAAGTCTGCAAATCAGGAGGTCTCCTCTCATGTTGGCTAGAACTTTCTCCAGGTTTCTTAAGTATTATGGTTTAAACAAACACATAACTATCATATCCATGCTTCCTTTATCAATGTCAATCATACTAGACATAGATAAGAACATCATTGGGATATCACTATGAACCCTATACCAGTCTGTGTTCATAATAAATTATTTTCCCAAAATCCTAAAGATGGCCTAGACTACTAGTGATCTAGGTGGATCTCTCACTAAAAATAAAAGTATCCCAAAATCTGCCAGAAGTAGCGTCAGATTGAAGAATTCATCAAAATAAACTTGACACAACTTGAACAGGCTCAAAAATTAGAGTTTAGATGCCAAAGGTATGGTCGGTCAAAGTTTTGGTCAACTTTGGTCAAAATGGGTGTAGGGGTTGTCAAAAAGGTGAAAAAAATCATCATCCCAAAAGTGGTCAATATTAGTCTTAAATTAAAGATCTCATTGAGATGTTCCCAATGACTTTTGTTTTCGTAAAAAGTGGAGTTTGTATGTGAAAGTTATCATCGTTTGAAGTTGGAAGGAAAAGACAAATATTGGTGACATCAACATGACATCAACATCATAGTCAAATAATGACATGGCACCTTAAAATTTGGTTGTTCGAATTAGATTGACAAATTTTCCTCATGGGTTTCTAACCTATGACCTTCATACACCAAACCATCTATCTTAGTTGCTTGACCAAGAATTTTGGTTTGCTAAATTTAGTCAACACTTATTTAAATTATGGTTACAATGACATGCTATTAAGAGGTAGGTGGAAGACGGTGGGAGTTGAATTCCTAACTGCCCACCTCCCAAAATGTCAAGAGGTCGTTGTGCCATTGAGCACTTTAGAGATATTAATGGCGTTAACTTTGTTTAAGTTATGTCTGACTTCCAATCCCTATTTAAATGAAGACATTTTGTTTAAACAAGCCCTCCAAATGTGATAAATTAAGAAACCTTAAAATCTCAAAATATTATCATGAAGATAAGTTATGGTAAAAAGGGGATTAATTGGTTTGATTTGTTTTAGCCTAATTATGGCTAACTTTTATGTATAAAAAGGGGTTAGGAGGCCTATGTAAGGCATTCAGATTCAGAGAGAAGAAGAGAAGTAGTCAAGGTATTTTCTCTTGTCTAGAAGGAGAACGAGAGATCATCTTCTCATGTGAAGAGAATTCAAGAGTATTCCTTTTTCTTGTGAAAGAAGTCTTATGAGAGGATTTCTTGCAAAAGCGAATAGTGAATCTATGTTTTAATAATGCTATCCTCTTGTAGCAAAGCCTTTTAGTAAAGCCCTTCTCTTGATCTTTGTGAATCAACCTTGTGGCTTTGAGAGCCTTTATGTGAGGTAATTTGAGTGAGGATTTTCTATCACAACTCTATGGATGGGCTAAAAAACATTGCAAAACATTGCAAAGTAGTTTCCAGGAGGCTTTGTTTAGAGATTGTACTACATTTGGAGCATTATTAATAGATTGGTAACTCAATTGAGCTAGACCTGAAGATGTAGTCCACTTGGATAAACTCTATATCAATTTGGTGCTCTCTTCTCTATCTCTTTCTATGGGTTGTAATTTTCTCTCTCTTTATTGTTCCCATTATTTCTAAATTTTAATGTCCTTCAATTATTCTTAAGGCATTAAATACTTGTATACCTTTATGCAATTTCACTTAGCAACTATTGTCTAGATCCCTAAATCATATCAAGTGGTATTAGAGCCAGTTTGGAAAGTTTTGTTAGCATGAATGTTAATAATACTACATTGGGGGAGTATCTTGAGCATTGGAGAGTATTGATGTGTTGCATTCATGACTATGTTTGTCATTGATGTCAACATAGCAATGTTTATGTAAAGACTAGAAGAGTAGCATATAAAGATCTTAATAGTATAGACAATGGTTTGATTGTCTAGTCATGCACAATTATGGACACGTTCATCACAATGTCCTGATGATGTGGCTAAGTGTGCAGATTCTAATTCGATGGCTTATGGAAGTTGTACCTAATTTATAAAGAGTAGTTCTGAGAAAGAGTATTGGGAAAGCAATTCTTGATGATTGTTGGCTATCTTACATCTAGGATGTAATGAAGAGATGTGCAGTCAAGTATTGATAGAGAATAATTAGATGATGACATCATTGAGTGTGTAAGCCTTAGTATGGCATGTGTGAAGTTTTGTATAGACTATGACTCGACGGTTTTGTTGTAATTGTAACTTAATTAATTATCTTATTTTAATTAATTGGGAAAACCTTAAGGCCGACTCAAGGAATTATTATGAAGATATGTTATAAAAGAAAGATTTTTTCCTTGATTGTAAAGTATGTTTAAGGATTATGATTGTTTTTCAAGTGTAAAGTGCAAAAAGAAGTAGAGTTCTTACTAAATGTGTGTAAGTGATCCAAGGGATTATTGGATGTAAGATTAGAGATCTAGTTATAAGACATGAAGGAGTGGAGGTTCGGTTGACAAGAAAAAGATAGAGGAAGGAAGTAGATTTCAGTTTTATTATTCTGCAAGGAATAGTACATAGATCATTTGGATAGTGGGTTCATTGGTCTTGCCCTTGAAGTTGTTTGGGCAGTGGGTCTAGTTGTCTTCCACAACTCCTCAGGGTTGGAATCTCCTAACAGGGATTCAAATTATCCTAATAGGGACTCATATGTACTAAATGTCTTAACAAACTCCTAACAGGGTCTATCCTCTAACAAGGAATATTTATATTAGTACATCATCTTCTGGGTACCATCCCCACTAGGGTTTTTTCCTCTAATCAAGGGTTTCCCTAGTTAACATATGTGGTGTTATTGTGTATGAGTATCTTGTTGTGGTTTCAATTTACATTACTTATATGGTTAAGATTGTTTAAGATTGTTAACTATGAAGAGTTGGAAAATTGATTCACCCCCCCCCAGTTATATCAGTGGACTAGATATTCTAACAATTGGTATTAGAGCTTTAGGTCCTTGAAGAATAAGCTTAACAAATTTGGGAGATCAATGGTGAATATGTTCATGAAAGATAGTCCAAGATTCAATGGGGCCAACTATGATAGTTGGAAGGAGAAGATAAAGACTTGTCTGTTGTGCATGGGTCCAAGATATTGGATCTTGACAAAGAGTCAGAAGACAATCGTTAAAGAAGAAAAGCTTGAAGGATGCAGTGAAGAAGAAAAAGATCTATTCATGTGTAACATGAGAGCAAGAGAAGCTCTACTAACAACACTTCCAGAGAATGAATACAGTTAGGTAAAGTCACTTGTAACATCCCATGAAAATTGGAAAGCATTAAAATCTACTTTTGAAGGTGATGATCGTGCAAAAAGAATGAGATTATAGAATTGGATATGTGCATTTCAAGATGCTAGAATGATGGAAGATGAATCTATAAGAAGTTATATTGGTAAAATATCAGAAATGGTTGCAAGAATTTGGTCTTATGGTGGAACCAAGGAAGATGATGATGTCACATGGAAGATCTTGAAAAGTTTGACACTACCATTCAAGCCAATAGCTCAAATGATTTAGCTAGTGATGCTCTACACTAAGGCTTTCACTAAGGAAACATTACTTGGATAATTAGAATTAGCAAAAGAAAATCTAATACAGTGTGGTGAACTTGCAAGAGTTGAAACAACCTTTAGTGCCCTAAACATTCAACCTAATTTGACAAGGAGTGCAAGAACCTGTGGAGATTTTTCTAGCAATAGCAGAGCTGATGAAGACAAGAAGATTGAGGAAGGAATAGCCCTTCTAGTGAGAAAAGAAAAATATGGTAAGAAAATCTTTAAATGTTGGACTTGTAATGAATTTGGTTATTACGCATCTAAATGTCCTAAAAGAGAGAAAAATTCTAAGAGAAAGTTTGACCTTAGAAGAGATAGAGATAGAAATTGTTTCTATGCAAAAGAAGATGAAGAATTTGATGAGAAAGGTCAAAGTGAAAGTGATGATTAATTAGTATTTGTAGCTATCAAGGAGGATGATATTGATAGAGAAATTAGAGAAGAAAGAGCTCTAGTTACCCAAGTGGAAAAGAAATCTGATTGGATAATTGAGAGTAGTTGTTCACATCACATGACTGGTGATATGAATAAGTTTGTTAAGTTCAAGAATCATGATGGAGGTATTGTTAGAGTTGATAACAATACAGTTTATCATATAACATGAATTGGATCCATTACTCTTGATGGTAAAACTAACACTGATGATGTCTATTTCGTTGATGGATTAAAGCATAACTTGTTGAGTGTTGGACAGTTGGTGGACAAAGTTTATATGTTGGAGTTCATTGAGAAGACCTACACTATCAAAGATAGAGATGGTAAGATAATTGGAACTGGCACTAGATCTAAAAGTAATATATTTGAGTTTAATCCTACTGAGATGACAAGTTTGGTAGCTAAAGTGGATAACAATTGGTTGTGAAATAGAAGATTCTATCACATAAACTTTAATAATATTGTGAAGGTTAGTAGAACTTTTGCAGTTAAAGACTTGCCTAAGATTATTAAGCCTACTAATGTTGTGTGTAAGGAATGTATTTTGGCTCGGTAAAAGAAAATATCATTCCCTAGCAAGAAGTTCACTACCACAAAGAAGTTGGAGATCATTCACATAGATATGAGTGGTCCTTCTAGAACAAGAGGATTCTATGGTGAAAGGTATTTTATGATTTTTGTTGATGATCTCACTAGAATGATGTGGGTAGCATTTCTTGTAGAGAAATATGAAGCTTCTACGAACTTTAAGATATTTAAGAATAGAGTTGGGAATGAATCTGGTGTTAAGATTAAGTGTTTGAGATCTGATAGAGGAGGATAATTCACTTCTAGAGAATTTAAAATATTTTGTGAAGAAAATGAAATCAAAAGACAACTATCTGCACCTAGAACACCTAAGCAAAATGGGATTGTTGAGAGAAGAAATAATTCTATAGTAGAAGCAACTAGATCAATATTATTTGAGAATGATGTTTCTAAGACATTTTGGAGAGAAGTAGTTAATACAATAGTGTATACTCTGAACAGAGTACAGATTAGAAAAGGTATGGATAAGACACCTTATGAACTATGGTTTGGACATTCACCATTAGTTAAATACTTTAGGATATTCGGAAGAAAATTTTATATTAAGAGAGATGATGTCATTGGTAAGTTTGATCCAAGAAGTGATGAAGGTATGCTTCTTGGCTACTCATTGAAAAGTAAGGCTTATAGATGTTTCAACTATAGAACTAAGACAATAGTTGAATGCACAAATGTAAGGATTGATGAGAAGTTTGGAATTAAAGAAAAGATGGTAGATTATAATTTAGATGAAGAAGAAAGTAACTCTGGAATTGCTAGATAGAATGTTGAAGTTTTGTTTAAGACTAATAATGACTTGCAAAATGATGTACTAACTTTCGAGCATAGAGGAGAATAGAGCTATGAACCTAGAGAAGAGATAAGAGTCGAGAGGTCAACTCCTACCCCTAATAGAAATATGACAAGGAATCACCCTCTTGAGCAGATAATTGGAAGTAAAGACAAAGGCATAATGAGAAGGAACATAGTAAATGAGGAGATATGTTTGATATCTCAAGTTGAACCCAAGTGTACAGACGAAGCAATAAAAGATAATCATTGGATCCAAGCAATGAAGGAAGAATTGGATTAGATAGTAAAGAATGATACATGGGAATTAGTTCCTAGACCAAAAGACAAGAATGGGATATGAACAAAATGGGTTTTCAGGAATAAGATGAATGAGAAAGGAGAAGTTGTGAGAAACAAGGCTAGACTTGTGTGTAAAGGTTACTCACAGCAAGAAGGCATTGATTATGACGAAACATATGCACCAATAGAAATAATGGAAGTAGTAAGGATGTTTGTGGCTTGTGCAATGAACCAGAAATTCAAGGTTTATCAAATAGATGTTAAATCTACCTTTCTGAATGAAGAACTAGAAGAAGAGGTTTACATTGAGTAGCCTGAAGGTTTTCCTTTATCAGAAGACAAAGACATGGTATGTAGAGTGAAGAAAGCTCTTTATGGTCTAAAGCAAGCACCAAGAACCTGGTATGCAATGTTGGATAGTTACTTGGAAAATCTTGGATTTGCTAAAGGTACGACAGATAGTAACTTGTATCTAAAAGAAATTGAAGATGGTTTGTTGATCATTGTAATATTTTTTGATGACATCATTTTTGGAGGTAATGATGAAGCTAGTGATAAATTTTTTGACGAGATGAAGAATGAATTTGAAATTTGCATGATAGGAGAAATGAAGTTCTACCTAGGTTTGCAGATTGTATAGAATAATGATGGTATATTCATTTCACAAGCTAAGTACCTAAAAGACTTGTTGAAAAGGTTTGGTTTGGAAAGTTGTAAAACTATTGGCACACCTATGATAATTGGTCACAAGTTATCCAATAAAGATGAGACACCTATAGTGGAGCAAAAGAAGTATAGATCAATGATTAGAGGTTCATAGTATCCAACTCACACCAGATCAGATATAGAAAATGCAGTTGGGATTGTAGCTAGATGTCAAGTTGATCCTAAGGAATATCATTTTGTAGTAGTGAAGAGAATATTTAGATATCTGAAAGGGACATCTGATTGTGGAATTTGGTATGATGGATCAAGTGATTACACACTTTGCACATATACTAATATAAATTGGGTAGGCAGTATGGATGACAAAAAGAGCACCAATGGTGGAGCATTCTTTCTTGGGGGAAGATTGGTTTCTTGGTTAAGCAAGAAGCAAGATTGTATTTCACAAAGTACTGCTAAGGTAGAGTATGTTATAGCAACAAATAACTATAATCAAGTTATGTGAATGAAGCAGATGCTAAAGGATATCAAAATTCATATTAAAGAACCTGTTATCATTTATTGTGATAACACAAGTATAGTGAGTATGTCTAAGAATTTTATATTACATTCTAAGACAAAGCATATATATATATATATATATATATATATATATATATATATATATATATATATATATATATATATATATATATATATATATATATATATATATATATATATATATATATATATATATATATATATATATATATATAAAGTATCATGTGTTGAGAGAGAAAGCATCAGAAAAATAGATCAAACTGGAGTATGTAAGTACTAAGGATCAAATTGCAGATATCTTTAGGAAGTGTTTTCCTAAAGATACATTTGAGTACTTGAGAGGTATGCTTGGGGTTATGCCCCTGCCTACCTCTGAGTAGGTGATACAGAGAATGCATCAGTCCAGTGGTATGAAGCACTATTATTTGACTGAACTGAATGATGATGCTTCCCATATGGGGTAGTATCTAGTATGTACTGAGTCATTAAAGACTCTTGGTATTTGGTATTGAACAATGTCTTTGGGTACTCAAGTTGGTTGATGACTTGGAGCAGTTGATTAACAATTGGTACATTGACTTTAAGGACTTTGACATTGATGTCAATGGGGGAGAATATGTATGAAGAACATTTCCTAAAGCATGGGGGAGAGTATTCATGAGATGAGGATAGAAACAACAACAAAGTACTACTTGGTATTCTTGGAACTTAGATGTTTTTCATCTATGTTGTCATCAATGCCAAAGGAGGAGATTGTTAGCATAAATGTTGATGATACTACATTTGGGGAGTATTCCGAGCATTGAAGAGTATTAATATGTTGCATTCATGATTGTGTTTTTCATTGATATCAACATAGCATTGTTTTTGTAAAGACTGGCAGAGTAGAAGACATAGATCTTAATGGTATAAGCAATGGTTTGATTGTCTGGTCATGCATAGTTATGGACATGTTTAGCATAGTGTCTTGATGATGTGGTTAAGTGTGCAAAGTCTAAATTGATGTCATACAAAATTTGTACCTAATTTACAGAGAACAGTTTTGAGACAGAGTATTGGGAAAGTAGTTCCTAATGATTTTTGGCTATTTTACATCTAGGATGTAATGAAGAGATGTACAGTCAAGCAATGATAGAGGATAATTAGATGTGATGTTAGCAAATGTGCAAGCCTTAAAATCACATGTGTGAAGTTTTGTATAGACTTTGAGCCAACAATGTTATTGTAATTGTAACTTAATTAATTATCTTATTTTAATTAATTGGAAAAGCCTCAAGGCCGACTCAAGGAATTATATGAAGATATGGTATAAAGGAAAGATGTTTTCCTTGATTGTAATGTGTGTTGAAGAATTGTGATCATTTTTCAAGTGCAAAAAGAAACAGAGTGCTTACTAAATGTGTATAAGCCATCCAAGGGATTATTGGATGAGAGATTCGAGATTTGGTTATAAGATTTGAAGGAGTAGAGGTCTGATTGACAAAATAGAGATAGAGGAAGGAGGTAGATTTTAGTTCTATTATTTTGCAAGGAATAATATAGAGATCATTTGGATAGTGGGTTCATTGCTCTTGCCCTTGAAGTTGTTTGGGCAGTGGGTCTAGCTATCTTCCACAACTCCTAACAGGGTTGGAATCTCCTAATAGGGATTCAAAGTCTCCTAACAGGGACTCATATGTATTGAATGTTGTAACAGACTCCTAATATGGTCTATCCTCTAACAAGGAATATTTATATTAGTACATCATCTTGTGGGTACCATCCCCACTAGGGTTTTCCCTCTGATCAAGGGTTTCCCTAGTTAACATATCTGGTGTTATTGTGTGTGAGTATCTTGTTGTGGTTTCAGTTTACATTACTCATATTGTTAATATTGTTTAAGATTGTTAATTGTGATATTAGTTGGATAATTGATTCACCCCCCCCCCCAGTTATATCAATGGACTATATATTCTAACAAGTTTTGCAGGAAGTGATTGTAGGTGTTCTTTTTGGAATGACATCATAAAAGGAGGAACCATCCAAGATGGAATTGACTCCATATGGTGGCAAGCATCCACTCCATCAAAGAGAAGATGGTATTACTCCTTCAAGACCACTAGGAAGAGGACGAGAGAGTCCAAAAGTTGGAAGAAGTTAATCAATGCCTTTGATTAAGGAATGCAAATCTCTAAAGGCTTCTAGAAGATTCTAACAAGGAGAAGCAAGGCTTATATGAGAAGTTATGGAAGAAGAAAAATAAGAAGGGTCCTCTTAAATCTATAAGTGTTGGCATGTGTGCTTCATGCCCACATTTAGAGGGAACTTCCTCTTACTTCCCATTGACTCTACCAGATAACATGGATGCATCATCTAAGGTGCAATCATCAACAAGGATTATTAAGAAAATATTTGCATGTGTTAATGGAAAATGGACAAATTATGACTCATGCCAGGAGGATGCTAGTCAATGTGCATTTTTTTTAGAAAATAGAGTACTTGAAACTTATCCACACTTCTAGTAACCAATGTAGTTAGATAGAAGAATCTTCTGCAATAGAACAAGAGGAGAAAATTAGAACTCTATGATAGGAGATTTTGAAAGGTACACCAAGGGTATTGACACAAAGATGATGATCAAGATGGGATACAGTGGAAAAGGTATTGACATCCATGAACAAGGCATGGTCCATCCTATAGAGGTGAAGAAAAGTCCTCAAAATCAAGGTTTAGGATATGGAGCAATCAGTGAGATCTCCAAAGCCTTGAATAAGGAAAATTTAGTAGGGTATGCTCCTGAATATGATGATGGGAGTGAAGCTAACTCTTATACAAAGAAGAAGGCAAGGAAGCCAAATAAGATTCAAAATTACTACACCCACTTCCATATAAGTATGCACTAGAGTGGAAAATGTTGGAGGTTACACCTAAAACTTCATCACTCACCTTAATTTGTTATGGAATCTGGACAACATATAGTTGTTAAAGAAAAGGTAGAGTTGGTACCTAAAGACACCATAGTGAAGACAGAGGCATAGTTAGTGCTAGTGGTTACCATTGCCTTTAAGACAACCTAGGAGGAAGTGCAACAGAAGGTTGTGCAACTTAAGAAGGAAAGTTCCTTTGAGGGACTTTGTAAGAATTAGGAACACTTTTCCTCTAATTAGTTCCATCAACTTTGAGTGTATTACCTTCTTCTTAGAGTAGGGTATTCATTGATCTTATCTAGTGTGGTTTGGAGTACGATAACTCTAAATAAAATTGTTTGCAAATTTCTATAGAAAGTTTTATAATTCCATGGATGAGAATTTGTAAGGCTATTGAAAGCCAAGTCTCTTGTAGTTCATTATGGAATATAATTTATAAATTCTTATTGTAGACTTCTTTTGGTGTGAGGCTCTTTCAAGAAGAGACACCTTTTATGCTAAGAGTTGCAAAGAATGACTTTGTAATGCCTTAAGGTTGTCTGCTTCAAACCTCTATTTAAAATCATCAAGTGATGATTGATGTTCCTGTAGGTCTTTTGTGATGACCTTGGTGCATATTTGAACATTTGGAGCTTTGTGGAGAAGCCTTTTAATGAGTTATTTTGAAGTACAAAGGTGAAGGAATGTATTTAATTTGAGGCGTCATTACCATTGCTCATTCATTTTTCTAGCAAGGAGGAGTATCCAAGAAAGGCCTAATAAGTAACTAGGATGGAATGCAAACATGAACTACCATCATAAGAAGCACTAAGTGATAAGTTTACCATGCTCAATTTTTCTTCTTTTTTTATGGTTTTTCAAGTTTCACTTGAATTGCATCCATTTTTTGAAGTCCTAGTGTGGCCGAAGTACATGTCCCCTCAAGGGTACAAATTATCATAGGAATGACCATGTTAACCATGCAATGCTAAAATGTAAGACCCTAGCAAGAAAATATGACATTGCATACTTTCCTGATATTATCAAACTGTATGACCCCAAGAAGGCAGAATGGATAGCATCAAGGCATAACCATATTGGATCAAGCCTAGAGGTACAATTAGTTTTTGTAAGTGGTGCCAACAATACCATTACAGTGAAGCTTCAAAGATGGAAACAAAGTTGAAATTTGTGACAAGGGAGATAAACGTTATATTGCATACACTTTTGGAGGACCAAAAGCCTTTTAGTAGGGAGATTTGATCCAAGTGGAATTCTCACTATAAATACAAGTATCCCAAAATATCCTAGAAGCAGCACCAGATTGAAGAACTTATCAAAATGAACTCGATGCAACTTGAACAAGCTCAAAATTAGACTTTAGATGCCAAAGGTATGACTGGTCAAATCATGTATAGGGGTCATAAAAAAGGTGGAAAAAAAATCATCCCAAAAGTGGTCAATATTAATCTCAAATTAAAGATCTCATTGAGAGATTTCCAATGACATTCGTTTCGTGAAAAATGGAGTCTGTATGTGAAAGTTTCCATCATTTAAAGTTGGAGGGAAAAGACAAATATTGGTGACATTAGCATCCTAGTCAACATAATGATGTGGCACCTTAAAAGTAGTTGTTTGAAATGGATTGACAATATTTCCTTATGGTTTTTGAACCTATGACCTTTATACACCAAACCATCCATCTTAATTGCTTGACCAAGCATTATGGTATGCTAAATTCAGGTTGCACTTATTTAAATTATGTTTAGAACCACATGCTATTAAGAGGTAGGTGGAAAATGGTGGGAGTTGAATTCTTGACTACCCAACTCCTAAAATGTTGGGCAGCCATTGTGCTATTAAGCACTTTAGAGATGTTAGCGACATTTACTTTATTTGAGCTATGTCTAACCATCAATCCCTATTTAAATGGGGAAATTTGTTTAAACAACCCCTCCAAATGGGATAAATTGAGAAACCATAAAATCTCATAATATTATCACAAAGATAAGCTATGGTAAAAATGAGATTAATTGGTTTTATTTGTTTTAGCCTAACTATGACTTATGTATAAAAAAGGGGTTAAGAGGCCTATTTAAGGCATTCAAATTCAAAGAGAAGGAGAGAAGTAGTCTGAGCATTTTCTCTTTTCTAGAAGGAGAATGGGAGATCATCTTCTCATGTGAAGATAATTTGAGAGTATTTTTTATCCTTGTAAAAGAAGTCTTATGAGAGGATTTATTGCAAAAGGGAATAATGAATCTATGTTGTAATAATGTTATCCTTTTATAGAAAAGCCTTTTAGAAAAGCCATTCTATTGCTCTTTGTGAATCAACCTTGTAGCTTTGAGAGCCTTTATGTGAGGTGATTTGAGTGAGAATTTTCTATTATGAATTTGTGGATGGGCTAACAAATATTGCAAAGTAGTTTCCAAGAGGCTTTGTTTAGAGATTCATTTGGAGCATTATTAATATATTGGTGACTCACTTTAGCTAGACTTGGAGGCATAGTCCACTTGGATGAATTCCATATCAATCTGGTGCTCTCTTCTCCATCTCTTTCTATGTGTTGTAATTTCCTCTCTCTTTATTTTTCTTGTTATTTCTAAATTTTAATGTCCTTCAATAATTCTTAAGGAATTAAATATTTGTACACCTTTATGAAATTTCACTTAGTACCCATTGTCTATATACCTAAGTTAGATCAACTAGAAAGTGTGTGTTTAGGAGGAATTCTTTGAGATGAATGCTTGTGATGGGTATGTCAAAGGTAATCTGAGAGGTAGGGCCTTTTAATTTAATAATGATATTCATCTTGTAAGTCCTACTAGAAACTTCTAATAAACTTCTCCATTTAAAAGCACAAGGAAAACCTTTCAAATACGTTCTAACAGTTTGAATACCATGTGTCTTTTAGTCTACTCAATATAGGAGATAGTAGACTATTTAACATCCCTTGTTGCTTAGGAAAGTGCAAAGGCAAGGGAATCCAAGAGGTAGATAGTTAATTCATTTATATTATTATTTATAATATGTTAATAGCATGGGAAAGGAAAAAATATGTACTACATTAAACAATGAATTCCAAATAAGACCAAATTTATAATTCTTAATCCCCTTTATTGATAAGTTTACCTGAAGACCCACCTAAAAGAAACAATAATACCATAGGTTCAGTTTTCTTGTTAACACCTTAAGTTCAATTGTTGTTGATAAAATCAGGCTACTACTAGAGTCACTCATCTGAAAGATGCTTATCTAAGATCTATCTTCTTTTCTAACAAAATCCATCTTGAGGTGATCCATCTCTTTTGCCTTGATAAATAAAATAAAGGGAAACATAATGACATTCTTCTATTAACCTTTTCAATTATCCATAGAAACAAAGATTCTTTAAAGTAAATCCACATATGCTTTCTTAGGAAATAGATAAATAATCATTTTTTATCCATTACAAAGGAAGAAACTAAATCATAATATGTAATACTATTCATTCCAAAAAAAACAAAAAGTATCTTAGTACCAAAGTATCTTATATTTATAGTATATGGAGATACATACATCTTCATCTATTCTCTACTTTACAACTACTAGAAAGCTTAGAGATTAGGGTATAAAACAACAAAACCTATTCTATGTAATAAACATTATTTACATATTCATGCATTAATTTGTGGAAAAGCTTGTCTTGACTACTTCTAGTTAATTGACTAGAACCCTAATACCTAGAAACTATTCACTACTAACCTTAGAAACTTTCTCAAAATGGGGTGTTACCCCTATCGAGGTTACAAGCCTCTAAAATTAGAAGATAGACATTAATTACACTCTTCAATCTGATGCCAAATCTTTACCCTTGTGATCCTTCTCCTTGGAGCTCTAGCTCAATGTGGCTTCTTTATCCCGCTTCTTGATCTTCAGCTTCCCTAGAATCATATCTTGTTTGGAGTCATCCACTTCATCCTTAGATTCAAGACAAGTTACATTAACATAATTCAGGATGTCCTCATAGCCCTCAACATCTTCCTCTTTTAAGTATTTAACAAACTAGTTAGGATCATCTAGATGCTTGACATGAAATAATATCAATAGGAAACTCAAACTTCTCATTTTTATGTCCACCTTGTCCTAGAAAGCATCCTAATCATCAATGCTCCAAATTGAAAATTTGGGGACATGCTTTCCACCAACATCAATTTTGTCATAGTTCTTCGCTCGTGAGGTCATTAGATTGGAATCAATGTTTTGTAGGACAACATCCATGTTAACCAGATACTTCTTATGAATCAAATTGTTGTACAAATTTTTCTTTACCTCTCCATCCCATTCAAAGAACATTGTTAGGGCTAAGAACATTGAAGTAATGGTTGAATCTACCCTCATTCTATTGGTATTCTACAAGTATTCTTCTCCCAATTTCCGCACTATAGTGTCCATTACTAGAGAATGGGGAAAACATAGGATACCCCTCAATCTTTCCATGGTACCGAACTCCTTGACCTTTGTTTGCCTCTTCCTACCTCACATACGAAAAATTGTATCCATCTTCAAAATTTGTTAGTTTGAAATGTGATGATCAATTTCCTTGTTAATAAGCAAGATCTACAGAATAAATGGTTGCAAGGTGAGAGATGGTACAATTGTGAATTAATAAGTGCTTACTTTATACAAAAATGATGACTTAGTATGCTTCTCCCCATTCCTAATAAAGATGGATTTAGTGTCTTCATATGGGCAATACTTTCCCTTCAATAAGAAGATTTAATTGTGTGTGAAGGGGATCTTACAAAAGATTAAAGAGATATACATTTATTAAAATAATGATATGAAAATCTTGGCTGCCCTGTGCTATCTTTTTCCAACTCCTAGTGATAATAATTACTAAAAGACTAAAGTTTGTGTTATTAATACTTTTTAAATTGATTGCAAGGGATTTATCAATCTCCAAATTTGCTAACTCATCAACCCTCTTGTTCCCTTGTTGATAAATATGGTTAACTAATACTTTGCTAAAAGATTTGCATATTTCTAATGCTTCTGAAAGCTTTACATATAACCTCCAATTGAAAAGAGAGGCCTTTCTTAAAGTGTTTATAATAATAGTAGAGTCTCCTATTTCCAACTTAGTTAGTCACAACACTTTGCATAAAGAGAGACCCTCTACTAAGTTGAAAATGTTTCTCAGTAGTTTGTGGCTTCTCCTATATATTTCACTATATTTGTTGTTTATTACCCCTTATCATTATGAATTCATCGGCCTATGCTAGCTTTACCTGGGTTGCTTCTTGAGGCTCCGTCAAAATTGAGCTTGAACCATAATTTCTTTAGAGCCTACCACACACATTCATCCCTTTTAGATGTTCCTGGAGTATCTCCCATGACCAAAAAGGGAGGGATCTTTAAACCACTCAATCTACACCACATGTTCTCATCCCAATAAGTCATCCTCACTAATTTTATGTTAGAGTTAAGCAACCTATTATTTGTTAATTCAATGATTGAAATTTCTACCTTATTTATAAGTAGATTTACATCCATCCTTTTGTCTTGAAAATTTCTTTTATTCCTCTCCTTCAATAGTTTTCAAAGAACTATGGACGGGGAGGAGATCCAAAGGCTATGAAAGATGTCATCTGATCTCAATAGGGGCCAAGAAGTTAGCATACATGAGATAGAATTTGAAAAAGCTACAAATAAGCCTAATTGAGAGCATATCCATTGTTAACATGAGGAAGAGTAAGGAAAATGGAGGAAGAGATGATCAACCATTTCTTCCTCAAACTCACATAGATGGAACCTATTGGGGCCCTGAAAGCCAAACTTTCTAATTCTTTCTGTTGTCAGGGCCCTACAGTGAAGAACTATCCATGAAAAGAACCCAGCTTTAGGAAGGTAAAACTTGTCCCAGCATAATCTAAGAGGAAGGAGACTAAATTTGAAAAGCCTTGATGAGATTCCAAAAGCCTATAACCCATCTTTGAGCTATACTCTCCATTATTGATGTCATCCCAAATAAGAGAATCCTTACATCCCCTAAAGGAAAGCTTCCCAGAGAGAATAATTGATTGAAAGAGATTTTTATCTTCCAAGGGAATATTATTGAAATCCAAATCTTTCCATTTCTAGTTCATCCCATCTCCCTCAAAGATCACATATTCTCTTACCTTAGGGACCCATTTGGATTCCAAATAGATCCTAGTTAGATGAAGGGAGGGATAAATGACTAGGGCTTTATATCTTCCCCAAGAATAGTGCCATAATAGAGCATCTCTACCATTCCCAAGATTTCAAGTAAGTTTATTTTGAATAATAGGTTTGCATTTAAGTAGGAAATTCCAAAATCTTGAGCCTTTAGGAGGATTAGCTTCCCTAAAGATATTGACTAGATCTGGTGAAGTAAGGTATTTATGAGATAGGGTCTTAACACATTTTAGGTTAGGGAACCTAATCATCCTCCATATTAGACTAGCTCCTAAAGCCTTCAGTTGACGTTTTATATTTTTAATGCCCACTCCCCCTAATTCCTTTGATTTGCAAACTTGATCCCAAGAGACTAGGGAATACTTTCTTTTTTTGGCAGTTCCTTTCCCAAAAAAGGTCCTAATAACCATTAATATTAGTAAGTTTACTACTTGGAAGATCCATACAAGAAAGTTGATATATTGGTTGAGCTGACAAGATAGAAGAAACCGTGGTCTTCCTTCATGTTGAAGAGAGTTACTTGACCTTCTAGCCCACCATTCTCAACTTCAAATTCTTTATGAGAGGATCCCAAAGCCTAGATAAATTCTAACTAGAGTTTTGGGGCAGGCCTAATTATTTACAAGGAAAAGTGCCCTTATTAATATCCAAAATAGCACAAATTTACTCCTCCATTATAGGCTTAATATTAAATAAGAAAATGTCATATTTTCCTTTATTAATATCCTGCCTTGATGCTATAGTATATTTGTTTAGGATTGATTTCAAGGCTAAGGTCTCCTCTACCAATCTTTCCCCATACAACATGGTATCATCAAGAAAATGCTGATGAGTTGTAGGTTCCTGGTAACTAGTGATGGGGATACCTTTAATCTCCCCTTGGTATCTTACCTAAGAGATTGATCTACCTAATGTATTTGTCATTAGAATAAAGAGGAAGGGGAAAATAGGGCCCCCCTTCCTTAGTCCTTGAGAGATACTAAAAAATCCTACTAGGTTGGTACTAACTATTATAGACATTTTTAGAGTTGAAATACATTCTAAGATAGGTTCTATCCATTGTTTGGAGAAGCCATATGCTTCTAGAAATTTACAAAAAAATCACCAATCTACCCTATCATATGCCTTCTTAGTATCTAACTTTATGAGTATACTAGGGGTTTTGTTGTTTTGGATTGAACGTATAGCTTCATGTGCTATGATAATGCCATCATATATAGATCTACTTAGGACAAAACCCATTTGTTCCTCACTAATGAGGCTAGATAAAATCCTTTGGAGTCTGGAAGCCAAAATCTTGGTAAAGAGCAAGTAAAGAGTATTGTAGAGAGAAATATGTCTAAAGTCATTAAAACTTTCCACACTTTCCTTATTTGGGATAAGAGCAATAAAAGTACTATTAACTTCACACAACAAGTTTCCAGAGTTCCTAACACATTTGAGGGCCTTTGTCATATCATCTCCAATAAAGTCTCATAATTTCTAGAAGAAGGCAGAGAATCCATTTGGTTGTGGAAGTTTATCCAGATGCATTTGTTTAAGAGTTGATTCGACCTCTATTTTAGACATTTTTGTAGTAGTAGCTTATTTTGTTCCTTGGCGACTAGTTTACGGATGTTTGAAAGAACATCTTAGTGGGCAGAAAGGTTAGAACTAGTCTTACTATTGTAGATTCTCTCAAATCAAGAGATTACCTCCAAGATAATTTCATTAGGAGAGTTCTTTGTACTCCCATCCACCCCTTTGATAGTCATGATTCGATTCATCATCCTTCTTTGATGTGAAATAACTTGGTATTTTTATCCCTTGCCTCCAACCAAACCTCTCTTGATTTCTTTGTCCAAAATTTTTTTTCCTTGGCCAAAACATCTTCATATTGTTGCATAAGCTCTTTTTCTTTTAGGAATGAGATTCTCCCATCCCATGCTCCAAAACTTCATTTTTGAAGAATTCCAATTTTTCCTCTAGAGTTAGCTTATCCTCAAAGATATTACCAAAAAAAAATGAATTCCATTCCTTCAATATGTGTTTGATAAATTCTAGCTTACTTACAACTTGGAACCTGAGACATTTGTATCCTCCCACCATATTTTGATTAAATCGAGATTATTTTAATCTTTGAGCCACATTTTCTCAAATTTGAAAGGACAATTGTTGGGACATTTGTCCTCCAAGATTTTGAGCTCAACAAGAAAGTGATCTAATCCTAATATTGGTTTCACTTTAGAATGGAATGAGATAGGAAAAGTTGATAGATCCCCATATATAAGGAATCTATCTAACCTTTTAGCAATATTGCTAAAGCATTTCCTTCTATTGTTCTAGGAAAAGGCTTCATTCGAACATTCTAGTTCCATTAAACCTAGCCTATTGACACTATAAAAAATAATCTTTGGATGCCAAGGAGAGGGGGTTGCTACCTCTGCAATTTTTAGAGGGACAAAGGATGGCATTGAAATCCCTTCCTAGACTACATAAACCTCCCCTTTTTGAATTTAGGCTCTTGTCCAATTCTATCCATAAACTATGTTTATCACAATTTTTGATTGGACCATAGACATTACAAAAGCCTATAGCAAATGTAAAATCTTACACCTTTCATTGAACCACATATCCAGTTTCTATGAAATTCTAAGGAAGAAATAGAGACATTTCTTGGGTCCCATAATAGGGTAAGCCCACTCAAGGTATCTTCTCCTGGGGAGTCCCTTACCTCCCTCCAACTTAGAGACCTCCTAAACTTACCCATCTCTTCGCTATTTAATTTTTGTCTCTTGAAGAAGAAGAATGCCAATCTTAGTATTAGAAATGTAATTCTTAGCTACTTGTTAGGAGCATTGAGGCCCCTAATATTCCATGTTATGATATTCATGGTGTCATCAAAGGGACCTTCTCCTTCCCTACACGAAGAATATCGGTGAGTTTAACCTGACCCTTGGCTACCCCATCTTTGGATCATAATTCTTGCAAGGATTTTCGTCCTCACTTCCTTAGAAATTTTGCACAATCTGGAGCCCCTCTACTTGGAAGAGAGGCTCATAACCCTAGACGGCCTAAATTTTCCTCAACCACCTCCTCTTGGTTCTCAAATCCTAAGATTTCCTTACGAGTGGAAGGGAGTATTTCCTCTTCCCTTTGATTTACTTCCTGAATCTTATAGACCAAAAAAGATTTTTATAACCTCACTTCCTTCTCATCACGGATCTCATCCAAAAATTGATTCATTAGATCATCCATTACCATGTTGTTAAGGGATTTAATCAACATATTGACTTCTACTATTTTTTGTTCTGAAGTTTCACATGGGACTTCCTCTGAAGGGATCGAGTTGTTGAACAATTCCTCATCCTTCTTTGAATCTTGAATAAATTTATCTACTTCCTTCAAGGGGGTTTCCTATAAAGCTACTCATGGTGAGGGGCAATCTTCCTCAATATGTTCCAATTTGGTGATTACTAATTTTAGATGGGTAGGACATTCCCAAGTCTCCCCTTCCTATAAAGAATCCATTAGGTAAACCAAGAAATCACCACTCTTTTCATTAAGTGAGATTTGAATATCTGGAATGGCCCCAGGGTGGATCTAGTTGCAAATATATTGAGGTGAAGAAACAACTGGTTCTAGTTCTAATCTAAAGAGATCTTCAATGAGTCTTGGCTCAAGAGAGCTAATTTTACCATTTATATTGATATCTAGGGGATTAAAATCAATAACATTTACATTACTTTAACTATAATAATTGGGTTAGAGCAAGCCACATCATTTTCTACCAATCCTAAAAAAGATCCTAATTTATGACTTATGATCCTAAGTGTATCTTTAACTAGAAATTCAATCAAAAGATTAGGAAGTAGGAAAACTTTCTCTACTTCAAAGTTCCCTGATTTCCTTGGATCAAAAAAAGGAATCCATTTAAATTTTTTAAAGGGCCATCGTTCAAAACTAAGGTTTTTCTTAAATCTGAGCTATCACAAGCCAAATATATGAATTCATTTTCCATGGTGGTTAAGTTAGCATGCTTACCTAATAGTTTTTAAAGCCAATTTTCTATAGAACACATCTCCATACTTGGGCCTTTCCAGTAGGAAAACAAACCCAATTACTAGCATCTACTTTCAACATATTATATCGAGTGTCATGATAAACATATCTCCTCTTGAACCTATTTCTCTCCTTCCCGGTTACAATTTGCAGCTATCAATGGTCCTTGAATTAGGGATTCCTTTTGTCTATGGTTTCAGGAAGATGGTTATGGTTGTGGTTGAGATTTAATATCCTCCATTTCTACATTCAGGAGGGGGGCGAAGGAGTTGAAACATTTCCCTGATCACCTACCTCCATTGCCCGTAGGAAACCTGCATGGGGGATTGTTTCTTTCCCCACTTGAGAAATTTAATCTTCTCTTTTTGGATATGCGTGAGTGGCCCTCAATCCACCCGTCGATAGGAAAATTACTTTTCGGATGCAAATGAAGAGATTGATAGAAGGGAAATACATACTTGGTTCACCATAAGTGAACCCATTGCTTGTGATAACTAGGCAAATTTGAGAGAGATCTACCATTTAATGGATTTACAAAGTTTGCAAGAGGAGAGGCCATCACATTTTTTCTTTCTTAATTATATCTCATATGGATGGTTAATATTCATTTAGAAGCTTATGAATCAAGAAATATTTTATTTACATATATAATAATAAATTATGCATCATAATTCAATAAGACACACAAATGTCAATGTTCCTACCATTGCATTAGTAGTCTAGACGAAATAGAAGTATAGTTGAAGATAGTTGATGATAATGAAATGGTGAGAAAAAAATAGAATGAGTTTGAATCTAATGGTAATTGTTTTGACTAATTGAAAGTATTTGTAATCAATTGTCATTTATTCATATAATGCCAAAGAAACTTAAAAAATATAAATTCGCTTAAATCTTGAATTTAATATACTCTTTCTCAATACAACTCAATAAGTAATTAATTATAAATAAAATAAATTATATATATATATATATATATATATATATATATATATATATATATATATATATATATATATATATATGAGATCTGATATTGAATAATTGAAAATGTATACAATTTAAAAATATAAATAGAATGTTGAACATAATCTAAAATAATAAAAATAAAATTAATAAATATTAAAAATTATTAAGATTCAAATTTTCTCTGTTATATTAAAAATCAGTTATATTTGTATTAAATTAAAAATAAATATTTTATAACAAGACTAGTTTTTATAATAAATAATTAAATTAATTAAAATAACAATATAATTCTATCTAGTTGATACTAATACAAAAAAATCTTGTAATAATTGAAAAATTGATAGAACAAAGCAAATTCATCAATAATTTTTAAAAATATGAATAAATATAATGTTTGAAATAAAAGGTTAGAAATATATTAAAGAGACAGACATTTCAAATTTCAAATCGGCGATGTCTATGCCGGCATCAAAATGACAATTTTTTATTAAATTTAAATTTATAAAACAGTTTAAAAATGATTTTTAATTTAATTTTTAAAAGCAATAAAATGTCGTTTTGATGCCGGCATAGACATTGGCTTTCAAATCGACATGACAAAAGTAACGACCAATAGCGGCCAAAGAGTTCTATAGATTAATTCGGTGTGTTTGTAATAAAAGGAAATAATATATTTTGCCCGTACAAAACATTAAAAACAGTGCACTTATATTGTCAAATATTTATGATCAACTTACAGTAGGTACAAAAGTAAAGTAAATGGAGGTTTCCACTCCTTGTAATTAATGTGCCAAGTAGAATGTCTTAAAAAATCAGAATTTTATTGCATATAATTCATAAAGAGCGTAGTGATAAAACTGGGATAATATTTATGCTTAATTTTTTAAGTTTTAATATTTATGCTTTATTTTTTAAGTTTTCATAATTATTTAGTTTCAATTTATTTTAAGGAAATGTTTAAATATGATTATAAATTATATAATCTTGTTTAAGATTATGATTAATTATTTTTATTATTATATTATTATATTATTAATAGTTTTAAATAATATATATTATAATCTAATGTTATTGATTAATATATGATATACATATTTTATTATATTTAATTATAAAATAATATTATTAATTACTAAAAATTGATTTTTTTATATATGTCTAACACAAGATTAATTGAAGATTACTAATTGAATATATATTTTTTATAATGGAGTTTATTTTATTTTACTTATATGTTTTTGAAATATAAAGTGACCAAAATGAGGGGGTTAGCCCTTACAAAAAAAAGTTGGTAACCAACACACTACCAAAACACACCTATAGAATTAACAAGGGGCATCACAACCACATAAACTATATCAACCAAAAAGCACTAGCTAGAAGGAAGTAAATCAAGCAAAAGTCTAAACCAAACTAACCAGTGAATGTTCAAGATCGCATAACCAATAATAGTAACCAAAAACTATAGTACTAAGCAAACTATAAAGTTCTGAATAAAAAACTGTTGGCACAAACAGGCCAACCCAAGTCTTAGTAATAGCTATGAACCAGCAACTAGGTAGCAACAGAAAACAAAATAAACTAGGATCATTAAATCCCTTATAAACAGTCAGATTATTTCTCATCTTTTTCTTTTCCTTTCCTAGCCAGAAGAACCCAGGCCTAGTCATCAGCAAGAAACTTGTAGAGGAGCTTATTATCTTCCATGTCCATCCTTGAATTATCCTTCTCCTGTGCCAGCAACTAGAGGGTGATAGCCGCGAAAGTATGGAATCCATCCTTCAAGGTTTTGACTTTTGTTTCCAACGGTGCAATCTTTTCATTTCGTTCCTCCTCTTTTTTGTTTCCATCTTTATCAACCTTTCCAGATCCCTCATTAGTCTTTGTCAATTGATTTTCATCCTGCAAAACTTCAGGGTTAGTAAAAACATTGCATTTTGCTTTAACTAGGGAGGAAATTGTGATGGGGGAAGTGTCCACTTTATTACTATCTTCACAAAAAGTCATGGGATGGAGGGTGAAGCTAGCTGACACATGAGTCTCGGTGGTAATGTCTTTACCAATCGACACCAGGGTATTACCAATAGACATCTGGGTATTATCCACCAAGTTTTCATTTTTATTTTTTTTCCCTTCCTCATTATCTCTCTTGGAGTCAAAGAAATTTTCCTCCTCTAGCTCCCTTTCCTTCCTCTCAGAATTCTCCTCTTCCTCCTCTTCCACCCTATATCTTTTGGACTTCTACTTATACCTAGCCTAGGACTTAGCAAGCCTTCCTGACCTTCTCCTACCCTTACCTCCCCCTCCTCTTCCGACTCCTCAATTTCCACCTCCACAAGTTTTTCAACCTTAATTTTTCTTACAACCCTTTTTTCCATAGCTGACTCTAGTTTTCTCTTTTTCTTATCCTCTTTGCTAAGGGAGGGGTGTGGGGTGTATATTTTGGTACTTGTGCTGGTATTCGAGGGGAATTTGGGTGTTGGTGCTGGTTATTAACCACTAGAACCCTAGGGGGATCAAGGGCAAGGTGGAACTAATAGAGCCTAAAGATCAGGCCTTGGTGGATAATGGTAAAATTTAAACCCTTACCCCTTTTTTCCCTAACATCATTAACCATATCCTCCAGAGAGTGTAATAGAAAAAAGAAAAAGAAATGAAATCCCTTTTTCTAAAATGGTTGAGCAATGGAAAGTGATAGTAGTAGTAAACTACAAACCTTCCTTCAAGCATAAGGCATTTCATAATCACCAGGCAGACATCGTCCCACGGAGCCGGAAGCTTGTCCCTTCTGAATCCTCCCCTATACCACACTAGTTCTTCATTCTCCTCAAAAAAACTAACCATACTGGCCTCATCCACAGTTTTCATGACCTTTCACCATTCCCCCCCCCCCCCCCCCCTTATGGACAACCCAGTAGCCATTGCAATCACTTCCTCATTGACTTGGAATGTAATGTCATTTATTGTGACCTTGCGCTCATTCCACTCGTTCACAAATTAGAGTGCACAGTTTTTGTCATATCCTGCCATCGCTTGCATATAGGGAAGAAATCCCCCTTCCTTTAACAAAAACCAAGTTGTCGTTCTATCTTTAAAATTTTCAATCTTTGATGGTTCCAATCTATTCAAATCTCCACCCATCTCCTCCTTACTGATTTTTGACCCTCCCACCTTAGTAATTCACATTTGAATTTCCTTACCATTGGGGTTCTTGTAAATATTAATCACCAATATCACAACAATTCTACGAATAACACCAATAGGGGTTTTAATAGTCTCTCAAACTAGTTTTCAGGATGCTTCGAGATCCCAATCAAAATTATGATGGGATTCGCACGTACTTAGCATTATTATTCTCACATCCCTGAATGTACTAACAACCTTGGTACTGAAAGTTTTCATACTTTCAAAGAGGAAGTAAATCAGATTTTGCCTTGTGTTACCATAATGGCGAAATAACTGCCACCTCAAATCACCTCCATTTATTATCCAATCAGTACAGTGCTGTCTTATCAACTTCCCCTTAAACTTTCTAATAAATTTAGCACATTTCATCTTCTTAGGTATAATGTTGCCAAAATTGGCACTGACTTTTATTTGCCAAATCATGCTTAACTTTTGCTCCCCTCCTTTTCCTTGCTAATCAAGGCCTTCATTTCCTCATTAAGACTTTATTAGTTTCTCCAACATGTCAATTTCCTTAATTTGAATCCCATGGCGGTCGCAGCATCTGCCACCATATTTCCTTCTTTGTAAATATGCTGCAATTGGACTTTCTCCATCCCATCAACAATATGTCTTATATCCATGATAACATTTAGGATATTCCAGCCTGGTTTAGAAACTCCCCTCACCAAATCAATGATTAATTTGGAGTCCCCTTCTATGGTTATTTCCTTTATCTACATTTCCCTTATCAATTGCAAGCCCCATAGCAAAGCCATTGCTTCAACTAGATTATTACTTCCTCCTCCAACATTCCCAGAATAGACTAGCATCACATCTCCATTTCTATCTCTCAACACTCCACCTGCCGCTCCTATACCCCCTTTTGTAGCACCATCAAAATTTAGCTTAAGCTATGTTAAGGTTGGTGGTTCCCATCTTGTCTTTTGTCTCCTCAAGACCTTGGAGTTATCAAAATGATTGAAACCCTCTTGGATACCCCATCTCTCTGCTATTTGTGTTTCTTTTCCACCTGGTTCTTCCTTTGGTATCTTGCATTTAGCAATCATTATATTTTCCTTTAGCAATTTCTACATAATTCCCATGACAACCTCCTCTGATTTTTCCTCCTCCTGAAAGATTCTATTGTTTCTTTCTTTCCAGATGTGCCAACAAATATAAGGTGGAACACTTTTCCATAGAGGTATTAGTTTAGGGTGACAGAAGGGATAGTCCCAATTTTCCACAAATTGACTTAAGTTATCCTTCAACACCCAACATAATCCCAATTTCTCCCAAACAAACTCTCATATCTTTAAAGTATATGGACATTTTAGAAACAGGTGGGAGATATTCTCCTCTTCTTCTTTGCAAAGATAACATATGTTTGGTACAATAAAAACCTAGTTTTTTTTAGATTGTCCAATGTTAGAATTTTGCCATGCTGAACAATCCACCAAATTTTTTTTTTTTTGGGAAGGAGATTACTTATGCAAACTTTATGCCAAATTAGGGGGTACAAATATTTACTCCATAGATGTTTTTAAGTCAAATTGACTATACAGTTGCCACTAGGAGTTAAGTCGCATACCACTTTATCCTCTTGAATTAAAATTGGAATTCTTTGTTCTTCCATCAATTCTTCTAGTTCTTTAAGAATTTGAATATCCTCCTGAGAGTACATATCATTTTTCAATTTCTTCAACCTTCTTCCTTGGTCAATATAATCCACCCCTCACTATCCTATCACCTCCTTCAATTTCTCCATTAGTCTTCTAAATTTTTTGTAAACCAGTGGTTTCCCTCCCATCCAGCTATCTTCCCAGAACCTAATTTTATGCCCATTTCCCAAAATCCATCTTACCCCTTCCCTTAACAGTCCCTTGCTCCTAATAATATTTATCCAAAATTTGGAACCTCTTGGGAGATCATTATTAAATAGATTATGGGAGGATAGGGAATTTGAGAGATATTTAGCTTTCATGATAATGCTCCAATCAGTATTTTCTTCTCCCAATCTCCATCCAACTTTTGCAAGGAGAACCTTATTCAGGTATTGAAGTCTTCTAACTCCCAATCCCCCCTTTTCCTTTGGTTTAGAAACCTCCTCCCAATTGACCAGGTTTAATTTGTTCTTTTCTTTTGTTCCTAACCATAGAAAGTTCCTCTGTATTTTCTCTATTTTGTCAGCCATATTCTGATTAATCTTAAAAAGGGATAAAAAAAATAAATTGGAATGCCCTGGAGGGCCGCAAAGAGTAACTGTAATTTACCAACATTACTTAAAATCTTCCCTTTCCATCCTGCCAGCTTCCTTTGGGTTCTTTCAACAACAGTGTTCCAAAATTCATTGGTCACCTCCCTAGTGGTTAACAGTAGTCCAAGATATGTGTCTCGAAGGTTGGCTGACTTATAACCTAATATGTTCCTTATCCTCCTTTGGAAATTAGCCTCAGCATTAAAAAAATAAAGCTTACTTTTAGAGTAATTTATTTTCTGCCGTGAGCTTTCTTCATAATTTCTAAATATACTTTTCCAAGCCTCAGCTTCCATAATAGAGGATTCACCAAATAGAAATGTGTCATCCAAAAATTGTTGCAATACATCAGTATCAACAGTAGTTGCAGGTTTTATTCTTTTCACACATCCTATATTAACCAATTTAGAAAATGATCTCCCCAACACCTTTGTCACCATAATAAAAAGATAAGGAGATAAAAAATCACCTTGTCTTAGTCCTCTTTTTGCAGTAAAATTACCCCAAGGAGAGCCATTTAAAAGGATTTCTCCTAGTCTATCGTAATATTTAATAATGATCAATATAAATGGACTTTCTTTAATAAAGTGTACTAAGTTTTGTTTCAAATTGTCACTTAAAAAATTAATATAATTTTTTTATCTTATAATATTTCACTTATGATGTGGTATTTAAGTCCAATTATGAAATAATGATTTTTTAAAGTTCTTGTAAATTGTCATCTTACTCAAAATATATTTATATATTAAAAACATAGTGGGTTAGGATTGTCATAGGATTTAAGAATTATGGGTAAGGCAAGAGACTAACTCATGGTTACTATTATGTTCATGATTAGGATTTTGATTGAGATTAGGATTAAGCTTATGATTGAGGTTACATTTAGGAATAAGTCATTTTATGGTAAGAGGTAAGGTACACACTACTATTAGAGTTTGGACAATAGTTTAGGTTCATATCAAGATCAGAGTTAAGATAGTGTTTATAGTTAGAGTTACAAACTCTTATAAGATTAGGATTACGTTAGAATTATGATTTAATGGTAATGAAGCATGATTAAATTTATACAAATATATGGAAAATAATAGACCAATGTATTTCTATAATTCACCTTCAATATCACTTCAATGTACCTATTGCACCTTAAGGTGTGATTGCTACTTTATAAAGTCTTGATAATATTTTATTCTTTCTTCACCTTAAAAAATATTGTAAAATAATGCATTTTTTTAAGATTACGGTTAAAACTATTTTGAGGGGACCCAAAACCCCATACAAAAACCAAAAAATAAGATTAACTAGGTAAAAGTCCCACCAAGTTTTACAAGGACCTGGAACCTACAATTATGGCATCAAGCCAAAAATACAAGTTTTACATAAACTTAAAACCTAAATAGTAAAATATACAATAAAGAAGGCTAGAAAATAAAACTATAGAACATCTAGCAAAAAGAACCAAAACCAACAACCCTAACCAACAAACAAAACCTGCACAAAAAATTGAACACACTTTCACCAGCTCCTTTGTAGCCTTAGCCGATTCTTTACTAGTATTAAAATAATGCATGTTGATTTGATTCTTCTATTGAATTTTTAATTATTTCTATAAGAATTAAATCAACACAAGAATCAAATCGACATGCATTATTTCAAAATTCTTTTTAAGGTAAAGAAAGAATAAAACATTATCAAGACTTTATAAACTAGCAATCATACCTTGGGGTGCAATAGGTACACTGAAGTGACATTGAAGGTGAATTATAGAAATACATTGCTCTACTATTCCATATATTCGTATAAATGTAATCATGTTTCATTACCATTAAATCATAATTCTAACATAATCCTAATCTTACAAGAGTTTGTAACTCTGACTATAAACACAATCTTAACTCTAATCTTAATATGAACCTAAACTATTTTCTTTACTCTAATAGTAATATGCATCTTACCTCTAACCATATATTTATAAACTATTATTGATGGATGAAAATTATCTTTGGCTAATTTTGATGGCTTGAAGTGGGTAAAACTTGATTTACAATTGAATTTGAATTGGAATAAGATGTAGATAACTTGAAATGGGACTTGGGGATATGGAGTAGCCAAAGGGATTGTGGTGATCAAGTCATATTTAGTAATATGAAGTTGTCTATGTGGTAGGGGATGGGTTGTAGGAGCCATGTGAACTTTGATAAAGGTCATGCAATCATTTGATGGTGTCATTTCACAACGAGATGCAATTTCGCAATTGATAAATGCTTTTTATTTTTTAAAAGGATGCAATTATCATATACCCTAAGAAGAAGGCCTTCTTGCATTGTGAAATTATGTCTGCACAAGTCAAGTATTTCAATGGGATGGAGAAATTATTACATCCAAGCTAGCACATAAGGTATAAAGTTCTCTTTTAACCTTCAGGTTTCCACAAAATTTTTCTCTAATTTTATTTGATTTGTGATTTTCAAACTTGGATGGGCCTCTATGCAAATATTTATCTATTTTCTTAAAATGGATGAGGACCACTTCTGAATTGATTAAAAGAATGATGTCATTGTATGATGTATCTATTGAGAGAAGGGTTTTTGAGTTTACCAAATCTATTAGTGGCTACAGTGAGAGTTTGTCAATTCAATTAGCTATCTCTTAGGAGGATAGAAGAGTTAGGGTTGGAGGAATTTCCTTTGAAATAAATGAAGAAGTGGTGTCACAAGTCACTACGACAAAAAATGTATCTACTCATATTTCTAATAATATGAAAACAAATCCTATTGAGTTAACTTGGGACATGATGTCATACAATAAATTTTTTAACACAACTATTGTCAAAAGTAACTACATTGACTATAAGACTATGTATACTAAATTGGCCACATTGTGGACATAGTTAGGAGGGTCTTTGACTTGGAAATTAATATTGATCTAGTATCTCAAGGTTCATCCTCTATATGATGCATAATGTGTCTCATGTAGCATAAGGTGTTGGTAAAGAATACAAAGAGTGGAGGAAACTAGAATGAACTATTCAAGTTCCTTATGGATGATTCAAGCTATATGCTCCGTCAGTCAAGATGCAACATAACTATTGGCCATGCATAGTTCTGTTTGGATCTACGTTGTTTATGTTGTTCATTTTCTACAATGGTTTTTGTTTGAACTACACTTATTTAGGAAGCACCAATATGCAAGATAAGAAATTAAGATTTGCATATTGACAACCCCTAATTTTAGATGCACATCAAGTAAAGTGAAAGAAGTGGATTCAAGCACAATCTTCTGAATGACCCATTTTACATCAACATTACCTAAATTGGATATAAGGGGGGAAAATACTGAATCCAAGTCCCTTCTCAAGATATGTACTCAGTGATCTCTTTATATATAATGTTATTTCCCCTTACTATTATTTTAATGATTGATTTGATTGTGTTTTTATTTAATGCAAGTAGATTGACCAATTAAAATGCAAGTAATCTAAAACACTTTAAAATAAAGCATTTGTAAGGATCACATCTAATACATCAAAGAAAACACTATGGAATGAAAAATGAGAAACCAAACTCACCTTGAGGATCAATACGAGATACTACAAGTATGTGCACCAATATGGGGAACCAAAAATATTCCACTTTTCTTGTCTAAAATCTAATCCAAGGCATAATGTGCTTGTGCTATGGCTAGGGTTACCCAAGCCATTGGATTGGGTAATTAAAACCATAGTGCTCACATGCTATAGCATGTGAGTGCTATTAGATTTAATAAAAGAACATAGTAGTTGAAACCTCATTTTTTTCTCAAATCAATAATATTCTAGGAGCTAAGAATCCTCCCAAAGAACGTACATACCTATTTTTGTTTTCAATGAAAATTTATCGTGAAAGATTATTTTCTTATATTTTATGTTTAATTAGGATTTTAAAATGACATTTTAAAATTTTTAAGAAGGAACGATGTGCAAGAGGAAAACTCTCCACCAAACCCTCAAAAAAAAGAAAATATTTAAGAAAATAAACCCTAACTATTTCCACCAATCTAGAGACCACTTAGAACACAAAAAAATTAAATCAAGTAGAAAAAAGGAAAAATAGAATTATAATTTTTGGTTAGGAGGCTAAAATATTTATTTCAAATGAATCTTAGAAGGGAAATACTTGCACATCCACTTGAATCAATCTTGACCCGCATATACATAGTTAGTGGGAAACTTAATTTATGGCTTAATAATGGAGAGAAAATACATTATTATGCATATAAATTTTTGTATGAGGACATAAAAAAAATCACAACAAGATGATATTTACAAATTCTTTAATAAGCCCAAAGAAAATGATACAACAATAGCTACAACAAAGAGGTTGTGAATTCATTGGTGCTTGAATGATGACACAAATTTTTTTTTTGGGATAGATGATGAACAATTTTTTATTCCCCTCCTGGTAACAATCATGACATAACTATATATTTCTTGAGGAAACTCTATTGCAAGTTTGTCCTCATGGAGGTGCCAAATTATTATGACTTGATAGTCTTAGGGTAGAGGTGGGGAATTATTGATTGTGTTAGAGTAATAAAATATTTTCTTATTAATTAAATCATATTGATTCAATTATTAAGCCACTTATTATCTCTAGTTTACTTAAGCTAAACTTATGGGCATATAATAATTAATTCTTTTATTGATTATTATCATACAACCTAGGTTAAATTCCTGTTAGGGTTTCAATCTCCTCTCTTTGTAATTTATTCATTCACTTTTGATAATAGAAAATTCTTTTTTTGCTCATCAAGAATGTCTCATCTATGGATATGAGAATTCCAACCTCCATAGCTTTTGGATCTCTCTTTCTGTGATAGGTGTTTGTGTGCAAGTGATTCTTGGGTGCTGTGGGATTGATCTTTCATCAACTTCAACATTGTACATCAGAGCTCCAGATCTTCATGCCCCTATTCTATTTATGAGAGGTTTGGCTTGGATTTCAGATATGTGTTATTTCTTTTAGAGGGTTTCATTTTTCAAAGTTTTTTTTTTGTATTGGATTTTGGGGGTCACTTTGTTTGGTGCACTTTGAGCCTAAACATACGTTACTATTGAGATCAAAGAGCCCAAAAATCCCTATTTTCATAGAAGGCACATCCAATTTGGACATAGTCAGAATCTAAGGCAAAAAAAATTGCTACCAAATTGGGCTCGTTTCCTAAGGCAATGATTTGTATATTTTGGCATGGAAATTAAGATTTAGTGCACATAAATTGAGATTTTTTGGCACATAAAAATTAGGATTCTCGGGTACAAAAATAGAGGTTTTTTGCATAGAAATCAAGATTTTTTTGCATAAAAATTAAGATTTTTCTTGCAGTGGTTTGTGCATGTTGGCATGTAAATTGAGGCTCATTTGCACACAAGATGGTATAGAATTGAGTCATGTTTGCACAAAAATTGAGGCATTTTGGCATGAAAACTGAGGTGATTCACCTATGCCTGTTGTTTTGACTCTATTTGGACCCATCTTCACATTTTTACTCATATCTCAGGAATAAGAAATACATTTTTTGCAAATGAGATATTGCTGAAAATCTAATTCCAAGCCGACCACATTGGTGTAGGTTTTATTGGTAAATTTTTCTAGAATGGTACCAATTTTTTTTGTCAAAGTGAGGGGTTCTATTTTGCACTCTAGAAGACATGTCTTGAGCATCCAATATTTGATTTGAGATTTCTTTATATCTTTGGAAAGGTCTTTATGTGGTCTTTCCATTGATGCTGGATGTTTTTCTAGATTGTGCTCTAGGCACATTCTATTCAATTTTTTGCTTTTTCGCATTCTGGTGGATATCTTGGTTGTTTCAAGTCTTAGGATCAATTTTGTTGCTTCAAATATTTTTCATGGGTTGAACTATCTCTTGTATCAACCTTTGATCTCTTTTGATCTTTGTTGACATCCTTTTGTAGCATTTTTACAAACACACTAAGATTTTGTGCCACTCTATTGCATTTCGAGATCTTGTAGATCTTTGTTTTTTTTGTACTTGTACTACATTATAAAGTGCCTTGGAGGGTTTCATGTTGGCTATACTTTACATCTTACTTTTTCAAGTGAGTGTCCCTTCCATGAAATTAGCTTCATAATGCATTGATGACACATGCCCTTATAGGTGTTTGTACTTCTTTTGCACTCTTGATGTTTTTGGTTCTTCTTTCTATAGGAGATATTGCATTTAGTTTTAGTGTTCATGTCTTACCTCTCAACATTATATGGGGGTTATGTTGGTTTTTTTTCCTTCTTAGTTTGATGAAGTGAGCTGTGTATTCAGTATTTGATCCTATGTACTAGGAGATTGCAATGGTTGGATACCTATGCATTTTGGTGAGATAGATCATTTACCATACAGACATTCTTTCATTCCTATTTTTGGAGGCCATGAAGATACCTTCCATCTGTGATTGATCAACTCTTTAGACTTAGTCTTCTCTACCTGGTCATGTCCTATATAGTGGAGGTTTTGTTGGAAAGATTCAATGGGAAACAAGATACTGAGAGGGGGGAGGGGGGTGAATCAGGATCTTAAAAATTTTCTTTCAAATTTTTTTTATTGATTTCACACCTAATTCATCTCATATCTTAGATCTAACATCAAAAATGTAATGATGAATTGTAAATGAAAACACAATATCTATGAAAAGATTCAACAAATAAGACTGTAAGAATTTTCCTTAAGGCAAAATTCACAAGATCAAGGAACTCAAGCATAAGCACAACAGTAGACCAAAAGAGTATGATCAGAATATCGATATGTATTCAATTCCATTTATAAGTACACTAGAAGTGCCTATATATAAAGACCTCTGGAATGCTTCTAGAATGCATAGGAATCAACAACATGATAAGTCATACAATGAGGCACATGTCCACTAGGTGTGGATTATCCTCCATTAAGCACAAGTGTAAGTATGATGATTAGAGGATAAGCTTACAAAGGTGTAGCATGCAAAATTATGTTGTAGACACCTTGTGCTAAAATAGGAGTGCGAATAACTATGTTGTCTACATGACAACTCAGTTAATTATGCAAACTCCAGTGTTGTGAACATGACAACTCATAAGAGTATGCAAACTCCTAAGTGTCTCACCTAAGAAATAATAAAATAATGCATAATAATGAAATAATACATTGACCTAAGTAAACTTAAGTAAAGTCTAATAAGTAAATACTTATTTACACCAACACCCCCCCTTAATTGCAACTTAAGGGAATTCACTTAAGCTTACGAACGCTAGGATGAAATTCATAATGGGTCCCGACTACTAGGCCATGTCAGGTACCTATGTATATAATGAAATGCAATCTCTCATAAAGTGGAGAAAGAGGGAAAACCTCATAGGGAAAACCCTCCCCCAAAAAGAGAGATGAAAAGACAAGACACATGGATGGATGGAGTAATCAAGACCTCCCCATTACTACATACATCAAGTATATACAAAAGAGAAGTATGAGAAGAATAAAACCCCATAAGAGGAAAAAGTCCCCCTCATAAGAGAGAAGGAGAAGATAGTCCCCTCCCCAAATGTAAAGTGTTGATGAGTGATAGTTTCTCCAAGGTAGAAGTTGGTCCATGAATGCTGCATAATGGTCATCCCCTTTGGAAGAAACAATGGAAAAGGTACAAGTGAAATGCTTCTCCTTTGTGTAGAAAGAATCCCGATGATGAATGGTGTCTCTAAAACCTGCTCAACTGTCCCTATGTTGATGTTAATAGTCACCCCTACCAAGACTGCTAAAAAGAATGAGTGCAGATCTGGAAAGGATGGATGTAGAACTTGTCCCAAAGAACCAACTATTGCCTCAAATGATAAAGAGGCCTCCTGCAACTGTTGTACATAAAGGTCCACAATCATATCAATCTATGAAGACTAATCATGTAGAGAATGGACAAGAGGGTCAGAGTGAGACCTCACAACAACTAAAGAAGGACCATCATCATTAAAGGGAAGATCTATATCATCAATGATGTCTCCCAAATCTACTACGTGGGACTCCATGAACAAACCTGAAATATCTACTATGTAGTCATCCCCTATTGCTGGAGCTGGAAGACAAGATGTACCCTGTTGTGTTGGGCCGATGTAGTCATCCCCTATTGTTGGAGCTGGAACACAAGATGTACCCTGTTGTGTTGGACCTATCACTATGGAAATGTATGCATGTGGAATGTGTTGATGATGTGACCTCTCTCTACATCTATCAATAGTATCCAACATATTTGAATATGTTGAATGACTATCGCTGGTGTCACTATTAGTTTCCACAATGTATGAGGTGTGGAGAGAATTAGAGGATAAGCTGGGTGAACTTTCCTCAAAGTGTACATTCCTCTTGAAAAAAATCTCATGAGTCTCAGGATCCATAAGTCTATATTCCTTAACACTCTCTTCATATTTGATGAAAGTACAAGGTTGTGGTGGTGGTGCCTTGCATTCCTTGGAAGATATGTTTTCCCATGCTGGACAACCAAAGACTCTAAAGTGTTTCACAACTGGTTTTTTGCCACATCATGCCTCAAAAGGAGTCTTTCCATCTAGGACATAATGAGGAGACCTATTAAGTATGTGATTGGCATTGTTGATAGCTTCGACTTTAAGTGTAGGATCAAGAGACTTGACTTGTATCATGCAACTTGCCATTGACTTAAAAGTTTGTATCCTCAGTGCTGCAACATCTATCTTGTGTGGACTGAATGTTGGTGGATTCTAAAGATCATTACCCTTAAGTTTGCAAAAGTCTTTAAGTCTTGTGTTCACATATCTACTCTCATTGTCCATTCAAAGAACCTTGATGGCTTTCCTTGATTTCTGTTCAACATGACTCTTGAAGACTTGAAGCTTATCAACCACTTCATTCTTATGAAGAAAGTAGACCCATGTGTAGTGTGAAAAGTCATCAATGAAAGTAAGGATGTAGTAGCCTTGGCTAATTGATGTCACTCCAAAAGGACCTGTTAAAACCATGTGAACCAATTGAAGAACAACTGGTGCTCTTGAAGGCTTCCCTTTATTTAACTTCTCCTCTAGATGCATATCCACTAAACATGTTGAATATTCATCCTTAGAAAAGTTGATTGTAGGTAGACCTTTGACCATGTTTTTTGACAAAAGTTGTTGAAGATAGAAAAAGGCAATATGACCATACCACTCATGCCATAATTTGGTTTGTGAATGAGATTGAGTTAACAAGGCATGTCAAGGAGACTTGGGCACAAAGTGGGAAAAAGAATAAAGCCTTTTGTGATGATTGACTTTACCCACTATAGCCAATGAATCATCTTTTAGATTTTGCACCATTATAGAATCAGGAAGGGACTCAACTTTGTTGCCATCTCCAAGGTGAGTGCTTTGGTAAATTGAGAGGAGATTAGAGCTAAGGTTTGGAACATAGAGAACATCTTTGAATTCCCCATTTTCCATCTCCACTTATTCTTTCCCTTCAACTTCTATTTTTTTATCATCTCCTACAAAGATGTGCAGTACCTACAACTGTTTCAATGAAGAAAAGTCTCCCTTTGAAGAACCCATATGATATGAGGCATCTAAGTTAAGAATCCATTCTGATGAAGAACTTAAACTAGCCATAAGTGCTTGCCCTTTTCCCTTTGAAGTGGTTGGAGTTGAATCCTTGGAAGCATTTGGCACATTGGTTTTGTTCTTCTTTAGTAGGTTTTCCAACTCATCAATTCTCTTAGTCTTGTGATGATGCTCATCATGATTTGATTTCTTGCAATATGTACAAAAAAGTTTGTCCTTCTTTTCATTGTTTCCCTTCTTGTTGGAACAAAAACCACCTTGTTGTGAGGAGGAAGATTGTTGTGTCTCAGATTGTGATTTATTCTTCCACTACTTTTTCATGTTGTTAGAATCTTTTCCAGTTTGACTTGATTGGTTCTCATCACTAGCCAACAATGCTTTGGTCTTTGATGACACGAGAAGTCCCATATCTCTCAACTTGGTTTATTCAAAAATCAACATTTCTGCAAATGCATCAAATGTAGGCTTTTGGAAAGCACTTCCCATGGTTAACCTATGAGTGTTATAACTCAAAATAAAGGAAGCATACTCTGAAGGTAGCCTCTTTAGGATGTGATGAATCAATCAATCATCTTTCATGGGATTACCACAATCTTTAAGTAGTGCTCTAAACTCATTGGCTTTGCTAATATAATCTTGAATTGTGTCAAAATTATTAGGATCCAATAGAAGTAGATCATCCTCAATTTGGTATCCCTTTTCCTCATCCGCCTTACCATACAACCCTTCAAGTTTATCCCAAGCAGGTTTGGCTTCCTTGAAACTGGAAATGTGGAAGAAGAAATCTCTATGTACACAACTCCTGATAATTCCTAAAGCCTGTTGGTCTTTAATTTTCCAATCAAAGAGTGTTGTAGCATCATTGGGTTTGGGAATTGTACCATCAACATAAAGATTTAGACCTTTTTCCATTAATCTACTCCATACAAATCTTTCCATGTAGAATAATTGTGTGAAGTTAGAAGTGGACCTTTTGGTGAACCCATGATGCAAAAAATAAAAAGAGCACAAAAGAGAGACACAAAAAAACAATACACGCCCCCCTATTCACTCAATCAAATAGCACCCCCCACCCCCCCCCCCCACCCCACTTTTGACACTTTATATATAGTGCATGTACAACAGGCCACTTGTCAAAATGTACAAAGTTGATTTTTGATTTTTCTATTTACAACTACCTTTCAAGGATCAAATCTACCACTAAGCATTGTAGCTTAGATGTACAATAATTTTGAAAATTAATCAAAGCAATACAATGCAAAAAAGGACCTAAGTCTGAAAGTGATATTTTTGTCCAAACAACTCTATAATCTAATTGCAGATCTAGAAAGTAGACAAAAAATTAAGCACTTTGAAAAAAAATGAAACCTATTTTCAAGTTTAGATGAGCTTGTACGGAGCATTTCAAGTTTCAAAATATAGGATTAGACAAGTAAAATCATCGAAAAACACAATTTTTAACAAAGCTATGCATTAAAACTTGAAAATAATAACACCACTAAAAAGTTAAGGAAATTCTACCCAAAAAAAAAAAAATTGCACCTAATTTGGAGTCTGGAAGACTGAGTTATGGCCTCCCAAAGTTGGATAGTCAAATCAAAACTACATTTGGAGAGGGGTTTGGGCAGTAGACTACAACGTTAAATTTGGTGGTCAAATGACTGTCGCAACAATTTAAAAGTTCCTAGGAATGATGGTTAGATGATCGTCAAATTTAGTGTCATGAAATGCTAACATGAGCAAAAAAACCCCCTTGGTAACATGGAAGGGTTGTACAGTCAATCTGATGTGTTGTTGACATAGAAAAAGTATGGTCCACATGTTAGATGACATGGAGGGGTGACTGGGTAGGCATGGCTTTGGGTTGACTGTACTCCACATGGTGCTAATGTGTGAGTGCGTGTTAGTTGGCCACTAACATGGAGGCTACTTTGTCGAAGGATGACGTGGACAAGTAGATGGGGTCTACAGTTGAGGTCTTCAGAGGCTGCCATGTGGAGGGAAACTTTCTTACCATATGTCACTATTCAAACCTGGCATGAGTGGGCCGCGTGTCACTGGTGGCAGGTATGAAACAGTAGGCCGGTATTGAGCGGTGCCAACATTTTTTTGACATTACTGAAGCCTATAAAACATGGCAGGGGCCTATTTTTGTTTAGTCCCACATTGGTGGGAGGTTAGCTTGCAAAGCTAAATAAACAAACAACCCATAGATGTAGAATAAAAACAAAGCCGCTGGGTTTATGAACAACGCTGAATCTTGTTCGGTGTACTTTTCTAGAATTTATAAAATGCAGTGAGAGATATATGCCAGTGGAAAGTTGGTGCTTAGTTGATTATGAATATGGCTAACTGGAATTTGTTATGAAACCACCAAAAATTTGAATATTTTGCTAATGAAATATTCCATGCAGGGCTGGGGTGTCATTGCCCGGTCTCTATATAATTTTTTTTTCTCTACAAGCCTGAAGGGAATTTTTTTTTTTTTGAAAATTTCCATGAAAAAGTAGATAAAGATTATAGAGAAAAAATTAATTCAATCTAAAAATAAATGCAGAGCTAAAGAATGATCGTACCGAAGTTGCAAATTAGGCTTTTGGGTGCCAGTTTGCAAAATTTTTTTGCCTCAAAATTGACTTTGGCCCAGCATAGGAAAATTTATAGTTGATTTTGATCAAAGCAACATTCTGGATGCAATGGAAAGGTTTGCTTTGGCTTTAGAGACTCCCAATGACAACGATACTCTGGATTTGGGTCAAGGTGCTGAAGCAACAAGATGGTCTTGAATGGATATGTGAAGAGAAATTTTCCAAGCTCTAATATGTTGTAGAAACCATGTGCTAAAATAGGAGTGCGAATAACTGTGTTGTTAACATGACAACTCATAAGAGTACGCAAACTCCTAAGTGTCCCACCTAAGAAATAATAAAATAATGCATTGACCTAAGTAAACTTAAGTAAAGTGTAATAAGTAAATACTTATTTACATCAACAAAGACAAATGATTTGGTTACTTAGAAAAACTTGAATATGAAGGTAAAACTGGGGTGGGGATGAAACCCACAAATCTTTAGTGTTATAACAATAAGATTAACCTTTATTAGGGTTATAATGCTTAATCATAATATATGGTCTACCTTGTGAGGGGTCTACCCTGTTAAAAGCTATAAAGACTATTAGGTCTTACCTCCTTAAGGGATTTTACACTTACATTCAAGTAATGACTCTATTAAGAGATTTACATAGATAAGTTAGGATCACTCGGTTAAGAGATTTTCCTTGACTCAATATGTTAGAACTGATTTAGTACTTGATCCTCAATTTTCACTACAACTTGATTTCAAATCTCCTCTTCACTGTCTCAATCTAATCTCTTAATCTAATATCTTTGTTTTTTCCTTCACTACTTGGATTGCTTTGTCTGATCTCCTCTCAAACTTAACATTTCTTTCTCTATTCTATCCTTGTTCACTCCTTCACTTTGTGCATTCTCTTTCATGTCATTGATCCTAGGGTTAGAACCCTCTTTAAATATATATTCTTCAAAACATTTGGATTATAATCAATGGTTCATAGTTCATCTCATTTTCTATTTCCCTTTTGATTTTCTAATTGGTAGATTATATTTCCTCAGGATCATTACATTCTATATAGATGCATAAAATCCATCTTAATTATCTCTACAATCAATAAATTTTTATAGAATTCAACCAAAAATGGTTTACATAGGTGTTTGTGCGATTACAAACTCATATGAAAAAACTAGTTTTCTTGGTATTTGAATGTTCTGATGCTCGGTGATTACTAACATTCATGCTAGCACTCATCGTCTACATGCTTGATCATTTATGTTTTCCACTCATCGTCTACATGCTTGATCTTTTATGTTTTCTTGGCAAAAATGTCTTCTAGTTTACTTAGTCTTAGTTGTGTATGCTCAACACATGTATGCACTCGATCTCAATTGGGGTTCTTGGCAATCTCTAACTTGCTTGATGTGTAATTCAAAATAAACAAGTCCTCATGTGCTTGAACTTTTCTAGATGACTTGGTCACAGTGATGACCTTCCATCCTTGCCTAGTAAATGACTAAGTGTTTGGACACTAATAGGAAACTTAGGCATAGATATCAATAGGTTCTATAAAACAAATTTTTGGTAGTGTTTGCAACTTCATGCTTTAGTGGTGTTTTTCATGATCATCTTTTGTTCCTATCTTCTAGGACATTCCCTAGTTTGGAGGCTTCTTCAGTCCTTCACTAGTTCTTTTCAACATTATTTCTATCTTTTTGGAGTTGGGCTTTTCCCATGTGGTTTTCTCTATTTCTCCTACTTTTAGAGATTTGGTTGTGCTTGGCTACCTCATTAGGCCTTGTTACTAGGACCCAAATTTACTTTCACTAGTAGTTTCTAGGCTTTTAACTACTTCCTAAGTTTATTTGAAGGGGGGTATTAGAGTAATATTTTCTTATTAATTAAATCATGTTGATTTAATTATTAAGTCACTTATTATCTCCTTTTTACTTAAGCTAAACTTTGGGCATATAATAATAATTCTTTTATTAATTATTATAATGCAACCTAGATTAGATTCTTATTATGGTTTTGATCTCCTTTATAAGGATTGATTTCTCTTTGTAATTTATTCTTTCACTTTTGATAATAGCAATTTCTCTTTTTTCTCATCAAGAGTGTCTCATCTATTAATCTGAGAATTCTAACCTCCATAACTTTTTCTTCTCTCTTTCTGTGATAGGTGTTTACATGTAGGTGATTATTGAGAGTTGTGGGGTTGATCTTTCATCAACTTCAATAGATTGTAAGGGGCCACACATGAATCTAACACACCTAGGGTCCTAGTTGGTAAGCCATGTTTGGATCATGCTAGAGATCCTTCCATTGTGTAGGAACATGTAGATATGGACACACTAGGCTTGATTAGTACTCTGACTTATATTCTAATTCAATGTGTTTCTCCTTTAGTTGAGGGTGACTATGGTTAGTCTATAAGGAGCCTCATTTATCGATCATGTGGATCTATGCATATTTGGTTGTAACAAAAATGAAGATGATGATAGAATGGTGATTAATGATTATCTTAATGTTACATTTAACATTGACACACAAGCAAATATTTGCAAGTTTATTAAAAAAATTGATCATATTTCGTACATAAATGGATGAATTATTAAATTAGCATCTATTTATTATGTTTAAAATTCAAGGCAAGAGTGTTAATGACAATGGTAATGATCCCTCAAATCTCTTTTACACAACACCATTGGCTCAACAAGTATGAATTGAGTAAATCATTTGAATTAATACATTTGATAACTTATTGTGCATGTGCACTAGTTCACTACTAGACCATTGATGTTCACATTGGACAACAAACCAGGGCATTATGCTACTACATTGATGTACTTTTATTTGCATGTGAATTTGATTTATATGATAATATTGATTTAATAAATGAATGAATAACTAAAATAGTAGACAAATTTTGACTAATATCTAGAGTCAAAGTGGTCATGATAGTGGTGATATTCCTTCACTTGGCTTTGTGACAACATAATTGAGTCTACAATTATATAGGTACTAATGCATTGTAATTGACCTATCAATAGTACCTACTTATATGAATAGTTGTCTTATAAATATGCATACATGTGTGCTAGTTAAATGTTGAATCTTCAACATTGACAACATACATTGAATAACACAATGAAACCTTTATGAAGGTGCCATTTATTCATTGGCAGAGTTATAAATAATTACATGTATTCTTGATAACTGTATTTAATACTCTTGTTGTTTCATCTTCAATAATTGATACCAGACACTCCTACTATTCATGGGTAAAGGCACAGATCTGTGTCACCGTTTGCGATACAAAAGCCTGTTTTGGTCAAATCTCATTTCTCTATCAAAACTCAACTTTTTTCAAAATCTAAAAATACCCTTTTATAGATCTCAGATTCAATATCATCATTATATAATTTTTTTAGTCTTTTGATTGGTTATAATATGTTATAACCTCAAAATATTATAAGCTGATATTTCAACATTTCAAAAGATGCTCCCTCAAAAAAGGAAAAAAATAGTAAATCATATCAAAAAAATAAAAAAATAATATTTATCACTAGAGGAGAAATTCCTCTTCATGAATATGTAATTTTTTTTCAAGAAGGTATAGATTTGATAGGGAAGTTTTGACGGGAGGAAAAAACTGTTGGATTCTGACAAGGTCAAACTTGACTACTTATAACAAAGAAAATATAAATAAAAAATAATTATTTCTTTTTTTGTTCACTAGCTATACATGTCATCTATATAATATTTTCAAATTAGAAAAAAAAAGATGATTTGCACATACTTGTTTGACGGGAACTACATCCTATATTTTTAACACTTAAAAAATGGACTTCAAAATAAAATAAAATGAATAAATTCTTAGTCAAAAAAATTATAAAAATTATAGGCATAAAATTCATAAAATTCTACACATTTCATCAGTTTACATCATCTTCATATTTTAAACACAAATACTATTTTTTTTTGTCATTAATGTTGAATTGTCACATTCTGATATCACGTTTCTTTATAAAAGGTGACATAGGTTTGTGCTTTTACCCTCATGATATCATGAGTCATGGAGTTATTATATTTGTAGCTAGTTTTTAAGCATTATTTGAGGTATGAAAGAAATTAATTAATTTTATTTAAATTATTTTAGTAGCTTGTATTAAAATTTCTAATGATGATCATGTATGCATTTTGATTATTATTTTGATAGTTATTGTAGGGATTTATTCTCCAAAACATTACTATGCCCCTTTGGTGGTTATACATTGTTACTATTTGCCAAAGGTAAGAAAATAGTATATTTTATATCATCGTATAAATTAATTTTGATGTACATTAGTTATTCATTTTTATACATTTTGTTTTATCAACTTGAATTGTAAAAGTATTGACATAGGAGGACCAGTGAACACACTCAAAAGATTACACCATCATCAACATCTCCATTGACACGACAATCAAAGATGTTTGAAGATTTATTTTTTCCCCTAATGGGAAGGAGTAGATTAGGGATATACATTGTATGCCTATATGGCATTAGTAGACATGTTTTATTCTATATCATATAAGTGACACATTCTACATCTCTTTGGATTTCAAGAAGCCAATTTAATTATATTAGATATAGTTGAGGTAATACATTATGTTATTTAACATATTTGTCCTCATTAAATTTTAATGTCTTTGTCTCTCTTACCTTTTTGGAACAAATATGATCAAACACAATGGTTAGAAGAACTACTCATAGTTTGACCTCTACATAAAGGTATAACTCCCTTATGATCCTTAATCAATCAATTTAATAAATACGATCATTGGAATACTTTTCACTAGAATGTAGTTAAAGGCTTTAAATTTTAATCTATAAACAAAACATGAATGTTGGTGAAATTTTAATTAAAAGATAAAGATCATAGGCTTTTTTTCAATTCAATTATAACTAATAAAATTATCCTTATTATTGAATTTATCTATGTAAATAAATGCACATATGATCAACCAAATAAGTCGATGAATAGATATTGCCACAAAATAATTCATTCTCAATAGAGATCCATTTATCACTCATCTTCATTAAATGCATAGACTCAATGACAACACATATTTATATTCTCATTTACAAATGCAAACTTTTCTTTCCAAAACCCATAAATGAAAAATTTAACTACTAAGTGTTTAGTGGTAAAATGGAAGCACTTTAATAAGACATAGGTCTCCACTTTACGAGGTCACTAAGCCATTCAAATATGTGTTTGAGAAAAATATAGGAATTTCAAAATATGATTCCACTTATGACCCGAATTAGATTAGCTAGGACCCAAAGGAAGAAGGGAGCCAATGCTAAATTTGAATTATAAAGAAGAATTGAAATTTACTGCCTCTGGCCCTTAATAGGATAACGTGAATGTAAAATTGAATTGAACTAACTGCTTAAATAATGTAAATCTAGATGCTATGAGAACACAATTAGCTCAATTAAGATATAGATCTAGGGTAAAGATATGAAGTTAAATATGAAAGACTCGCCTTGAAATGTGTAGAGGAAGATGTATTTTCACTCCAAAATCCATAGATCTAAACTGTATTTGAATATCCATCCATAGATATTGGAATAAAATGATGAAAGGAACAAAACCAAGAAATCTCCCTAGAATTTGAGACTAAAGGACTAGGTCAATTTTGGAATACATCTTACGAACAAGTTGATGTAGTTTGATGTTCTACAATTGATGACTCTAGAAATCTTGTGAATAGTATGTACTAGATTTATAATCCTTTTTCTCCCAACCTACAAATCAACACAAACAAGAAAAATTTAGGGGTTGAGGTTTGAAGAAGGCTCGCCTTGGTCAAGCCCTAGGTTAAGGAATTAACTATAATTGAGAAATGTGAATGTAAATATAAATGACTGAAAGATAAGATAAATGTTAGGATTCACCTTGCTTGTATGCATGTACATGTAATGTAGATCTTGAATTAAGAATGTAGGGTATCTCCACTCTTTGCAGTGAATCTACCATAATCCCATCATGGTGTCATGGATATAAAAGTGCATCCGTGAAGAAGATGATGAATGCTTCAATGTAGATCTCCTCCATTGATGGCCAATAATAAGCTAGATATTGAAGAGAAAATTCTCACAAAGGATACTTCAATGCTAGATAGTGTACACTAAGAGAGTGCACTCCTCTAAACTCTTCTATCCAAGGTATTCCATGGATTGGAAAGATTGAATTGTGGCTTAGAGCTCCCTAGTCATGGAGTGACAAGGCATACAATACAAGAAATAGGATAGCTTTTAAATGAGCCTTGGGAACGCAGACCATGCTACTAAATCATGAAATGAGAGTTTCTTTAAACAAGAGAAAAAGCGCTATAGTCAAAGAACTCTCAAATATGCAATGCAAAGATGAAACTATGCTAGAATGAGATGCACAATGCAACTATGCTAATAACATGAAAGTATTACCAAGCCATCCTAATTAAACTAGGTGAACTATGCTATAGCAAAGAAACTAGATTAAAGCAAATGAGGCTAAGATATAATGAGAATGTAAGAACCAGACAATAAGATAGAAATTCTCCAAAAAATATTCCAAAGAAACTTGTAAGTAAACTTGCAACATAACAATAGCTCAAAATCAAATCCTTAGAGAAGGATAGAGATCTCCCTTTCAAAGATGTAAAGATGGTTGAGATCAAGATCAAGAGATGATTGATAAAGGGTGAGAGTTGAATTTTGGCATGATTCATGTGAAATATCATTTCCACCAATAGAAATGAGTTGACTCTTCATGTGAGACAAAGTCTTTTCTTTTAATTTGTAAATATGAAAAAATGACTTTATGTGTGTAGATTAGAGTGGGTTGGAAGAATGGGGTCTTTAATTTAATAAAAAAGGGACATGTTATTTTAATAAGATATGGACTTAGGACATTATAATGAAACTATAGGTTAAAATCAAATAAATTGATTTTTAAAGATTTGGTCTTGGCAAATATTTGAATAATTTAGCCAAAATATTGAGAAGGGGGCTAATAGTCTAGATGGAAATTTTTAGGTGATTAAATTTGCCCCTATTTGAATAATGTGTGATTGACCTAGGAATAAATTATGTGAAAGAATGAATAAGACAAGTAGGCAACAACAAATAGAGAGATCTAATTTTGAAGAACAAAAATGCAGAGTGCAATAGTGAGTCTTGAATGTACAACTTGATAGCAAGAGTACTAAACACTAGGAGAGAGACAATATTAGGACTCAAGAAGAGTACTAACATCAAGAAAAGTAGATAGATTATTAGAAAATGGAAAGGTCAAGCATATGCTTTTGAGAAATAGATAGCCATAGCAAGCAATTTGCAGTGATGATAGAATATTCCTACCCCCTTGGGATTGAAATTGAAATAAGGTAAAGGGGATGTGAAAATGAGAAGGACATGATCAAATCAAGATAAATCAAGGTCCATGATGACAAATAAGTGATTAGAACCCAAGAGTGACTATGAGGAGGTGATATAATTTCTTAGTTTGACTAGAGTTGACCAAGAAGGATAAGGTATTAAAACTAGGTCAAATTAAGTAGAAAAATGATACAAAAGTAAAATGAAGTGAGGTGAATTAGGTAATAAGTACAAAAATGATGCAAACATGAAGAAATGATGATGCCCTAATGAAGATTCAAAGATTAGACCTCAAAATGTCAACTAATTGCATAGAAAAAGACAAAATTTTAAAATGCAATATTGACCATCAAGATGAACTCAAAATTTGATTTAGATCTCAAAAATGAATCTAGGACATCGAAATTAGCTAGGGCTGAAATTTTTGCAAAATTATGAGCAGTTTTGAAAAATGGGTCAAAATTAGGTCAAAGGACTATATAAGGGGCCTAAGGGTCATTTTTAACTCATTTTGTCTTTTGTGAATTTGAGAGCTTTAAGTGATCTAGGAGAGATATTAATGGCTTTGGTAGTGATTCTGACTCATTAACATTGTTTTGAGTGCAACTAGTTGCATAATCGGCTTGTAGACTATGAGGCCCTTGTAAGTTTTGAAAAATTTCAAGCTTTTTAGTCATTTATTGCACTTTTTAATATATTTTTACGAATTTAGTGTGAAATATCAGGTGATACTTTAAAAGAATTGTACGCCTATTATACCAAGTATCGTACGATACTTTTGATAACAATTATGTATCGCACAAGTATTATTAAAAGTATTGTATGAGAGGCACCCAATAGTCACATGGCACTATGGAAAGTATTAGATGATACAAAAGTGTTGCACACATACTACAATAAGTATCACATGAGACTTTATCACCAAAAAGTGTCGCACCAGTATTGTAAAAAGTATCACACAATTTATTCTTGAGCATGTTTTCATGTTTAAAAGAAGAATTTGAGCATGTGACTTTTGTTTTCTGATGTGTTTATCTATTTACAACTTGACTTGATCTATCATGGTTGGTACATGTACTACAAGAAGTATCACACAACACTTTATCAACAAAAAGTGTCACACCAATATTGTAAAAAATATTGCACAATTCATTCTTGAGCATTTTTTCATGTTTAAAAGAAGAATTTGAGCATGTGAGTTTTGTTTTCTAATGTGTTTATCTATTTGTAGCTTTACTTGATCCTTCATGGTTGACACTAACTCTTATTTGTTTCTCATTTTGGTCATGCATATTTTTTTCCTACATTACTTATCAGAGCCCCAAGGTGGTGGGGTTATGTGTTATATACCAATTAGATGATGATGATATCACAATATTTGAGACCATAGGCTTCAGTTGGTTACTTCATATTCTCCATATTTGGGTGAACCATGAGCTATTGACAACATTGGTCAAGAGCTGGCATAGTGAGAATAACAAATTTCATTTATCCACTGGAGAGGCCACCATTACTCTAGAGGATGTGTATTGCATCATTCGTGTACCATGCCATGGAAACTTGATGAGTATGATATATATGTCTTGAGATATGTGTTTTGGTTCTTGATTTGCATATGAGGTGTACTGACATGAGAACTTCTGTGTTATAGGATTACTATGATTAGACCCCCAAAGAAAGGAGATCAGTTGTGCAATAGTTATTCAAGGATGTAACCATTTTAGACAACCATCTTAGTTAGGAGAGACTAATAGATGATTATGGGGATTAGTATTCCATAGCTTGCCTTGTTTGTTCATTGGTATCCTAGGCCCTAGTTACAGACATGAGCCAAAACAACTTCCCTTTGTGCTAGGGTTGATTAGCATTAGATCTAATCAAGTGACCTTGGAGAATGGCATGAGGACTCATGATCCTCATAGACACGTACTACAAGATCCATGAGATAATGTATCGAGAGGGGAAGACATGGGCACATGGTGCAATTTTGGCCTAGATTTGGGCGTGGAAGCATATCGTCATAGGGTGGCCATGAGCACATCCTAGGTTACAGAGTAATCTCTACATCTATAGATATGTTGGCTTCATCCCACAGACTCACAATGGAGATGTTATTTACTATAGGTGACTCTTTGATGAGATTGAATCATTTGTATGGAGGCCATATAGGTAGTGTGCTAGGTGTAATGGTAGTTGGAGTATATGTGCTACAATAGACCACTTGTTGGGAGATACTTAGATATTGTTGAGAGTTTTATCATCAACAGAGTGTAGAGATAGTTTGTGTAGTGACATGGTATATCCATTGAGACCATGACATATGCCCACTTCAAGGGGGAGGAGGATCAAGAATGGTAGCCTATGTTGAACTACTAGGCAACTTTGAGAGATACAATGACATTACAAAAAGAGCTCTAGGACTGTCATCCTAATCTTGGAGATGTTGGAGTAGACCTAGCCTATCTATATGAGATGTAGAGATACTCATTTCCTTGATTCACTAGACTAGATGTAAAACCAAAGGCAACAAGATAGGGAGGAGATGGTGGGGATAGAGGAGGTGGCAATAGTAGAGGCGTTAGGTGGATGGAGGTGGGGAGCAACTCTCAGGGGGTTGCAGGGAGACGAACATGATCATGAAGTTAGGCCATGAGAGAGGAGGAGGAGGAGGGAGATGATGATGAAGATGATCCTAAGGAGGGAGAGTGGATGGTGAGATGGAGAGGTAGAGAGAGAAGAGCCTCAGTGGGAGCAACTTGCAGGGGAGATGGAGAGGATGCCAAGGATGCTCAGATTCAAGCACTAGAGGTAGAGGTATAATTAGCATGGATTACCATCATTGTGCAGGACCAAAAACTCATTGATGAGTATGCAGATAGTGAGGAGTTCCACGGGGAGAGGGATGCTCTAAGGTGAGAGGTTTAGCATCATGGTGCATGGACAACTTATTATGATGTCATGTACAGGGGTATGGCACCACTAGCACAGGGGCTTCCTGATTATTCAAAGAGAGTAGGGAGATCAACAAGTATGATACAACCACTGGATAGGAGACAAGCTCCTCCACCACAAGCACCATTGGCCCAAGAAGGCGGGAGTCAGTCTTAGGTCTAGGTTGATGTCCTCACGACACATTTTTATTTATATATGTATTTTGAGACAATTATCTAGATTTTGGGTGTCACATGTATAGGTACTCTTGATTCACTTTGATATATATGAGATACTAGATTTGATTGATTTCATTGTTTACTTGTCACATCTTATTCTCATGTGATGGTTTTATATGGATGTTTCAACACTTGTGTTTACATTCCATATGATATTGCTCATGTATGCTTACGCTCATGTTTATGTATGCTCAATTTTTCATACCCATGTTTATATGCTCACATATCTCTCTCATAGATGTTTTAGTTCTCATGTGTATGATGTAGACTTATGTTTTAAAAATGTGATACTTGGATAGGTTAAATTTGATGATGAGGTTAAATCCTTGTGATGATAGGTATAGAAGAAGTAAGAGAGTGCATGTGATTGACAAGGAATAAAAGACATGATCAAGAGGAATAATGAGAAGGAATGAATGCAGTTAACTAATGTGTCTATAAAATGTGAAGATAGAGTTCTCTCCATATGTAAAAAGAAAGACTAAGCTAGGATGATCTTATAATGCAAATTAGTATGCAAAGTGCTTTACTCATAAGGGACACTTAACTTTTAGACTCTAATTTCATCAAGTGTTGTTAGGAACATCTGAAGATCATACAATACTCACTAGTATAACTATACAGATATAAATATGATCTATATCAGATAGGTATGTGGGAATCCAACCTAAGCATCAAAGACATGTAGGTCAAGATGACTAGTGTAGTTAGATCCCCTAAGTTTAGTATAGAAAGATTACACTTGTAACAAGGCATAAGTGCTAGGATAACCCCTGAGTGTGGTCTTGCAAAAAAACATACAAGGATGATATGTAACACCCTGCTAGGGCACCCAAAAGAAATTAACCTAAAGTTTCACTAAGCTTGCCAAACATTTTTCTTTGAAAGATTATAGCATCAAGAGATAATATAGTGGAAGCAATAACTCACATACATACAAACAATCCATAAAATGATTACATCTCTTAAAGGTTCCATGATGTTGAATCACATACATAAGTTTTATTAATACTAAATTTGATACATAACAAAATTTACATCATAGAATAACCTCAAATAAGAATCCGATGAAATAATATATAATTACATAAGATGCATTATGACATAACTAGAATGCATAATCATTTAGTTTATAGGTCAGAGGGTATGAAAAGATTAAAGAATATACATCATGAATAAATCCATCTCATAAGATCTCTGATAAAAAAGTATAGTACAACATAATATAACCATCCAACAAAAATACAAGATCAAAATGAAAGGAATAATTACACAAGTACATCCAACAATGACATCCAGTTGTCAAATCTCAATGGTATAAGAAACACTACCACCCAACCTTGTGGAACATAAATGGCCCACTCCCACCATGCTAAGGAGATAATCTCAAGTCCCATATAAATATCAAATCCAATAGTCATAACCATCATCTAGGTCAAGGAAGCCCAGAAAACAATCTATCTCAAAGGGTACCAAGATACAAGTAACATCTAATCCTAGAGGCAACAAAGGCACACAAGAAATCTATTATGTAAGTGGGCAAGTGTCATCACATGAGTCAACTCTAAGGTTACCATGGTAGCCTCGCTAGACTCTAGTCCCCTAGTGACTCTATGTGACATCAATATCCTTTTGTATAGACAAGGCATACTAATGAAGCAAGGTCGCAACCAAGCATCCTCTCTACTCCATCTTGGCCTATACTAGCACTTGAGGTATGGTCAAGGAAAAAACTAACTCTTGCTAATTCATTTTAAACTCATTTGATAAATTTTTATCACTTATTAAATCAACCTACAATAGATTATCTAGGAAGCCACTTTAGGGCTCTGACCTCCATTGCAAGCCACTTCCCAACATACAGAAAGATAACCTAAGCTAAGTTCATAAAAAAAGCCTCATAAGGTCACAATGACCACATGAGTCCTATACAAGCAATTGGAAATCACAATACAAGTGATCCATAACTCAAAGATTGAAACGTATAATCACAAGATCATATATAACACAATAAAGTAATAACTCCGAGGCCTTTGGTAAACATCCAAAATTGGTCAACATACTAAGTCAAACCCAACCCTAGTAAAATAAACCATACATCACATCAAGTAATTTAACAAGTGTTTTCATAGTTTATTTGTTTGAAAACCTAAAGTTCGATTACAATGGGTTCAAGTCTTTCATTTCCAAAATGTCACATTTGATACTATTTTGAGGTTTACAAGTATTCTAGAAAATCCAAGAAACCATCAAAATTAATCTTAGTATCAAATACTCATTTTCATAAAAAAAATGATGATATTCCATTTAAACAAAATCAAAATTTTCATTAAAATTTTCCAATTTAGATTAAATTACAATTACCTTTTTTTAAATAAATATATAAATTAAATGATAATTATATAACCCAAAACTTTTATTAAAGTATTATTAAAATCAAATAATAATTATTAAATTAATAATAATAACTATTAAATTCTTAATAAAATAATATTAATCAATTTATTAATAACCATAATTACTACATATAATAATATAATAATCATTATTTATATTAATAATAAAATATTAAATATTAATATTTAACTAATTAAAATCCTTACTAACAAATTATAAATTTAATAACAATAAATAAATAAACAAAATATATATTTTTTAGGCCCATAGGCTGACTGCATATTGCAGCCTTAGCTGCTTAGGTAGCCTCAACTATCGTATCAGCTATGGCTACTATCGACAACCTTGATTGCCTTTGCAATCAAGCTACAAGAGCAACAAGGGAATTGGGGATGTAATAACCCTCACTTTCACTTTTAATTTTTGTTTTCAATTTATATTTTATTTTAAAAAATACGAAAATTAAAGCCCCCCATATCAAAACCCATATATTTTAAAATTGTAGTCACCATGGTAATTTTCCATTTGTTGTGGTAAATATATATATATATCCATGATAGATCTGATATAGAAATCAAAATTAAATAGTCAAATAATAAATTAAATTTGGTTTTGTTTTCCATACACCATCCCGATTCATAATTTTCTAAATCAATCCAGTTATCAAAACGAGTTTCTCAAACAAGGGTTTCAAATTGATTTCATTCACAAATGTTTCAATAATGAAGAACAAGGGTTTTAACAAAAAGGGTTTCAACCATAATTATTTTTGAAAATAGATCCATAACAACCATGGAGAAGATAGAGGAAATTCAAAAGGAAATTATTGTGAAAATCTCAAAAATATCCTACCTTGATTTCATGCTACCAAGATGAATACTCGGAAGTTCCAAGAATTCCCATCTTCTTGAAAACCCTCTTTCTCAAAATTTGCTCGTCCAAGCCTATATATGGAGAAATGATCTATAATTTCTTAATAAAGAGCTTTCTCCCTTTAGGGTTTTGATTATACAATCACACAAACCATTTTCTTTATTATTTTAGTTTATTTTATTTTCATATGCAAAATTTTTGCATTTTAATTAAAATAAACTTTATTAAGATTATTTTCTATCTCTTTTATTTAATCACAAGCCAACTTTAATAGTATATTTATTAATTTAACTAATAATAATATTTAGATTTTATTATTAAAATGAAACTCCTAAATTAATTATTATTAAATATAATTACGCCAAAATTAGAACTTTTATTAAATCTCTTAAATTTAATTCTTTTATTTAATTACTTTCTAAATTAATTAAATATAACTAAAAATTATTTTCTCTTTATGAAATTTTTGTTAAATTAAATCATTTAATATTCTCTTAATATGATTTAATTATAATTGAAAACCACAATAGACTCACAAATCTAAAAAGAAAACCCATTTAAAAGACAAAGTACTAAATCAAATTCAAGGTTCAAAATCTTGAATTCTCATCACTTGAAGAATTTATAAGGGTAAATAACTCAGATCCTTGTCCTATTTTGTAGGACAATTGGCTTAGGGTTAAGATTTGGACTTAAGAACTATCTCCCCTCTTTACCATTGAGCTACTACGATAGGGCACACTCATCCTAACAATTCAGGAAATTCAATGCTTACTACCTCTAATTTGCATAAAAGTTGAGCATTTACATATACATATAAATTTAAACTAAACATAAAGTGGTGGGTAGTGGTGAATCGTGTAGATCCTGACTAGCAGGTGACTATGACTCCCTCCCTTAACCACATCAAAAATGTCAAACATAAAGTAAAACATACATGTACACCATACACATGCAAGTATGGGGTAAGTATCCATAGAAACTGCATATAAATCATCCATCTAACTATCATCATGAAATAATTGAAATCACTATATACAAGCATCATCATCGAAAGAATAATCATGAACACATGAAATAATTGTGTGTCAAGTAGCTCATCAAATGTATCAACCAAGTATGAATAACATCCAATCAAATCATGTAACCAAGTACCACTAATCATAAAACATAAGCATAAAGCTGGCATAAAAGAATTTGGCAATATAGCATGCAAAGTAAACTAGGGGTAGATACTACATCCACCCCCCTAGACTTAGGCTTACTCTTGGAAGCCTATAAACAAGTAGGGATATAAATCATGTAAACTATATGCATCCTCCCAAATAGTTGATGACTCATCAATAGGGTCCCATTAGATCCTTACCTGCTCCATGGTTCGACCCTTGAGGGTCAAATCCCACTACTGAAGAATGCACACTGGCTCCAAAGCCAACTACTTGTCCTCCACCTATAATGCTTTCCAATCAAGAACATGTATCAAATCAAGAATATATTGTCTAAGAAAAAATAAATGGAAAACATCATGAACATGAGCTAAGCTTGAAAAAAATGCAAGACGATAGGCAACTAGACCTATTATCTCAAGAATTTCAAACAACCTCACAACATGAGGTGCTAGCTTCAAACCCTTTCATGGACACAATCTCGAGAAAAATTTCTCACCCATTGCAAACTGCTTATCCATCTTGTGAGCATTGACATACTTCTTATGTTTATCCTATGTTGTAGACACTTACTCATGGATGCACACTACCTATTGCTCCATATCTTGAAGCATCTCAGGACCCAACATGACGTGATCCTCTAAAATATCCCAACTCAATGGTGTATGACAAGGATGACCATACAAAGCCTAAAAATGTGTCATCCCAATTGAACTATGATACCCATTATTATATGAAAACTCTACTAGGTATAGATGATCCCCCCAAAGAGTCTATCAGTCCATAACATAGATCCTCAACATATCCTCCAGAACTTGGTTCACTCTCTCAGTCAGATGATTTTTCTTTGCCTGATATGATGAGTTGAAGTTGAACTGTGCTCCAAGATCATGTTGTAAGGATGTCCAAAATGCAAATGTGAATACAAGATCCCTATCCAAAATTATCTTTTGGGGAATACCATGCAATCTCATGATATCAGACATGAATATATTAGCTATTGAAGTTGCTATGTAGGATGGTCTCATCTGTGAAAAGTGTGTCACTTCAGTCAACCTATCAATTGTGACCATGATAGCATTATGTTGAAGAGAATTCATAGGTAATCCATAATGAAATCCAAAGAAATAATAGCCCACTTCCATGAAGGAATGAGGTTAGGTTGTAAAAGCCCATTTGGATGCTGGTACTCTGCCTTAATCCTCTTGTACTCAAGATAGCTAGCCATGAAATCAACCCAATAGTGGTACATAAATCCTCCATGGATAGCGCAAAAGATCACATGACTCTAGGAGATAACCTGAAAAGTCTTCCCTCTAAAGGTCTCCTTGAATGTATCTCCATGCTCACCTCTTGATACCAAGTATCTGTAGGAAGTGCCTAAAGTATATGACTCCTCAAATCCACACTAAGAGTCAAAGATAGTGTCTCATGTCTCCTACGACTTAAAGCATTAGCTACCATATTCTCCTTACCCTAAATATACTTCACCTCAAAGTCATACTCACAAAGAAACTCCATCCAATGCCTTTGCCTAGTATTTAGATGAGGTTGCGTGAACATATACTACAAAAACTATGATGATTACCATGAAGCTCAAAATGATGCCCCAACAAGAAGTGTCTTCATCTCACTAGAGCATGAAAAACTATAGCTAGCTCAAGATCATGTGTGGAATAGTTTGACTCATGATCCTTGAGCTTGCAAGACTCATAGGAAATCACCCATCCATCCTACATTTGGACTACTCCAATCCCTTCTAGGGAAGCGTTAGTACACATCATAAAGTCACTTTTGGATCAGGTACTGCTAGAATTGGTGCACTAGTCAAAAGCTCCTTGAGCTTCTGGAATGCTTCCTTGTATTTCTCCATCCAAATTAACTTCTTCCCCTTTCTCTAGAGGGAAGTGATGGGATATGCAACTCTAGAGAAGTTCTGAACAAATCTACAATAGTAATTGGCCAAACCCATAAGGCCACGAATCTCATACACAATAGTAGGTGCAAGAAAATCTACCCTTGCCTGGATCTTTATAGGGTCCACCAAGATACTATCTCTTGAAATGATATACCCTAAGTACTGTATCTTAGACTAAAAGAAATCACACTTCATAGAATTAGGATAAAGTTGATTGTCTCTTAGGCACTAAAGAACTAACCATAGATGTTCCTTGTGTTCTTCTTGGGATCTAGAATATATCAAAATGTTATCCAAGACCACAAGTACAAATTGGTCTAGTTAAGAATAGAACACTCCATTCACCAAACACATGAAAACTGATGGAGCACTCATTAAACCAAATAGAACCACTGTAAACTCATAGTGTCCATAATGAGTACAAAAGGTTGTCTCATGTATATCAACATCTTAAATGCAAAGTTGATGGTATTCTCACTTTAGATCTATCTTAGAGAACAATTTGGTTCGGTTGATATGGTAAAATAAGTCATCAATCCTTAGTAAAGGATACCTATTCTTAATCATTACCTTGTTCAAATGTCTGTAGTCAATGCACAAGCATAATGATCCATCCTTCTTCACAAAGAGCACTGGTGCTCCCCATGGAGAAACATTCAGTCTAATACAACCTTTGGCCAAAAGGTCCTCAACCTGTAGGCATAACTCACTCAACTCTTGAGTGGTTATCTAATAAGGAGCTCTAGATATAGGTTCTACTAGACTGGGATGAGGTCAATGTGGAAATCAATATCCCTCATAGGTGGCATACCTAGAATCTCACTAGGAAAGACATCAACATACTCCTATAACATAGGGTGATCTAGGGTCTTCCCTATAGGGTCTTCCTCCTCAAGTTCACTTATAGTTATGGCGAACACCTGACAACCCTTACAAATTTTTTGTTTCACCTACATAGCAGAGATCATCCAGAGGGATATAGGTCTCTAGATGCCTACAATCTCTAATTCCATGCCCTGATCATCACTACATTGAATGGTCTTCTCCTATAATCAATACTAGCTCTATAAGAGCCAAGATAGTCCATACCCAACACTATTCCATAAGAACCAAGGGGAATAACTCAAAGGTCTATTGAATTAACAAAACCTCCTAGGTTCAATTTGCATTACTATACTAGAGAATTTGTGGGAATAATAGCTCCTAAAACTAGTTCCACTTGCCAACCTCTGCATTTTGTAACTACCTCTACCTTTCATTTAACAACTATGGAAGGTGATATGAAATAATCTACAACACCTAAATTGAATACAAAGGAAAGGGGTGTACCCTTTGATCGCTCCTATAGTTTCAACTATGATTCCTCGGTGATTTTTTTGGTGGTCATCTACCACTACAAAGACTCTATGTGATCTAACCACATCACCAACTATAGGCTTAGATGTTATTGGCCTAGGTCCCAAATAGTGAGATGTACATTGTGGGCAGTTGGCTACAATATGCCCAACCTGTCCACAAGAGAAACACCTTGTGCCTCTACTAGAACCTCTCCGTGCTAGAGATGCACTAGACTACTGGTGGCTATCTCTACTAGAAAAAGAGTGATCACTCTCTGCAAGATGAGTATTTTGATTTTTCCTATTAGAACCGCCACCACCACTCTGTAATGGAGGATATGATCCCTTTTGCTATTGTTGTTGATATGGTTGTTGTTCCCTGGTGTTGACCCTGGTTTCCCTTGGGATAAGGAGGCTTCCTATTGCCACTCATACTTTGGTTACCTTTAGACCCTAATGCTATGAGTGCTCCCACAAAGCGACCATGTCCCAAAGTGACGTTGTACTCTACAAGAATAGCCTGATGTACCACATCCTTGAGGGTTTTTGGTTGGAAAATATTTAGATCCCCAATGAAATGATTATTTAGACCCTGAATATAATGTTATACCATTAGTAGTGAGCGACCATTGATCCTTGCATTAGGCATGAGCTCATACAATTTCCACTCTTACTCTACCACAATGATGGTATACTACCTTAGATTATGGAATTCATCTTCACTTTGGTTGTGCCACTCCTCTATTAGGAAGTGCTCACAGAAGATCTCAAGCAATAACTCCCAACTAATAATGTTCATATCCACACCCAATTTCTTTTCTTCAATGTTCCACCATGTAGCCCCAAAGAGTTCTAGGTGTGTGATGGCATATCTCACTTTGACATTAGAGTCAAAGTCCTACATAACAAAACATATATCTAAGGCAAGTAACCACTTCTCTACCCCATATCATGTACCAACCCCATTGAAAGGTTTGATCTTGGACTTCTTTAGGTCCCTAATTTGAGCGGCCTTAGCCAACCTCTGCCTGCCACTGTTGAAATCTCCATGAGGACTCCTATATCTCTGCCTCTCTTAATTCCTAACTTGATGTGATTCCTCCTAATCAACACCCCTTGGAGGAGGTAGGTACTCTATGATAGTCCTCATCATCTATCTCAAATCAACCTTGTCTAAATCAACTTGATTCTCCCCATTGTGTTCCTCCCTATTCTCTTCCTTAACAAGCTCTCATGACTAGTCTCATGGAAAATAATATCCTTGCCTCACCCATGACCCCTACTACACCCTGAGCTATGACCTCTCATTGCCAATCTAGTCCTAGATACCATCCTACAATAATATCTAAGAAAGAACAAAAAAATGCCAAAATATCAACAAGAGCACACTACTATAAAGCATAAACATAAGAAATGTGTTTGAACATAAAATCTAGATATATACTAGTTTTTCCTATTTATAGGTTTTAAGTATTTCACTTTGAACTTTGAGTGTTCAAATTGAAAAAGATACATGTAGCTATTTAAGTTTCATCCAAGTTTAACTAGTTTTCATCTAGTGGTGTTCCAATATAACTAGAGCTCCCAATGTAGAAACTTGGGCTTTGATACCAGATGTAATGCCTTGCTAGGGAACCCAAAGAAATTAACCTAAAGTCTCACTAAGTTTTCCAAATTTTTTTTTTTGAAAGATTGTAACAAGAAGAGATAATATAGTTGAAGCAATAACTCACATAAATACAAACAATCTATAAACATATTATTTCTCTTAAGGGTTCCATGACATTGAATCACATACACAAGTTTTCTTAATACTAAATTTGATACATAACAAAATCCACATCATAGAATAACCACAAATATGAATCCAATCAAATATATACAATTAAATTAGATGTCACATGGCATAACTAGAATGCATAATCATTCATTATACAAGTCACAGGGTATGAAAAGCTCAAAGATTATACATCATGAATAAATACAAAATCTCATAATATCTCTGATAAACAAGTATATTACAATAGAATATAACCATCCAACATAAACACAAGATCAGAATGAAAGGAACAACTGCACAAGTACATCCAACTATTAGATCTCAATGGTATAAGAAACACTACCACCCAACCTAGTGGAACCTAAATGGCCCACTCCTACTGTGATGAGGAGATAAAATCAAGTCCCATATAGATATCAAATCCAACAGTCATAACCATCATCTAGGTCAAGGAAGTCCTGATAGAAATCTATCTCAAAGGGTACTATGGCACAAGTAACATCTAATCCCAGAGGCAAAAAATACATGTAGGAAATATCCTATGTAAGAGGGCAAGTATCATCACATGAGTCAACTCTAAGGCTACCCTGCTAGCCTCTCTAGACTTTGACCCCCTGGTGACTCTATGTTACATCAGTTTCCTTTCAAATAGACAAGGCATACTAACAAAGCAAGGTCGCAGTCAAGCATCCTATTTAATCCCAACCTATCTTGTACTAGCACTCGAGGCACAGGTGAGGCAAAATACTGACTCTTGTCAATTATTTTAAATGTACCCATTTGATTAAATGTTATCACTTATTAAATCAACCTATAATGGGTTACCTAGGCAGCCTCTTTAGGGCTCCGACCTCCATTGCAAGCCACTTCTCAATAGACATAAAGACAACCTACCCTAAGTTCATAATAGAAAACCTCATAAGGTCACAATGACCACATCAATTCTATACAAGCAACTGGAAATCACATTACAACCACTTATCCATAACTGAAAGATTGGAGCATATAACCATGACATCATATATAACATCATAAAGTAATAACTCCCACGACTCTGGTAAACATCAAAAATTGGTCAACATACTAAGTCAAACCCAACCCTATTAAAATAAACCATACATCACATGAAGTAATTTAACAAGTGTTTTCAGAGTTCATTTGTTTGAAAACCTAAATGTTCAACTACAATGGGTTCAAATCTTCTGTTTTCAAAATGTCACATTTGATCTAGTTTTTAGGTTTACAACTATTCTAGAAAATCCAACAAACCATCAAAATTCATCATGGTATAAAAGACTAATTTTCATAAAATGAAATCCCATTTAATCAAAATTCAATTTTCATTAAATATTTCCCAATTTAGATTGAATTACAATTACCCTTTTTATATAAAAATCAAACGATAATTTTATAACCCAAGACTTTTAATCAAGTATTACTAAACTTAAATAATAATTATTAAATTACTAACAATAAAAACTATTAAATTATTAATAAAATAATATTGAATATAACCATAATTACTAAATATAATAATATAATAATTGTAAGAATTTGGCTTAGGCCAGAATTCACCCAAGAACTAAAGAACTCAACACAAGCACACAGTAGACCAAAATAGACAGAGTATGATCAGAATGATGATATCCATTCAATAACTAGTTGAGAGTACACTAGAAGTGCCTGAATATAAAGGCCTCAAGAGAGCTTCTAGAATGCATAGAAGTTAGCATCATGATATGTCATACAACCAGGCACATGTCCACTAGATATGGGTTATCCTCCATTAAGCACGGGATTAAGTGCGATGATGTGAGGATAAGCCTACAATGGTGTAGCACACAAATTAGTGGTGTAGAAAACATGTGCTAAATGAGGAGTGCAGATAACTGTGTTGTCAACATGACAACTTAGTGAATGATGCATACTCCTATGTTGTAGACACCATGTGCATAATTAGAGTTGCGTAACTCAATGAGAGTTCACAAACTCCTAAGTGTCTCACCTAAAATATTAATTAAATAATGCAAAATAATTAAATAATGCATTAACCTAAGTAAAACTTAAGTAAGTGTAATAAGTAAATACTTATTTACACCAACAACCCCCCTTAAGTGCAACTTAGGGGAATTCCCTTACGCTTATGAAATCTAGGATGAAATGCAATATGGGTCTTGACTACTAGGCCATGTTAGGTTCCCATGTACATAATGATATGCAATCTCCCATAAAGCGGGGAAAGAGGGAAAATCTCATGAGAAAAACCCTCCCCCAAAAAGAGAGATAAAGAAGGATGCGTTGATGGATGGAGAAATCAAGACCTCCCCATTACGATATACATCTAGTATATAAATAAGAGAATGATGAGAAGAGGAAGAGAGATAGGATGGGCTCCCCCCCCCCCCCCCCCCCCCAAAATAAGAATGCCGAATAGTGATTGCTTTGATGAAGAAGCTGATCCAAGACTACAGAATGGTGTTCCTTCCCTTAGGAAGAAACAATGCCAAGGGTACAAATGAGATGCTTCCATTGTATGTGGAAAGAATCCCATGGATGAGTGATGTCTCTGAAACCTACTCATTTGACTAAAGAACCTATCCCAAAGAACTATCTGTCTCTGCAACTGATGAAGAACCTTGCTGCAACTGCTGATCATAAGTATCCATAATCACTTCAACTTGTAAGGATCGATCATGTAGAGAATGAACAAGAGAGTCTAGAACCCTCATGACAACTGAAGAAGTTAATTCTACATCAAGAAGAAGAAGAGGCAAATCATCAATACTATCTCCCAAATTTGTCACTGAACATGTATCTAGAAGACTAGATGTACCATTTTGTTATGGACCTATCACTATGGCAATGTATGCATGTGGAGTGAAATGATGAAGTGACCTCTCATTGTAACTGTCGATAAAACCCCATGTGTCTGAAGCTATTGAAGCACTATCACTGGAATCACTATTAGTTTCCACACTATATGATGTGCAAAGAGGAGTAGAGGACAAGCTTGGTGAACTTTCCTCAAAATGTACATCCTTCTCCACAAAAATCTGATGTGTCTTAGGATCTAGAAGTCTGTATGCCTTCACACCATCTTTATAACCAATGAAGGTACAAGGCTAACGTGACTGTGCCTTGTATCCCTTGGAAGATCTCTTTGCCCATGTAGGACAATCGAAGACTCTGAAGTGTGTCACAATAGGTTTTCTACCACACCATCCCTCAAAAGGAGTTTTGCCATCTAAGGTTGGATGAGGAGAATGATTAAGAATGTGAGTGGCACAAGAGATTGCTTTGACTTATAATGATGGATCTAGAGACTTGGCATGAATCATGCAACTTTCCATAGACTTAAGAGTGTGGATCCTCAAAGCTGCAACATCTGTCTTATGCGGACTGAATGCTGGTGGAGTCTGAAGATCAATGCCCTCATGTCTACAAAAGTCCTTAAGTCTTCTATTCACATTCATGTTTCCATTGTCCATGAGGAGTACTTTGATGGCCTTTCTGGATTTCTGTTCTACATGAGCGTTGAAGGCCAGAAATGTGTCCAACACTTCATTCTTATTATGTAGAAAGTAGACCCAAGTGAACCTTGAAAAGTCATCAACTAAGGTGAGTATGTAGTGACCCTGGCTGAATGCAAAAGGACCTGCTAATACCATGTGAACAATCTGTAGAGCACTAGTTTCTCTAAAAGACTTCCCTCTTTGTAACTTCCCTTCTGGATGCATATCCACTGAATCTATTAAACACTCACCCTTAGAAAAGTTGATTTGAGGTAGACCTTTCACCATTCGGTATGTGCAAAGTTGCTGAAGATAGTGGTAGTCAAGATGACCATACCGCTCATGCCATAATTGCATGTTTGAATTTGATTGAGATAAAAAGGCCTTTGAAGGAGACTTGGGAACAAAATGAAAGAAAGAGTACAACCTCTTGTGATCATTCACTTTCCCCACTACAACTAAGGAATTGTCTTCAAGACTGTGCACTTTTATTGAGTCTAGAAGGAACTCAACTCTATGTCCATCTCCAAGGTGAGTGATTTGGTAGATTGAAAGGAGATTTGAACTTAGGTTTGGAACATAGAGAACCTCTTGAAATGCTCCATTTTCCATTTCCACGTTTCCTTTTCCTTCAACTTCCATTTTTTTGTCATTCCCCATGAAGATGTGGGGTACCTTAGACTACTTCATTGAAGATAAATCCTCCTTTGAAGAACGCATATGATATGAGGCACCTGAGTTAAATATCCATTCCTTTGAAGAGTTTTCATTTTCCATGAATGCTTTCCCTTTGCCCTTAGAATATGAAGATGACCCTTTATCTTTATAAGCATTAGGCAATGGAACATTATGTTTCTTCATGATGTTGATCAATTCATCAATCTTTTTGAGATAACACTCATGCTCTTCATGACCTGATTTCTTGCAATAAGAAAACTTCTTCTTCTCCTTATTGTTGTCCCCTTTCTTGTTGGAATTCAAGGACTTGCCTTGTTGATTGTATTGTGGTGTTATCTTTTCTGCATCCTCAAATTTTCTCTTCCATTTCTTCTTACCCTTTCCTTTACTTGAAGATTGTGTAGCTGAATTTTGAGAACCCTCATTTTTGGCCACCGATGCTTTGGACTGAGGTGTTTTGAGAATCCCCATTGATTTCAACTTCTTTTCTTCATCATCCAATAGTTTAGCATATTCATCAAAAGTGACTTTCTTGTAGGTAGACCCTAAGGTAGTCTTTGAGGTGTTAAAAGAAGATACAAATGTAGAATATTTTGATGGTAGCTTGTTATGTATGAGATAGATCAGTCTGTCATCTTTTATAGAACTCTCACAATCAGTAAGCTTTGTCCTTAATTCATTCACTTTGATGATGAAGTCCTATATTGAGTCATATGACTTAAGATCTAAGGAAACAAGCTCATCTTCAATTTTGAACACATCCTCTTCAGACACTTTACCATAAAGGCTTTTGAGGGTATCCCAAGCTTCCTTGGATGTAGTACATTTCTTAATTTGATACATGATTTTATCATCCACCCCCAAACATATATCACCTAGGGCTTTTGTATCCATTGCTACCCAATTAGAAATTTCACTTGTTGATACATTATCACCTGCTGGTTTAGGAAGACTACCATCTACAAATTGTGAAACTCTATTATGCATTAAGTGATACAAAATTTTGATTGACCATGAAGCATAGTTATGAGGAGTTAATTTAGGAAACTTAAAGTTGCCCATAATGCAAAAAAGAGAGAACACAACACCAAGAACACCCCCCCTTTTCACTAAATCAAGAAACCCCCCCAAAATAGATGCTTTGGTCACTTTATTAGTAGTGCAATTACAATGGGCCACTTGCCAATTTTGGCCTTGTGGAGTTCTAATTTTTCTTGTTACAACTTCTTAATGGAGTACAAATCTAAAACTTTACAATGTGCTACAATTCTGAAGCATTACAAAGAAAAGAAAGGACCTATGTTGAAAGTGACAATTTTGTCCACACAACTCTACAATCTGATGCCAAATCTAGAAAGTAGACAAAAAAATATGTACTTTCAAAAAAAATGAAACCATTTTTCGACTCCACATGTGCCCGTATAGAGTGTTTAAAGTTGCAAAATGAAGGATTATGCAGGTATAGTTGCCAAAAAATGTAAATTCTGAACAATCAGTTTAGCAAAACAAGAAAATAGCTGCACCACTAAAAAATTAAGAAAATTTTACCCAATTTTTTTAAAAAATCACACCTTATTTAGAGTACAGATGTGCGAGTTATGGCCTCTTGAAGTCGTACTGCAAAAATGAAAATTGATTTGGAGAGGGGTTGCATCAGCGAACTACGAGGTTAAATTTGACGGTCATATGACCATCACAATAGTTCAATTTCACCCTAGAATGACATCCAGATAGGTGTAAAATTTAATATAGCAAAATGATGATGTCAGCAAAACTTGTCTGCCACCAGATGATGTGGCAGATGATGTGACACTCCGTACTGTATGGATCCGTATGAAAAGTGATGATATGTTAGGTTGCATGGCTATACGGTTGTCCATGTGGATTGCTAACTGGTCTGTTATGTAGATGATGTGTCAGTGTTGATGATGTAGATTAGGTGGAAGCTGAGTGGACAAACTGCTACCTCAGCAATTGTTGTAGGGCTTTCTGTTCACCACGTGTCCATAGGCGGGAGGACAGGAGAAGGTGCCACATGTCCTTTCGTAATTGGTTCGTGTGTTCCATAGTTCAGATGCCATATTCACATTGAATGGCAAGAGGTGGCTTGCTAAAGTTACTTCATGTGGCAAACGTTTACCTATTTATTTGCTACTAGAATCATTAAACCTTCGCTGGAAGTCGTCAGCAGAAGTCATTGGAGACAATGCCTTTAGTCCCACATGCGTGGGGTTGAAGGTGAGCAGGTTTATAAAAGTAATAACCTGTGCAATCAAATATGTAGGCAGGTTGTAGGCAGTATAATGCCAATGTAATTTGTGGCTTTGCCGGTCAATTCATGCCAGAATAACAGAGTTTGATCCCGAACTGTGATCTGTGCGCTTAGAATGCTGGATGTGTTGTCCGATTGCCGATTAACATGGCCAAAATACAGAATGGGTCGATAATGTATGTGGTAGTGCATGAAATAAAATTTTAAACCTACAAAATTATTAAACTAATCTACAGGGCAGGCCGAGGTGTGATGACCTGGTCTACAAAAAAAATTTCTCTGTATAAACGAAAAAATAATTTCTAAAAATAAAATTGTAGAGATGAAATTCAAATCTGAAAATTAAATAAAGTATATCCAAAATTGACCATACTCGAATTGCAAATCGGGCCTCCGGGTTCTGATTTGCAAAATTTTTTTGCCTCACGATCAACTTTCATCTAAGATAGGCAAGTTTATACTCGATCTTCATCAAATCGACGCTCTGAGGTCAGATCTGGCTCTAGACACTCCCAATTTTTGCGGATCCTCCAGATTCATGTCAAGGTGTTGAATCAAGAACGGTCTCGAATGGTTATGTGATGAGAATCTCCCTCAACTCTAATACCATGTAAGAATTTGGCTTAGGCCAGAATTCACCCAGGAACTAAAGAACTCAACACAAGCACACGGTAGACCAAAATAGACAGAGTATGATTAGAATGATGATATTCATTCAATAATTGGTTGAGAGCACACTAGGAGTGCCTGAATATAAAGGCCTCAGGAGAGCTTCTAGAATGCATAGAAGTTAGCATCATGATATGTCATACAACCAGGAACATGTCCACCAGATATGGGTTATCCTCCATTGAGCATGAGATTAAGTGCGATGATGTGAGGATAAGCCTACAATGGTGTAGCACGCAAATTAGTGGTGTAGACAACATGTGCTAAATGAGGAGTGCAGATAACTGTGTTGTCAACATGACAACTCAGTGAATGATGCATACTCCTGTGTTGTAGACACCATGTGCATAATTAGAGTTGTGTGACTCAATGAGAGTTCACAAACTCCTAAGTGTCTCACCTAAAATATTAATTAAATAATGCACAATAAGTAAATAATGCATTAACCTAAGTAAAACTTAAGTAAGTGTAATAAGTAAATACTTATTTACACCAACAATAATCATTACTAATATTAATGATAAAATAATAAAATATTAATATTAAGCTAATAAAAATTTATAATTTGTTATTATAAATTTAATAAAAATAAATAAATAAATATTTTCTTAGGCCCATAGGCCGACTACGTGAGCAGTCCTACTGCGTACCACAACCTTGGATGCTTAGGAAACCTTGACTGTTGTAGTAGCTATGATTGCTATTGTTAGCCTTGGCTGCCTTTGTAGCCCAGTTGTGAGAGCAACAAGGGAACATGGGAGGTAATGGACCTCTCTTTCCCTTTAAAATAAATAAATAATATGTTGTTTTAAAAAAATATGGAAATCAAATCCCCCCTTATCAAAATTGATATATTTTAAAATTGTTGTAGTAAATGTATGTGTGTGTGTGTGTATCCATCATATATCTAATATAGAAATCAAAATTAAATAGTCATAATAATAAATTAAATTGGTTTTCTTTTCCAAACCCTCATCCTGATTCATAACTTTCTAAGTCAATCCAATTATCCAAAAGAGTTTCTCAAACAAGGGTTTCAAATTGATTTCATTCACAGATATTGTCAATAACAAAGAGCACTAATTTTAACAAGGGTTTCAACTAGAATTATTTTTGAAAATAGATCCATAATAACCATAGAGAAGATAGAGGAAATTCAAAGCAAAATTACTGTGAAAATCTCAACAAGATCCTACTTCGATCTGATGCTAACCAGATGAATGCACGGAAGTTGAAAGAATTCTCGTCTTATTGAAAACCCTCTTTCTCAAAACTTGCTCCTCCAAACCTATGTGTTGAGAAATGAGCTCTTATTTCCTACTAAAGAGCTTTCTCCCTTTTAGGTTTCAATTTTACAATCACGCAAACCCTTTTCTTTATTATTTTAATTTCATGTTCAAACTTTTTACATTTTAATGAAAACAAACTTTATTAAATTTATTTTCTCTCTCTTTATCAAATCATAAGATGTCATTAATAGTATATTTATTAATTTAACTAATAATAATTTTTAGAGATTATTATTAAAATGGAACTCCTAAATCAATTATTATTAAATTAAATAAATATAATAACCCCAAAATTATAACTTTTATTAAATATTTTAAATTTAATTCTTCTATTTAATGAATTTCTCAATTAATTAAATATAACTAAAAATTGATTTTTCTTTATAAAATTTTCATTAAATTAAATCATTTAATATTCTCTTAATTTGATTTAATTATAATTGAAAATCACAATAGACCCAAAAATTTGAAAATAAAACCCCTTTTAAAGACAAAGTACCAAATCAAACTCAATGGTCAAAATCTTGAATTCTTGTCACTTGACGAATTCAGAAGGGTAAATAACTCAGATACTTATCCTATTTTCTAGGACAATTGGCTTAAGGTTAGGATTTGGACTTAAGAAATATCTACCCTCTTTACCATTGAGACACTGTAATAAGGCACACTTATCCTATAAATTCAGGGAAGTCGATGCTCAATACCTACAATCTGCATAAAAGTCGAGCATGTACATATACATATAAATCTAAACTAAATAGGAAATGAAAAATCCTGACTAACAGGTGACTATGACTCCCTCCCTCAACCACATTAGAAATGTCAAATATAAATTAAGACATACATGTATACCATACACATGCAAGTATGGGGTAAGTATCCATAGAAAATGCATATAAATTATCCATCTAATTATCATCATGAAATAACTAAAATCACTATATACAAGCATCATCATTGAAAGAATAATCATGAACACTTGAAATAATATATTAATAAGTAGCTCTTCAAATATATCAACTAAGTATGAAATGACATCTAATCAATTAGGTAAACAAGTACCACTAATCATAAAACATAACCATAAAGCTCGCCTAAAAGAATTTGGCAATATAACATGAAAAGTAAACTAGGGGTAGGCACTACATGATACCTTGTAGGCCCAAAGTGTTGAATAGGACAAGCACAAAGGCTCTCAACACCTAAGGCTAACAAAGTATACCCACAAGCATAAAATAAGTAAAACATGCCTCGTACCCCTAGTCTTCTATTCTATGACATCCTCGAAAGACTGTCAAGGAGGGAAAAATCAATAAAGAAATCATCATAGACAACACACAAAAAATAAAATTCATCATGTCTCAACAAGTTCAATGCTAGGTGTGTGGGTGTAAGTCACGTGGCCATTTCTTGAGGTCTTGGGTCATAGCATCCTAGACCATAGGTAAGATATTCAGAAAGTGTTGAGAAAAATTCAATGTAAAGGGGGAAAGTGTTGAGAAATATTGTTTTAGACAAGTTACCAGAGAAACCCAAACACAAAAGAGGACCCTAATAAGATAAGAGCATGTTCCCCTTATATGGGAACAAGAGTCAATTCCAAGCTAGGAAATGTACCATAAAATGAATGAGCATGAAGTGAGACTGTTAGACATAGGTGCGAGGATCTCAAGTAGTGCATATTTCTAGGTTTTCACCACTTGGCAAATTTTTTCAGGACTTTTTAATAACTTTGTTTTTAAACTTTTTTTTTTTTCTTTTTAAAAATTTGGTGATACATCAATGCATCTATTACTAGGTTTTCACTAAGATAATAATTTTCTCATGACATTTTATACTTTTTAGGATTTTTTTGGCATCATATATGGTTTTTTTGGATTATTTTTAGGATCATAAGGTGTGTACTAATAGATAAACCATGAGAGCTTTAGGAATAGGACTTCTTCAGATGTAGGATATTGATAGGCTCAAAGAGTTATTCCTCTTTAGGAGTAGAAAGTTGATAGGCCCCATATCCAAACGTTGTTGTCATGATGTAAGGACCTAACTAGTTAGGCTCAATTTTTCCCTTTTGTTCTCTATTTTGTTGATTCTTAGGATCCTCTCAAAGAACAAGTTCACCCACTTGGTACTCATGGGGATTGAATGTTTTGTTAGAGATAGTGGATATCCCTTTTTGAGAGGCCCCTACAATGCCCATCTAGGGTTTCTAGCTCATGTATCATCATATCTCTATGGTCCTCATCAATAATTAAACCATGCAAAGAAACTCGCAAAGAGGGAATCTTGACTTCTAGAGGGAGGATAGATGCATAACCATAGACTAGCAAAAAAGGTGTAGCCCCAATTGGAGTACATATAGTAGTTCTGTAAGCCCATAGTGCTGGTGGTGTAGGGCACCTCCCTAAACTTGATATTTTGGTGTGATTAGGGGTTGGTTAGGTGTGAGTGTGTATTTAATAAATTCCACATGTCCTTGGAAGACAACTACTCCAACAGTAAGAGCTAAAATGCTCACTAGGTCTTAATTGCTTAATGTTGCTCATTGAGCCATAGTTTCTTAATAGGGAAAATATGGGAAGGAATGAATAACTAGGGTCTTTGATTAGCCAAATAGGTTATAAGTATTCTATCTAAGTTCCTAGGATGGTTCTAGGTGGATCCTTTTGGCCACAAAGTCTTGTGACTAAAAATTTTCCTGAGCAACTTTTGCAATTTTTGCAAGCAAGTACATTTATTAGGTTTGGAGGTTGTAACTACCCATGCTCGGGTATATGAGTAGGATAGTACTGTACAGATATCTTTGCAGGGTTTCTTTATGTTTCCATGCAATAGACCTTGTAAAGATTAACACAATAGATCTTATTCATGTTTTTGGTAGATCCGTTTTTGCTAATTGTTTTCCATAGTCATTTAGATACTAGAGTGCTAGGGTTTTCAATGTTACAAGTTTTTTTTTTTTTTTTTCTGATTGTCCTGTGTAGCAATTCATAGTGTTGTTTGCATAAAAATGCCTCTAACCTAATCACCCACAGTGGACAATGCATGAAATGAAGGAGGGAAATAGGTTGGAAGATGTACATAATGTTTCCTTTTTTTTTCATTTATTTGATGGAATTCCAGGACAAAAACTAAAGCCCTAGGATAATCGTTAGGAATCAGTGAGCTAGGACAATTTTACAAATATCAATGCAGGGCACACCCATGATCACGCTAAGGAAAACTCGTGCCATTTCTAGAATCCCTAGGATGCTTGGTTGAATATGCAAAAGGAATGCAGGCTTAATGTGAAGCTAGAGGAGTTGGAGGGATTTTTTTTTTACTAACTAGATTAGAGGCCTAATGTTAAGGCTAAAAACTAGAGCTCGATACTAATTGGGGTTGTGGGTGTCATAGAGCCTTGCAAGTTTGGATTCTTGGTGTGCTAGGATATAGCTACCAGATTCCTAAGTTGGTTTTTGGGATTTTTCAAAGAAAATTGAAGAATGGGAACAAAATAGGGTCATTAGACTTATTTAGCCTATGTGAAGTGTTTGGAGCTTCTTGGTGTTTTGTTGTGACTAGAAGTGGAAAGTGAGGCCAAGAAGGCTATGGGGAATATCTACATGGTTACTAGACTCTAGGGTAGTGGAAGGTAGGGATCCTAAGTAGGGGTTAGGGTTCTAGGAGGAGGACTAGTTGGACTAGTGCCTTAGAAGGGAGTTGAGTCCATATTAAACCAACTATACCTAGAAGGCTAGTTGGTGGAGAAGCCTTGAAGGCTTGTATTGGTGATAAGGACAAGAACAAGAATCTTTGGAAGATTCAAGATTGGACCTTAACTAAAGGTTGTTTAGTTGGAACCTTAAGCCCATTACATCAGAGTAGCATCAGAGCTAACATTCAGGTTGGTACATGTCTGATGAAGAAGGAAGTCAAGGAAGTTAAGAAGCTAACATTATGCTACCCAAGGAAATGAGCAAGGGTGCCATAGTGGACTTGGTTAAGGACCTATTGTCCAAGGCCAACCAGGCAGAGACCAAGAGCAAGAAAAGATCACAGAATGGGGAGATGAAAGTGTGAGGAAGATGAAAGCCCCATAGGGGAGACAATAGACATCAAAGGAGGAGTTTGATTAGGACAAGAAGGTGTTTTTGGAAGCCTTCAAGTCTCTTAACAAGGACAATATGGAGCATATCCCTTACTACAGTGGTAGCTTGAATGGGGATGAACTAATAGACTGGTTAGAAGCCATTGATAACAAATTTGACTACAAAGAGGTACAAGAGGAGGAAAGACTCTATTATGCCAAAGCTAGTCTCAAAGGATCAACATTAGTTCGGTAGAATATGATGCAAGATGATAGGGCAGCATTAGGGAAGAAGAAGATAGTGTCATGACACAAGTACACTTGCACTTGTTTTTCTACCAAAATTTTAGACCAAAGGTATGATTCCTTTTATTTTTTGGTTTCCATCCTTGTATTGATAAAAAATTTCCTAAATTTTCCCAAGTTGGTTGAAATTTCAACCAACTTAGGTCATAACCCTAATACGTTAAAAGTATCATACACTAGTGTTGGTCAAAAAGTATTTTAAAATTTAATCTTGTATTCATGCGGACTTATAGTCATATCATTAATTCATTCCTACATATAAGGGTATCATGGAAATTTACAAGTATTGGGGCTTCACGGGTAATATTGGGGCAATGATTGATTGCTAGAGGAAGGCCATCTTCTAGGGGACTTGTGAATTCTTGCCATGGTGAGTCAGTAGGTGGAAGGTTTAAACAACTAGATTGGTTATGATGATTGGGCCGTAGAGTATTGTACAAAACAAGCTAAGAATGTATGTGTGCAAGTGTTGGATAAACAAAAGGAATACATTCTTGAAGTGCTCATACACCACCATGCAATGTCTATAATCTTTTAGTGACATGGGTAGCTTCTAGACATTTGGTATTTCCTCGTTAAACCATTTTGAAGTATTTTTCTGGTTTCACTGTGATAGTGGGCTTTTTTTTTTATGAACAACAATATGGGTTTCCCTTACTTTTTGAATGCAAAAATTGGAAGGCCTTTATGGCTAAGATAAATTTTAGTGTAATAGCAGACTATGTCACATATAACCATTTTGAAGTATTCTTCTGGTATAACTATGAAATTGGCTCTTTTGAAGAGCATCGATCTAGGCTTACCTTAAGCTTTTTTAATGTAGACTTCGACAGGTTTAATGGCTAAGAAAAACTTCATTATGGAAGTTGACATGTCTTTGTGTTTTTTTTGGTCTCTATGATGAGCAGGTTGTTTCACTATTTTATTTTAGTTGTAGTAGATGTTTTCATTTTTTATTTCAGTGGTTAATTCACTTTATATCAGATTGGATGATTTGGGTATTAGATTAAAAAAATAGTTTCCTATTTTTTCCTTCTTTAAATTAGTAGATTGTTAAAAAAAAATTAATTTTTAATTCAAGATAGCATTTGTGAAAGAAAAACATGAAAACAGAGGTTAAAAATCTATGTAAAATTTTCTTTTTCAGTAAAAATTAATGTCTTTCAATATTATGGTAATTCAAAAATAGGATTGAATAATCAAATGAAGCAAGTCAACTACACAATCTTGCATCTATAACCCTACACAAGGGATTACAATCTACTATTAAGTATCTTGGATGCCACCCAACCACCTCCTTGGACATCTTACTACACATCAACAATTGCAGATTCATATATATGTGAGTGAGAATTTAATTCAAAGAAAATGCTTCAACAATAGATTGACTTCATTTTACAAGTCAATAGTAGCAATACTGCAACAATTTTTTGGGGTCTTCCATGCTCAAAACATTGAACACCATACCAAGTCTTGTATTCCCTATTTCATTACAAAGCCCACAACAAAGAAGCTAGGGCTTTGCAATCCTCTGCTAATAGTCAATGTCCTAGGGAATCATTAGCATTGATTTCATTTGGAAACCACCTACATGAGAAAATGCCACAATGACTATTTATTGTAGTTAATGAGATTTCAAATATTGTCGTAATGGTTGCATGTATATGGTATTCTCAGAAATAAACATAGTTGAAGTGATATGTAAAGAAAAAGATCCTTTATGATGATTTGTGAGTGTATATAACTTATAGATTTTCTTCATTTTTAGTAGTACTTTAGTCTTTGTCATTTGAGTCTCCTTTTTAAAAAAAAATTGTAAGCAAATATATTTTCTCTTTCATGTTCTTTTGTGTGAGTCATTAGATATGCTGATATAGGAAACTTATTTGATAACATGTTTGAGTAGATGAACCAAGCTATTTAATGTAGGAATCTTGATGTAGGATTATATGAGGAGCATATTGGGCCCATCGATACATGGAGCTAGAACACTATGAATATCTTACTTCATACAATAATTTGTGCTTTAATTTCCAATTAGTATGCAAAGACTTCGAAGAGTGGCCCTTCTTGATGATGAAAATTTGTGAAAATTTTTCATGAAGGCAATCTGAAGGATTTATAATGATAAGGATTCAACTTTTCTTTGAATGGAGTGGCTTGTGTTTGGTAATCTTTAGGTTCCAAAATTTAATAAACTATAGGAAGATTTAGATAGGGCTGAATTAGTTCAAATCAAACTCATTGCATAGTGAGTTTGGCATGGGAAGGATGTTCTAGAGTTGTGGATGCTTGACATTTTCCTCCATTTATAGGCTACCAATTCCTTGATTGCAGATATGAACTAGTTCACATACAACTTCATTTATTTGTTCAAGTGGAATATGCATACCTTCCAATGTGTGGAGAGGTTGGTGGTAGTGCATGGTGCTTCACTGCTTCAAGATTGATAGACTTTGATTGATGATAGGATTTTGACCTTGAGGAGGCACAAAGGGCATTGGTTGTGGTACAATTGGACAAGGCAGCTCCTAATGTTGGTAGTGATTCAGATTTAAAATCAAATTCTGATTTTCCCTTAGGTGTAGATGAGCTAGAGGCATGGTGGTAGCAGATAAAATTCTATAACTTTTTTCATTTTGCACTTGTAGTATTTTGGTCTTCACTTTTTGTTCTATGTTTATGTGCACATTTTTATGTTAAATTATTCAGACATTGAAATATTATTAATATGAATGTTGATTCATGTGAGGTCTCAATTTAGCTCTAATGTTTCTTGATATGATAAATTATAATGGATCTAGTAAAATACCTTATCGTATGAGTATCTGATATTTCCTATATTTTTTTAATTCCTTAAAATAAGGCCTCTACCTTTACTATTCTAGAAACTTGGTGGAACATGTCAGTAAATCAGTGATGTTTGAGGTATAGTCCATGTGAGATAGATCCAAAAATCCTAAATATAGGAATTGAAGCGCTATTACATGATTGGTCCACTTTAATCATAAAAGTGTTATAAGACATAAATGCAATTCCATATTAATTATCAAGACTCATGTATTCATAAAATTTAAATTTGTGTTGGATAAATTCTCTTAGAAATTCGTCATTTTAGACATTGATTTATTTATCTATGTTTTAATGTCCTATGTAGTATGTGCGTCTCAATGAGATAAAAAGTTGCTGGAAGTGATTTTTGGTTCATAGTGTCTATGTCAATCTTGTTTCCTAAACAAAGCACTGAGCTACAGTTTGTGCTATTCTCAAAATTGTAGGGATTTCATCTGGTAGTGCTAAATCACTTGGACTTGGTGTCATTCAAGTTTAGTTATTTTCTTGAAGTCCTGCATGAATTTTTCTGTCATGATTTAGTCTCATGTTGCTTATGAAAAAAGGATAATATTATAGGTGCTCATGATTGGGCCTATTGTATGCCTAATAGATAAATTTGGTCAACATCTTCTCCTTATGATGAGAAAAATCTTGCAGTTATCACAATTTTGTATTGTGTCATTTGGGAACAAATATTCAATTGTGGAGAGAACTAACATGTTTTATTTTTTTGTCAATAGGTCTCATTAGGAGGCATGACCATATGTCATTTTCTTTTTGGCCTCTCATTTTACTTGAAGGTAGTGTCACTAAAAGCCATATGTCATTTCATTCTTGGTCTCTCATTTTACTTGAATGCAATGTCTCTAAAATGCCTAATGGTTGATTTGAATTTCTATGAAAAACATGCCTTCACTTTTTACTAAACACTTATTTGGTCATATTATATGGTGCCTAATGGTATGAAATTTCTTGGTTGTCCAAAGGTAATTTCTAGTTTGCTCTTATTGCAGAGCTATATGGAAGGAGCTTCTCAATATGAAACATTCTCAAGTGTTTTAACTTTAACAAGTTTGCTAGTAAGTTGGAAATTAAAAGTCAAATATGAATATAGAAATCAGAAGTAATAGAAATCTTAAGTACCATAGCTTTTAGGATTTTCTCCACATACCAAAAACTTGTATGCATTAACTAGATATTCCCTATCATGTTGTTCTCTTATCAACTTAAATGGGGTGCTTAGTGTTAAATCCTTTTGTTTTCTTATGTATTGAGAAGGCCAAGGACCAGTTGACAAAGAAGTCAAAGAAAATGACCTACATCACCGAGCCTAGAGATAAAGAACATTGAGAATAATTTGTTACTATTCACATTATTAATCCCCAATATAATTGTTGCTTGTTATGTAAGCCACAAGTTTTATATATTGTCTATGTATTTCAAAATGTGGGCACTTCTTTCAAAATATAGCTATATGGGATTAAATGATTTCTTTATAAGTTGTGTCAACTATGGTGAAAGTTATATATATATATATATATATATATATATATATATATATATATATATATATATATATATATATATGATGATGATGATGGTGTTGATGATTCTTTAGCTACTTTTTGACCTCTATTACAAATCCTCCCACCATAAATAGTAAATGTGCCTTCATTTGAGTGCAAGAATGCTTGTGTTCACCTCTTGATAAATTTTTTTGACTCCTCATGTAGAACACTAGACTCTCCATCTCTCACATCTGGCTCTGAATCTAGAAAAATGATTCCTCTTGATCATTTATACATGGACCTTATCGATTGGTTGAGGTAAAATATTTTGTTGCATATCATGAATTACAATTTAGCCTCGATAGCGAGGAGACTAATTTTAGCTCTACATGGATTTTTGTAAATCTATTTTATAGTCATCTAAAACCCCTATTTTATCTCTATGTGGATTTCTTATAAATTTTTTTTATCCCTCTCTCTTCCTGACATGCCAACAGGAATGCCTCAAATATACTGCATTTCTTTTGGTTCAAAGAAAGGGTCATATGTAACCCAAGGTTCAAATCTATATTTTTGATTAGTTTCTTATGTGTTTATAAAGAGCTAAGATTTAATGCCTTTGATCTTCGTATAACTTGTGTTTTTCATCTATGTTAGGTGTATAAGTGGGCATGCGATCCTCATAGATCTTGACCAAAACAATATAGGCTATTGGATATGTACATTTTGGGTGTCCTGATAATGAGAAGACTATTTACTCAGTCTCTTCTTACTTGAATGATATATTATTTCTATACTTTTGGTTGATTGGCACTCCCTTTATTTCATTTTCCTAGAGCCTTTTGAATATGTAAAGTATTTTATGGAAGGAGTATATATGTTGTTATACCAGTCAATTTTCTATTCAAAATTGATAATATTTGTATATTTAATTGAAATACATGTCATTTTACTTCTAAACATTGAGAAATTAGTTTAGTAATTTTGTTCAAAATATAAATAGTTTTTAAGTGTTATTCTTGAGGTACTATGCATAATAGCAGGTATTGGCTCTTATATATTAACTATTCAAAGTCATTGTTCTCATTTTGGTGCCCAATCATATTTCTAAAATGTAAACCATTTTAATGTTCAATGAACAGTATCTAAAGCAAAAAAAGACCAATTTAAAAGTTGGGATGAGGAGGCATTAGTACTAAAGCTGAGGTTTCATATATTGATAATTTTTTTGTACTTATAGTAGTACACATAGTTTCATGTTTTATATTCACATTTAACTGCTCCTAGTTCTATACAATTACACAATTTTCTCAACTATCATGAGTGCTATTGTTGATTGGGAACCTGTGCCTATTTTAAGATGCATATATTTGATTTCAATTTCCTAATAAGAGATTTCTGATGTAGAAGAAGGCTGATGTGCTTGTTCAAGAATTAAAAGGAAGATATATATTCCTTGTGGGTGAAACCTGATTACAACACCCAAAAATATTTTTATAAAATAGAGAGAGGCTAGAGCCATAGATTGTAGAACTCATTTCTATGAACAAGGTTTGATGAAAAAAATCTCTCTAAGTGCAAGAATGATGGGTAGTGGAAAGACAACTATTGGAAATATTATATCAGAATCCTTGGAATATTACCTTTTTAATAGGTTGGTTTCCAAGGAAATTTTGGTCTGGAGTACACTTTTACTATTCTAATGATCACCATTTAAAAGTTGTAGTTTCCATTATGTGCTTTAAACAATTTGATGTTATGAATAGTGAAAGGTTAGTAGAGGAGGTTGCAAGAAATGCATCTATTACCCAAATTTTTAAAGATCACAATGAGTAGGGCTTCCAAGATTCTAAGGTATTCTCCCCTTTCTTAGAGTACTTTCCCTTGCATGGTTTATGGCTATGGGTTTTAGAGGTAGCATTGTACATATGTTACTTGATTTTTTAAGTTGTGGCTATCTAAATTTTCCTTAGTTTAATCTTTTGAAGATCCTCAACTTCTTAACTCAAGATTAAACTAGTCTACACTCTAGGAAATTATATATCTCACAATACCAATACTTTTCTTTATCTTGAATTTGACACCAAATATTTCTCTTGATAGAGAAAAGAACCTATTTGTTCTTGCAAATTTAACCAGGAAAAATTTACAAGTTATACTAATGAATTGATTTGCTACAGAGTGAAGTACTGAAAAAATTATCTACCATGTATCATCTAGTTGTTGCTATTGGAGGTGGTGCTATAGTTCATGCTCAAAATTGGCAGGAAAATGTCGTGTATTACATTGGCAATCTTCATATTGAGCATTTCTTTTGCTTGTTCTTATAATGCAGTAATTGTATGACTAGTTTTTTTCACTTGTTTCAAAATTTTGTTTAAAATTTAAAGGGGCTACATGAAGCAATTGAATTATTGTTTGGTTGGATGTTCCACTGGAGGCATTGGTTGAAAGAGTTGTGGCTATTGAAACACATTCTCGACCTCTTTTAGGTAAATCATCTGGCAATGGTTATTCTGAGTTTCATTTTCTTCATTTTACTTTTATGTGTTGCTAGAGTTGTCATCTTTTACTACTACAAATTAATGGTAGTTTCAAATGCATCTAAAAATTACAATTTTTTTTTGTTAATAAAGCATTTCCAATATATATTAGTTAGCAAGCAAACACAATTCTCTATTTTACTAGGTTTCATGATTAATAAGTGATTATAAATTGGCTACTAAGGATGGTCGGTCCCAATTTTGACTGGTTCATTAATATGAAATGTGGAAAGTGATGAAATGATTTGAATTTCTTTCATTTTGTTTTTTAAAGTAATTGTTATTGGAGTATAAAAATGTAATTGTTATTGGAGTATAAAAAATGAGAACAACTCTTGATATTTGTCTAGCTATATAATTGTAAATTCAAAATGGTTCTCAAACAAGAAGAGGTTCATTGGTTAAAGAAAATTAAAGTTATATTTGGGAGAAAGATTATCTATTCTTAAATTTTTATGCACATGTAAAACCTTTGCTTAACTAAATTCAGTCTAATAATCAGAAATGCTGGGGATTTGGACATGGGTCCACAATCAAACCTTTTAGGTGTAAAAATTCAATCCCCCTTTATGCATACTGAGAGGATTGATTTTTAAACTCATCCCTTAATACATGTATCTAGATTCATATTCATATATTTGTATTTTGCAAATATAGCCTCAAATGAATAAAACCCATAAAAACTTACTATAAAATCTCTCTCTCTCTCTCTCTCTCTCTCTCTCTCTCTCTCTCTCTCTCTCTCTCTCTCTCTCTCTCTCTCTCTATGTGTGTGTGTGTGTGTGTGTGTGTGTGTGTATTTAGTGAGTTGTGGACAAAGGGTCTGGTCCCATGTATTGAATGCATAAAAAAATGATTGTACACATTGACCCTATAATAGGGGTGCACTAGAAGCGCATTCCAAAAATAACAAAGAAACCCTATCCCATAGATATGAGTGCATTGAAGTACACACTTCATCCTTTATTTTTTGTTTACTTGATGACCTTAGCAACATTGGATGTCTAGATTTTGATAGTGAGAGTTCTCATTCTCTTTACATCTATCCATTCTTGCTAGAAAGTAACAAAGGATTCCTTTGAACAAGCCTGGGAACTTTTAACAATTAGAGTTTCCTATGTTGTTGGAGAGATTTTTGATTTTGCAGAAACTACTGAGGTGATTGAGTCATCTAATTTGGATTTATCACCATAAGCAACCATATAATCACATACTTGTGATCCATGTGAAGGAGATTCAATAGGAGAAGAATTGTCATATATGAGGGGATGAGGCTTAACATTATGTGTGCTTGAAAAGTCAAAGATATATGAGATAGAACCTTTTAAATATGAGCACTAGGTGGAACAACATGGTGTTGGAGCTCAACCTCAATTCATCATATCAACTTCTCTCCTAAATCCATGTTTCTTTGGTGGTTGGTGATCTTTAACATTGGGGTGTGAAATGATTAGTTAAGAAACATTTGCTACACTGAACAACTGTCTTTTCATAATCCACAGACTAGGTCCAATAACAATTGCCAACTTTTAGCAAAGTGTCATCAGGGAGACTATTGGAAAGGTCCATTTCCCTATAGACACATGCAAGGATAGGGCTTTGGTAGTATATTGTTTCATTAGAATTGCAATTATATTTACTAAGGCCATTGCCAAGTGCCTACAAGGAATCAATTCTAAAATAGGAAAGGGTGACAGGGAAGACACACCACACCCCTTGAAGAATGTAGAGGGGAATGAAAGATGACATGGTTTTCATGCAAAAGATAGATCTCCTTGGAAATTCCAAGGCCCATTTTCCATTATCCATTCTTCAAACTCTAAAGCTTCAAATTTGAGTATAAAAGTTTAAAAAATCTCCTAGCATATTTCCTCTTTTAAAGAGTTTATCCAATTATCCAAAACCCAAGAATGTAGGTTTGTTAATCTAGGCTAGTTCTTAGTAAATCTTCAAATTAATACATTACTTTGCGAGAATTCTTCCCTATTACTTGCTAGACCCTACAAAAACCCTCAAGAATATAAGAAGATTGACTTATGCAAATGGCAGAGCCATGGAGAGCTGAATCACCAAATCTAGAAGGGGTTTTCCATGCAATGGGAGGAGACAATTGCATAAGATTAAAAAACATAAAGCAAAGGGTACATTTGATAGATAACATAGTTTTTGATTAGATAAATAGGTTTTATAGGGGCCCTAAAACCCAAGAGTTAAAACATAAACAAGGTTGATAATAAGCGTCAAAAGCCTAGCCAAAAAAGAACAAGTCTAAAGGTTGATAATAAGCACTAGGCCCAGCCAAATTCATAGAGACCAAAGGAAATGCCAAACAGTTATATTAAAAAAAAAAAATAGGCAAAAGCCAAGACAAATACCATGATAGACAAATTTCAAATAACATAGTTAACATAGTTAAAAATACCATGATAGACAAATTTCAAATGTGAAAGGATGGAGTAGGCACATGAACTAGTTTACATAATGCCTCAACCATGAACTGCATGGATTGCATGATATGTGCAAAAAGGATTTGTTGAAAAGACTTAGAAACCTTAAAGAAAATGTGATGAATAGGTGTAAAGAAAAATTCCTCAAACTACATAGGATGTGCACAATATGTGCTTGTTAGAAACACTTCAAAAACTTTTAAGAAAATGCAATTCACATGTGCAGAGTTGACATCCTCTCTAGTTTTGCCAAAATAGAATCTATTTAATGGAAGGATGGCTTTTGTTTCCCTAAAGCTCTTGAACTAGAGTGCTTTTTTAATCCTCCATATGCATTTTTTATTGGAGATGAATTTTGTAAATGGAGAGATGCATATTTAGAAGGTATTGATCTTGGCTTCAACTTTATCATTTGGTTGCATTGCAGATTTGGATATTCACCTTATACCTATTAATTGATAATATTATTAGAACTGAAGAATGATGAAATCCAAAGTCACACTAGAATGCAATGCTCTACTTCAAGTCACTATTGTTTGCCTAAGCTATAAATTGTCTAGCAGAGTATTATTGTTGCTAAATTTTCTAGTCTCTTTCTTAAATACATGAAGCTATAAGAAAGTTCCCACAAAATAAATTGCTACTGGGGACAAGTTTCCTTGGGAATTTATGATTTTTCATAGCACAATTTTTGTAAATTAGGATTGAGGTTTACCTAGAAGCTGTGTTGGGGATACAATGAGAGTTAATGTACTGATGACAAGCTTATGTCACTGATATACCCAAGAATATCTGAGATGAAACTTCCAATTCACAAGAAATACTTCTAACATGTTATGTCACATTATTGATGTTAGTATTCATAATGGTTCCATAGGGTCTTTTGACCTGTAAGTTATGTTTCTTACATAATTCATTATTGAGTTTTTCCTTCCAAACATTAAGAGTTTGTAATCTTTTCTCTGAAACTCGTTTAATATTGGATCTTCTTATTTTCAGGTACTCGCTGAGAAGATGGCAGAGCTGCTAGATTTTGATAAGGATCTTGTTCGCATTGAAGCTTCCTTGAAGATACTGTCAATTAAATTCTTGGCTCCTCATAATGAACTATGAGAATTATTGTCATGTTTATGTTGATTTACAATTTTCTTTAATTTTCAAAATAATGTGATATATGATAGATCCAACTGAAGACATTGGCAGAAGAGATGCAAGCTATGAACAAGAGCCTTGAAAAAGTTGAGCAAGAACTAACTATTTCAGAGAATGATGGAGCTATGTCAACATGATTTCATAAGGTAAAGAATCAAATAGATCAACTTCAAGATGTACTCACTATGTAATATCATTATTAAGTTTGGGATTCCTTCACTAAATTATCTCAACATTTATATTTTTAAAAAAATATGTTTATCAAACTTGTTACCACAGGGAAACAATTACCAATTTTAGTTTTGTTGGCTAAGCCCAGTTCAAAATGTACCAAAATTCTCCCCTTTGTATTGGCTATTATATGCAAATTCAGGGAAGAAGTATATATTAGCTATTATTATTTAATTTACATGACACTTGAAGATTTTGTTGATCTTTCTTTAAATCTAGCTATGGCTTTCAAGTTGAATTTTTGGCTACATGTCTCATTCTACAGATAAGGAGTCTTCTCTCTCTTTCTATATGCACACACATATATGTGTGTGTGTATACACACATACATACATACATATGAGCATCACTAAAATCTATGTTTGTTTAGAAATTGAGTTGTGTTTTGAATTTTGATGGACAAGTTTTGTTGGGATTCGATAATAGATTAACACATTATGTTAATTTATATTATTGTTACAAAATAGAGAGCTGGAGCAACCTATCCTGATGGGCATTCCATGCTACATATGGGTTTTTAATAGCTTATTATTCAAGGTTGTAACTATATGTATTTTACTATTGTACTATAGACTGGATTCAAGGTTGTGGAATGGTCTGCTTGTATTCTTTGATGTATTGATTTAATAACTAAAATTAATTGATAGAGAGTATAGTTGAACCAATTTTGCCACATCCCTGCAACTTTACTTTTAGTCATGTTCAAATTTTTACATGAAGAATTTGTGTCTTTCTCATGGATTTTGGTTAGTTTATAACATGAGAGTGGGTTTAACTATCATAATTTTGGGTTTGGCTCCGTAGAGCCTTATTTGATCTATTCTTGATAGAAAATCGAAATTGTAAAGGATTAATTTAACTTGTTTGCTGCTAGAGTATATGTTTTTCAACCTTTTCAACCTTTTGCTTAGTTACCTTTTGGAAAGAAGTTTGAAATGTTTTTGATTTGTCTCTTTATGGATAAATGTCCATTTCTTCCATGGTGTATCAAGAAATTTTTTCTTATCCAAGCTATTTAATTTGTAACCTTTTAAATCTTTGCAAAGATAAAGTTGGACTAGGAGCATTTTTTGTTCAACAGATAATGGAATGGACATTTTACAATCAGAGGACACCTTTGAGAATAAAAATTCTCCTACTCCAACTTTATCTTTTTAGATATTTAAAAGGTTGCAAAATAAATGGCTTGGATAAAAAATAATTGCTTGATACAGCATTAAAAAAAATTGACCAAACATTGGTGGAAATTTTGACCAATTTGTGATAGTTTTCTACCAAGAATTGGTCAAAATTTCCACCAATTATATATATTTTTTGACCAAACATTGGTGGAAATTTCAAACAATTCTTGATAGTTTTCTACTAAGATTTGGTCAAAGTTTCCAAAAATTATTAAAAAAATTCAACCAAACATGGGTGGAAATTTCGACCAATTCTTGATAGTTTTCTACCAAGAATTGGTCGAAATTTTCACCATTTCTAAAAAAAATTGACCAAACATTGGTGGAAATTTTGACCAACAATGACAAATCAGAGCTAGAAAAAATTTACATTTGTCAATGGATGTATTTGTCAAAATTTCAACCAGCATGTAGGTTGGTCAAAATTTCAATGAGAAAAAGTCAAAATTTTGACCAAAATTCATTGAAAATTGAGTTCAAATTTACTAGTGTGGGAGAGAATGAAGATTAGAATTAAAGTTCAATTCTTTCCCATTGACTATGAGATCCAAATGTATTAGAAGTTGTAGAATCTAAGGTAGAGGGACATGATAGTAAGTGCTTACACTAAAGAGTTTAATAGGTTGAGTCTTAGGGCTAGGAGACATGAAGAAGAGGTGGGAAAGGAAACAAGATGCCTTAATGGCTTAAGGCAAGGGATCCAAGATGAGATCACCATGATGGCTCCAGATAATATGTATAAATGCTTCAAAATGGCCTTGAGAGTAGAGGAAAAGGCTAAAAGGAGAAGTGAGTCCTATCAAAGGGGAAGAGGTAATAGCAATTGAGGGTTTAGAGGTAGAGGTAACTTTGGAAGAGGACAAAGTCCTAATAGGATTGATGAAACACCATTTGCTGACAATAGCAGAAACAACCAATATAGAGGTCATCTCAAAGAGGTGGTTTAGAGGAAGGGGACCACCAAGAGGTAGCTTTTACTCACAAGGTAGGGGTAGTACTATTTTTGATGGTAGATATTACAATTGTAATCAAGTGGGACATACAATGGGTAGATTTCTAGAGAAAGATTCTTCTTCATCCATGGGAGAAAGGAGGAATTAGTTAGTGAAAGAGGATGAAACTCAAAGTGTCACATTACCTATCTCTAAGGTAAGGCTAGTAGTGGATGGTAAAAATATGATGCTAGGGAGGACCTTGTTGAAGGTACCTAGTGTGATTGAACCACCACAGAGGAAAAGTTTGTTTATAACAACTTGTAGGTCACATGGAAAGATTTGTAGGGTAATAGTGGATTCAAGTTACACTAAAAACATAGTATCTACTAAAATGGTGGACAAGTTGAAACTTAGGAGAGTACCCCATACCACACCATACAAGGTGTCATGGTTGAGAAAAGGTCAACAAGTCATGGTGGATGAGTAGGCCTTAGTGGAGTTTGAGATTGGGGAATACAAGGACAAGGTCCTATGTGACATTATGCCTATGGATGTATGCCATCTCTTGTTGGGGTGTCCATGGAAATATGATGTAAAGGCCATCTATGATGGTGAGAGGAATAGTTATGTTATAACCAAACAAGGTAGGAAGTGTCAAATGGACCCTTTGGTAGAACCTAGTGAAGAGAAATAGATTGGAAATAGTTTAATGTTATTGAGTGGCAAAGAGTTCTTAAAGGTCATGAAGAAGGAGAAATGGGTGTGTTGTTCACTGATTATGAAGCTAAAGGAAGAGACTAAAGCAAAGGTTAGTATACCTCAAGAGGTGCAGCATTTTTTGGAGAGATACCATGAGATAGTGGATAGTGGCATGCCTAGTGCACTGCCACCTATAAGGGAAGTGAGTCATCAAATAGACCTAATCCTAGGGGAAAACCTACCTAACAAGGAAACCTACATGATGACACTAAGCCTAAGTTCAAAGATAGCAAACAAAATTCAAGATTTGTTGGAGAAAGGGCTCATAAGGAAAAGTTTAAGTCCTTTTGCAGTTGCTACAGTCCTTGCACCCAAGAAAGATGACAAGTGGAGGATGTGTACAAACTCTAGAGCAATAAATAAAATCACCACCAGATATAGGTTTCCTATGGCAAGAGTTGAGGATTTTTTGGACAACCTAGGAGGTTCACGCTACTTATCTAAGGTGGATTTAAAGTTAGGATATCATCAAATTAGAATGAGGCCTGATGATGAGTGGAAACATCCTTTAAGACAAATGAAGGGTTGTATGAGTGGCTAGTAATGCTATTTGGCCTATTTAATGCTCCAAGTACCTTTGTGAGACTAATGAATGAGGTGCTAGTTGAATTTATTGGTAATTTTGTAATTGTGTATTTTGATGAAATTTTAATCTTTAGCAGGTCCAAGGAGGAGAATATGAAGCACTTGGAGATGGTATTGAGGTGGCTACATCAAGAGAAGTTGTTGATCAATCAAGGCAAATGTGAGTTCCTAAAAATTGAACTAGTGTACCTTGGTTTTGTTGTTTCTAATGAATGTGTCAAGATGGATCCTAATAAGGTCAAATCCATCCTAGAATGGCCAATGCCCAAGTGTATAGGGGATGTTAGAAGTTTCCATGGGTTAGCATCCTACTACAAGAAGTTTGTAACATGTTTCAACTATATAGGTGCACCTATACTTAACACCATCAAGGGGGGAATGAAATGTCAATTCAAATGGACAAAAGAAACATATAGGGGATTTGAAATATTGAAGAAGAGGATAGTAGAATTTCCTACTCTAAGGTTTCCTAATTTCAATCAATTGTTTGTGGTGGAATGTGATGCTAGTAAGCTAGTCATTGGGGTAGTTCTAAGCCAAGAGGAGCATCCTATGGCATTCTTCTCAGAGAAGCTAAATGAGGCCAAAAAAAGGTAATCCACTTATGATATGGAGTTATATGCAATGGTGCAAGCCTTGAATAAGTGGAGGCATTACCTCCTTCAAAAGGAATTTTTGGTTTATATAGATAATCATGCCCTTACTTTTTTAAACGAGCAAGAGAAATTGAATCAAAGATATCTCAAATAGGTGGAATACTTGCAAGCATTAACCTTTGTGATCAAACACAAGAAAGGTGTGAGAAACAAGGTTGATGATGCTCTTAGTAAAAGAGTTCTACCCATCCAAGAGATTTAGTTGCAAAGTGTGGTAATTAAGGATCTAAGTGAACTCTACAAAGAGGACAAGGTATGTATGGAATTTCAATAAGGTTTTAAAACTAATTTCACTATGTATATGTTGTAGGAGGGTTTGTTTTTTAAGGGACATCTATTGTGCATTCCTTAGTGTTCTATGATGGAGAATATCCTCAAGGAAAAGCATCAAGGTAACTTGAGAGGATATTTTGGGATAGACAAAATATTGGTTTAGGTTTCTAGGTACTATCATTAGCCTAGGTTGTAGACTAATGTAAGGAAGTTTATGGAGCAATTCCATGTACCTCAGAGAGCTAAAGGACATAGTAGTAATGCAAGATTATACCAACCACTCACCATATCATAGAGACCATGGGAGTACTTGAGTATGGACTTTTTTAATGGAATTCCTCGAACACCTAGAGGACATGCCAATGTATTTGTGGTTGTAGACCATTTAAGCAAGATGACACACTTCATTCTATGCAAAAAAAAAAAAAAATGATGCTTCACATATTGTAGGATTGTTCTTTAGGTAAATAGTGAGGATCCATGGTTTGCTACTTAACATTATGAGTGATAGGGACACTAAATTCATGGGGCACTTTTGGAGGACTCTTTGTAATATGTTGGGGACTAATTTGTCATTCTCTTCAGCTTACCATCCTCAATCTGATGGGAAACATAGGTGGTGAATAGATCTTTGGGAAATCTATTGAGGTGATTAACCAAACAACATGGTAAATCATGGGATCATGTTATAGAACAATAATTTTTTCTTATAATGACTCCATCAATAGGAGCACTGGAAAGAGCCCATTTGAAGTAGTATATGGAGCTCACCCTAGGGTAATCTTGGAGTTGAGGGATATCAGCCTACATGAAAAAAGAGTGCACAAGGGGAGTCATTTGCTAAATTGATGAAGGAGCTACATGACCAAGTGAGGAAGACATTGAAAAACCAAGTGGACAAGTATAAATCAAGGGTACGTAAGACAAGGAGGGATTTGCAATTCAAAGTGGGGGATTTAGGGCTTGCCTACCTCAGAAAGGAAAGGCTACCAAAAGGTCATCCAATTAAGATGTTGATGAAAATGATAGGGCCTTTGAAAATCCTACACAAGTATGGAAACAATGCCTATGAAGTAGAACTTCCTCCAAACATTGGCATATCTCCTATTTTCAATGTGTGTAATTTATTTCCATAGAAGGGAACTCATGCATCTGTTGATCACCATACTCTAACAAATGTGGAAAGTGTTGATTGGGCACAAGACTTACCCTCACCTCAACCTTTACACTTAGAATGTATTGTGGATTCTAAGGTGATCAAGAAGACTAGGAAGGGTACCTACAAGAACTACTTGGTGAAATGGAAGGGACTACCAGATGCTGAGGTCACTTGGATGACTGAAGTAGACATTTTGAAACATGGGGTCACCATTGAAGACCTCCTAACTCAAGGGACTTGAGTTCTTTTTCCTAGCAGAGTATGGTGTAGGGAAACTCACTAAAATTGAGTTTTTGGTGTGATTAGAGGTTGGTTAGGTGTGAGTGTATATTTAATAAATTCTACATATCCTTGGAAGATAACTACTCCAATTGTAAGAGCTAAAATGTTTAGTAGGTTTTAATCATTGAACCAAAGTTGCTAAATAGGGAAAATATGGGAAGGGATGAGTAACTAGGGTATTTGATTAGCCAAATAGGTCCTAGGTATTCTATTTAAGGTCCTATTATGGTTCTAGGTTGATCCATTTGGCCACAAAGTCTTGTGAGCAAAAAGTTGCTCCAAAATTGTAAAATTGCAAAAAAGTTGCTTGAGCAACTTTTGCAATTTTTGCAAGAAAGTGCATTATCAATTTTGGAGGTTGTAACTACCCATGATTGGGTATATGAGAAGGGTAGATGATATTTTTAAGGGTTGGAAGAATTACCAATAAGTTTTACATGTGAGACAGTATTGTATTGACTTTTCTGCAGGGTTTCTTTGTGTTTTCATGCAATAGTAAGGCCTTGTATGGATTGACACAGTAGATCTAATTAATATTTTTGGTAGATTTTTTTTACTGGTTTTTTTCCATATTCATTTAGTTACTGGAGTGCTAGGGTTTTCAAGTTACAAGTTTTGTTTGTTGTTTGGCCTGTGTATCAGTTCGCAATGTTGTTTGCACAAAAATGCCTCTAACCTGATCACCCATGATGGAAAAAGCATGAAACCAAGGAAGATGATAGGTTAGAAAATTTAAATATTTTTTTGTTTTTGTTTTGCATTTTTTTTTTGGGATTCCAAGTCAAAAACTAAAGCCCTAGGCTAACTGTTAGGAATTAGTGAGCTAGGATAGTTTTATAAGTATCAATGCAAGGCACACCCATGATCATGGTGAGTAATCACATAAAAATGGTCACCTAGACTATTAGCACCCTTCTCAACATTTTGGCTAAATTAATTTAATCATTTACCTAGACCAAATTGCTAATAATCAATTTATTTGATTATAAGCTATAGTTTGACTATGCTATCCTAAGTTCATTATTTGATTAAAAGAACATGTCCCCTTTTAATTAAATAAAATACCCCATTCTTTTAACCTACTTAAAGTGCACACATAAAGTCCTTTTTCTATTTTGCAATTAAAAGAAAAGGCATTCTGACTTTTGTCTTATATGACAAGTCAACTTATATTCTATTGGTTGACTTGTGTGTGCACATGGATCACTCCTCTTTTCAAATTCCACCGTTGATCATCCACCATCTTCATCTTGATCTAAACCATCCATACAACTTTAAAAGGGAGAGAGCTTTCCCCCTCAAAGAATCCACCCTCATTTTGAATATTGTTGTGCTGCAGGTTTTCTAACAGGTTTCTTTGGAGCTTTGTGGAGAACTTCTCTTTCTTGTCTACATTCTCTCATCCATGGCATTCTAGCTTAGCTTAGCTTTCATTTTTACATTTAGCTTAAATCATATAGTCTAATAGTTGGATTGTAACACTCTCAATCATGCTTAGAATAGCTACACTTTGCACCTCATTCTAGCTTAATCTTCATTTGCATTTCATTCTTGAGGAACTCATTGTAGACACTTGCATTCTTGCTCTTGTCTCAAAGAACCTCCCATTGCATGGTTTAATAGCAAGAAGTGTATCTCTAAGGCTCGACTGAGAGCCTTCAAAATTGAAACATACCTTCTTGCACTTCATGGATAGGGAGCTCTAAGCTAGCATTCAAACATTTCAAACTCATGGAATCATTTGGATAGAAGGGTTTAGAGTGGGACATTTTCGAGTGTACAACTGTTAGGAATCAGTGAGCTAGGATAGTTTTATAAATATCAATGCAAGGCACCACCATGATCATGGTGAGGTGAACTAGTGCCATTCCTACAAGTCCTAGGATGTTAGGTTGAATGTGAAAAAGGAATGGAGGCTTAATTTGAAGCTAGAGGAGTTAGAGGGATTTTTGTTTACTAACTGGACATAGGCCTAATGTTAAGGCTAAAAATTAGGGCTGGATACTAATTGGGGTTATGGGTGTCATAGAGCCTTGCAAGTTTGGATTTTTGGTGTTATATGAGATAGCTACTAGATTCCTAAGATGGTTTTAGGGATTATTTGGAGAAAATTGAAGAACGGGAGCAAAATAGGGTCATTAGACCTAATAGGAAATAGGTCTATTTTTCCTATGTGAAGTGTTTAGAACTTCTTGGTGTTTTTTTGTGACCAAAAGTGGCAAGTGAGGCCAAGAAGGCTATGGGGTGTATCTTCATGGTTAGTACACTCTAAGGTAGTGGAAGGTTAAGATCCTAAGTTGGGGTTAGGGTTATAGGAGGAGGACTAGTTGGACTAGTGCCTTAGAAGGGAGTTGAGTCCACATCAAACCAACTATACCTAGGAGGAAGTTGGTGGAGAATCCTTGGAGGCTTGATTCCACATCAAATTGTTTGATTTATAGGTGCCAATACCTTCCTAATTTATGAACTATACTATATAGGATTTCAACAGTATATTTTTGAGATCTCAACTTGGCCATTCCCTTGAGGGTAGTATATAGAGGGCCAATGTTGTTTAATCTTGAATTTCTTGCATATTTTCTTGAGGTCCTTATTTTTAAACTGCCCTACATTATCATTGACAATAGAGGATGGAATACCATAGCGATAGATGATATGGTTGAGTATGAATAAGGAAAAATGTTTTCCTATAGCAATAGATAATGGAATAAATTCAACCCATTCCATAATGTACTCAGTCACTATGATGATAAACTTATGTCCACTAGATGAGCTTGGGTGAATCTTACTAACCAAATCAAAGGACCGTTGTTGTAAAGGCCAATATGTGACAATAGGAATAAGTTCACACCTAGGAGCATGAATTAGGTTGCTATGTAATTGAGACCTCTTGCATGATTTGGTGTACTATATAGCATTAGCATGCTTAGTGTACCCCAAAAATATCATCATAGACTTCGAATAACACCTTTTCAAATCTTCTATCTCTAGGCACCTAAGAAGCATTTCATCTAGACCATTTCTATATAAGTCACTAGAGACAATGGTATAGTGTGAGGCATTACAAGTGAGTTGGAATTTTTTATTGCATGTGAGGTTTTCAAAAATAATTTGGTCATGCAGGTAGGAAATGATAGTGGATTAGTGAGAGGAGTACTAGATGACAATAGTGAAAATTACATGATTGTCAGGGGAGTCATAGGAAAGGTTTCATAATTCTTCCACTAGGAACTCAAAGTGAGACTTGTGTTCTTGTAGTTGTAATATGGATGCTAAGGTGGCCATAACATTTGCAACCTTGTTTTTAGTCCTATGAATTTGTGGGAATGTTACAAGTTGGGAGTCTCCATACATGTGCAATTATGTGATGCTCCATTCAAGAGACATTTTAATCCCATTAGTCAAAGCCTTATACTCCACTATACATTGGAGTACTATCTGTAATTAGGAATTAAACTAGTTGATCAACAATTCCTTGTCCTTTAATAGCTTTACATTCAACATACTAAATATAAAATTCGAAAAGAATCATAATCCATTTGGAAAGTCGACTTGTAAGCACAACTTTACTTAAGAGGTATTTTAGAGGATATATTTTTGCAACCAGCTGCATAGTATGTTCAAGCATATAATATCAAAGTTTTTGGGACACCAATACTACTGCTATGCAAGCCTTTTCAATGTTTTTATAATCAACCTCATAGGCCACCTAGGTGTGACTGATATAATAGATGACTATTTTTTCTTTTGCATTCTTATCTTGTTGTGTCAATAGAACTCCTAATGAATTTTTTTTAGCTAAGATATAGAGGATCAAAGGTTTCTCTTGAATTAGAGGTATGAGAATATGAGGTTTTGCAAGGTGTTCCTTGATTTGATTCAAAATTTTCTCACATTCTTCATTCCATGTATAGGCAGTGCCCTTATAAATATTCTTATTGAAAGGTTGTGACCTATCAAAAAGTTGAGAGATGAACCTCCAGATTGACTAAAGACATCCTTGTAGACTCCTTAGTTGAGTAATGTTTCTAGGAGGTGGTATTTGCATGATAACTTGAACCTTTTTGGGATCTACCTCTATGCCCTTAGCCAAGATCATGTATCATATAAACTTTCCCGATGTGAGACCAAATGCACATTTCTTTATATTTAGCCTAAGTTGGAATTATTTGATATGGTCTAGTATCAAACTCAGGTCCGACAAGTGAGTGCTTCTTTATTTAGATTTGGCCAAAGTGTCATCAACATAATATTCCATGTTTTTGTACATCATATCATTGAAGAAAGTGATCATAGCTCTTTGATAGGTTGCACCAACATTTTAAAGCCCAAATGGCATTGCATTCCAACATAAAATTCCCCATGCACAAGTAAAAGCTATTTTCTCCTAGTCTTCTAGAGCTATCTTAATTTGATTATACCTAGAGAAACCATCCATTAGGGAGTACATTTCATAACCTACACTGATGTCCACTATCATATCAATGTTAGGTAGTGGAAAGTAATCTTTTGGGCATGCTTTATTAAGATCCTCAAAATTAGTACATACATGGATAGATTTGTCATGTTTTGACAAAGGTACAATATTGGAGATCTATTTCGCATAGTCAATAGCTCAAATGAAGTTGGAAATTAATAATTTCTCAAGCTTGACTTTAACTAACAATGTCACATGAGGGTACATTTTTCTCAGCTTTTGTTTGATTTTTTTGATGCTAGGAGCTTTTGAGAGATGGTGCATGATTAGTTTTATATCTAGACTGGGTATATCAACATAAGTCCATGCAAAATTGGTTTCTTTTCCTTAAATAACTCTATTAATTGTTCTTTCTCTTTTTTGTATAGGGATTGAGACACATGTATTATCTTAAGAGACTCCTCAACACCTTGATTGGTTGGTGTTATTGGTTCTATCAAAATCGATGACCTGTCTTGAAAATTTCTTAGGAGACTAGAAAGCCTCATCCTCATGTGACTCGAAGAGGTTTCCATCCTTGGATATGTCTTTATTTTTACTATTTTGAATTTTAGATACCACCACAAAGTGGATTTCTCCATCTAAACACTTTTTTTTTCTTTTTTCTCTTTATTTTGTGACCAAGGTACTTGATATATGTCTTTGTCATATTAGTCACTAGCTCACTAGTTCACTAGTACTAGTGACATCACGGGATCAATAACATTTAGATAGTAAGTGATCACATAGTCATTTTGGAAGGATGGTAGCTCTAGTTTTTGATGCTGAACAGACCAATCTATGAGGTCAGGGTGTATGAGAGAAAGGGAGGTGTAAGCTTCGAGATTGTTGACACGAAAGGAATCATCTCTAGTGACAAAAGAAGTTGAGATTATAGGGAAACCTCCAAAGGAATCTAAATCAAGAGGAGGCCTAGAGGGATTAACGTGATCCACTAAAGAAAATTGTGAACCAGACTCATTAGACCCTAGAATAGACTTGTCAACTACATTAGGTTGGGTGATATAGGAATGTATGAAATCCACTTCTAACTCACAAGAAGTATTTGAAAGATACTCTCATTCATAGTCACTAGAACTAGTACTCTAATTTCTTGCTAGCAGTTGAGAAATACTTTCTCTTATTCTACCTCTATTAAGATCTTCATTATCATATTCATTAGCTTCATGTTGTCTAGATGTAGAGACTTTAGCATCATTATTGGTGATCACTGGTTCTTCTTTCCAAAGGAGAAAAGTAGGGGGCATGAAGTCTTCTTGTGTAGCAGAGGTAGAAAAAGGTAGGTCATCATCTCCTAATTCACTAGTCACAAGAGCCTTTCTATCGAACCTTGGCAATTCATCATCTACCCCAAAGCCTAGACCAATAGTATCTTTTCTTTTTCATCTCTTAGTGTGACTTAGGGGTTATAGAAGAGGCTTTTTTAACCATTCATGGATCCTTGGCCATGATAGCCCATGTTTTTCAATAACTTATAGCTTTTTCCATATCATTTGGGAGAAATAGGAGTAGTAACAGTAACTTAACATCTTCTTCTACCCTATAGATCTAGTCTCTTATAGCTTGGTCTTGCTTCTCTACTTCTAAAGGAATGGATGAATGGAAAAAGGTCCCAAAGACAAGTATGGAAAAAGCCAAGGGCTTCATTTTCTCAAAAGGTTTCTCATTATATCTTCAAGAAAATGGAAATGCAACAATAGAATCTAAAGTGAATTGTCCCATACTAAGGCTTGTCATTTTCAATTTGTGTTTACATGCCTTAAGGAATGGTTTGAGCTCACAAGAAGAGAGATTCTGTGGGACTAGAATTTTTGTAGCAATGAGCATGTTAATGGACATGGAGTTGTCCCTTGAAATAACAATCTCTGCACCATTGAACAATATTTTTATGCATTAATGGTATGTTGGTGGCACAACTAGCATGTCATTGATCCATGGTCTTCTTAGAAAAAGATTATATGCAAGTGGGATGTCTAAGACTTCAAGACCACATCCTTCTTTAGAGGATCTACATGAATAGGTAGCACAATTAGGCCTTTAAAATATTGCTAGACTTTATTGTATGCCTTGAGAGTGATTTTCCATCTAGGATCAATGGAAAATTTAGACATTCCAAGTTGTTGAATGACATTGAAAGAAATAATGTCTAGCCCAGCACTATTGTCTATTAGGACTTGACAAACTCAAGTGTGAAAGATTTGGACTTCAATATGGAGGGCTAGATTGTTTCGATGACTAAGGGAATTGTAATCTTCTTTTTAAAAAAATGAGATAATTAGGAAAGGAGATGTGGTTGACCATAGGTTCGTACCTCTCAGTGTCAATGTCTCTAGGAACATTGGTTGTTCGTAAAGCATTTTCAAGGATCTCCTTGTTCAAAGGAGAGAATTTTAGAAACTCAAAGATAGAAATTTGACCAAGGGTTCATTGCAACTAACTAATAAGATTGTACCTAGAAATGGTTGGTGCAAAGGCATTCTTATGATCATTTTCTACTTTGAGGTCAACCTTAAATTTCCCCCTGGTGACAACATTTAGCATCTCACCATGTGAAGACTAAGATCTCACCACCTTAAGAGTTACATTAGGCCTAGTTTCTCTATATTTTTGTTCATCATTATGTGTTTTCAAGATTACTTTAGGTTTTTTGTGATCAGTATCATAGTTTGGTTCCTTGTCAAATTTAGGACCCTTAATGTAGATGTGTTAAATAAGTTCCAACATGTTGATCACATTGTTCGTATTAGTGTAAGTGTAGTTGATATTAGCATCATGATTCTTCTTGTTAGTATGAGATGACTCCACTTTTTCATACTTGGGTAATGGCTTCTTAAAGACTTTGTGATTGTAACTCTTGACTAAGCCATCTATAACATTTTTTCCTCCACCAATGAGGTCCTTGATGACATGCTTAAGTGTTGTGTCCCTTACTCCTATGGTAGTTGCAAAAGTGGTAATCTCTCCACCAAGTAGGCTTCATAGGTGGCTCATAGGGTCAAGAGTTATTAGGTAGTGTGATAAGATTGTTAGAAAGTAAGGTCTTTAGGACTACCTCACATGATTCTACCATCGGTGTGTAGACACATTTTGGTTTAGAAGACTTCTTAGTCTTGCCAAAGGATTGGGAATTTGAAGTATCTTGTTTTTTAGCCACATAAATAGTATTAGATAGATGGAAGGTTGGTTCTTTTTTCTTATGAGTATCTACATCTCCATCAATAACTACATATGTATTCTTGTTCCAAGTATTTTTTCCCTTGCCATTTCTATTTCCTTTATTGTCCTTGTTTAGCATGATGCCACCCTTATCAATGAAAACATGCATCCTCAATATGGTAAGCATCGTCAATCATGTCATTGAAGGATGCAAACAATTTTTTTCTAAGGTCATAATATATATTTGGTACAAGCATGAAGACAAAGATGTTAGTTTTCTTGATTTCAAGGATTTGTCAAGGGTATGCTGAGTGTAAGGATCTTCAACATTGGAGGTATGTAGCAAAGGGCTCACCTTGTTTTTTTTTAATATTTCAAAAGTTTAGCATAGTGATATGATGTTAAATATTGTAAGAATATTGCTAAATGAATCATTGTGCAAGCTCATCAAATGACCTAAGGGCGGGGGGGGGGGGGGGGGGGTGAAAATTTTGTGAACTATTTCATAGCTTGGCCCCTCAAGCTCCTAGGAAATAACCTCATAAGATAAATATCTCATGCATAAATTCCATGCTAAGAGAATATAAGTATCAAAAATGATCATGGGGATCACTATTTCCATCATATTTATCATATTTGGGAACCTCTATTTCCCTAGGAAATGGGACCATGTAGAGACTCCTACCGAATGGAGGAACACATATAGTTTTGAAAAAAGAAGTTGTAGGTTGTTCTTTGGCTATTTGTAATTGAGAAAGTTGGTTTTTGAGCTTTCACATTTCTTCCCTTAGGATTTTATGCTCAGTAGGTTATGTCTTTTGTATGATCCTATTGGAAATATTGGTCACCATTTTGTTCTAGGTCTTTTAGCATCAACCTTTGGGCAACCTCATCTTGTTAGAATCACATAAGATCCTTGCTAGTGATTTCATGGTTCACCTCACTTTCATGATGTGATTGTGAGGGTCAATTCTAGGAGACCTGGGTGGTGTGTTGTTTACACCATTACCACCAGTAGGGTGACTCTCGAAAGGATTTCTATAGTAACCATGTGCATGTCTATTCTCAAAGTTATGTGTATGTGAATTAATCTTAGCTTGATGATATGATCTCTCCCTAGTGGCCGTGCATATGGCCTCTTGTAGTCTTTCATTTTCTAAGCATTCTTATTCTTCTTTATGTGAAAATAGTTTCTCTAGGTGTTGATTCCTCTCTTCAAGATGCATGGTGAGCGGAATGCTTTCTACAGCCCTAGGAGTATCAAAGGGTGCATCGAAGTGGTTCTCAAAGCTATTGAGTGGTTTGTGCCAAGTTTTAGCCTCTTCCTATTTATTATAGAGATGATCTTCCTCATGAAGTTGTCTATGTGGACACCTAGTTGGAGTGTTAATTGTTTAAAGGTGAATGAAGGATGGTTTTCTTGACTGACTTGGATCCTAGTCACAACCGATATGTAAGGATATGTCTTCATCTAATGAGATGAGATAACGATTTTTGGATTAAAAGTTTATATGGTAAAAAATGATTGCTTGTCTAGGATAAAATAAGTGAGTGGCTTGTCAAGAGTGATCAATAACTTACAACACTAATGACTTGAGTCAAGAAGTGGAGCAAGAAGTTCGATAGAAAATAGCTAGAATAGCAAGATAACTAGATTTTGACAAGTGATCATAAGTGATGTTTTAGCTCACATGCAACAAACTAGGTCAATCCTTTCAACTTAGAAATGCGAGAAATACAAGCACACTTGGTTGTTTTTTTCTCTTTTTAGATAGCCCCGCAAACAAGTGTTAGTATCCTTTTAGCATAAGGTATTGGACATGCATTCTTTTATTAGCAATTTGCAAGAAATTTTTAGAGCAACCCTACAAAAAAAAAGTGTTAGTCCATCAAAGGGTTAGTTGAAAAATGAGATAAAACCTGTAGAAGACCTCAATTAGATAGTGAATAAATTTAAGAAATCTAAAAACTGAATTCTAGAGACTCAAAAATTGATCAAATAACCCAAACAATAGTCACTTCTAGACAAAATGATATTTTTTTTGCTGATAGAGTATCATATGAGATTTTTCAATATATAGAGATGATATTTTTCCTCGATGTGATACAGTTCATAACACTTATATGATATAATTTACAATACTGGTACGAAAGTTTCCTAAATTGTCATGCAATACTCTAACTATTAAAATATCACACCATAGTATTGGAAAATATCATACGATACTAATAAAGTATCACTTGATAATTTCATTTTCATAGAAAAAGAGTAGAGAAATAACAAGACCAAATGCAAGACAAAATTTCAGCTAGAGAGGCAAAACCAAGATGTCCTGCCCCACAGTGGGCACCAAAAATGTACACTAAGAAAGAGCACTCCTCTATACCTTCTATACAAGGTATTCCATGGATTGAAAAAATTGAATTATGGCTTAGAGCTCCCCACATAGAGTGAAAAGGCATACAATACAAGCTATAGGATAGCTCTTAGCCGAGCCTTAAGAATGTAGCCCTTGCTAGTAAACCATGAAATGGTAGATTCTTTGGATAATAACAAGAGTGCTAGTGTCAAATAACTCTCAAATATGAAATGAAAAGATGAAACTATGCTAGAATGAGATGCACAATGCAATTATGCTAATAACATGATTGTATTACCAAGCCATCCTAATTAAACTAGGTGAACTATGCTATGGAAAAGAAACTAGATTAATGCAAATGAGGCTAAGCTAGAATGAGAATATAAGAATGAGACAAGAAGATAGAAGTTCTCCACAAAATTCTCCAAAGAAAACTGTAAGTAAACCTCCAGCATAAGAATAACTTAAAATTAGATCCTTAGAGAAGGAGAGAGCTCTCCCTTTTAAAGATGTATGGATGATTGAGACCAACATCAAGAAATGAGGGATCAAGGGTGGGAGTTGAATTTTGGCATGATCCATGTGCAAGATCATTTCCACCAATAGAAATGAGTTGACTCTTCATGTGAGACAAAATATTTTCTTTTAATTTGTAAATAGGAAAATGACTTTATATGTGCACATGAGAGTGAGTCTAAAGAATTGGGTCTTTTATTTAATTAAAAGGGAACATTTTATTTTAATAAAATATGGACTTAGGATGTTATAGTCAAAGCATAGGTTAAAATAAAATAAATTTCTTTTTAAAGATTTGGTTTAGCAAAATATTTGAATAATTTATCCAAAATACTGAGAAGGGGGCTAAGAGTCTAGATGACCATTTTTAAGTGATTACAGATAGAAATATCCTTTCTTTAATTCTTGAACTCCTTGAATGTAAAAGGAAAAAATCTTCACTTGAGAGGAAAAGTTTGAGTACATGAATGAATGAGATGAGAGAAATATGAAAATGAAGCCCCAAAGTTTCCTTGTAAATGAGTTTTTAGGCTAGAAATCAATACAAGCTGATTGGGTAATGGTAAAATACTAATTAAACTCTCGATGCCTTTCAAGCCCTGAGCTCCAAAATTATCAGGGACTAGGTTGACTTGGGTCAACCTAGTCTAGGACTAGGTCAACCTTAGTTGACTCAGTCCTGAAGATTCAGTCCTGGGTGCCACAAATACAAGGGGTAGGAAAAAGGAAGAAGATAGAAGAAAATAGATATTGAGAACATGCATATCCATGGTCCAAAGAAGGAATTATGAAGAGGGATCTAAAAGGTCTTAAAAGGAAAGTGTGTCCATTTTATGATAGCACATTTAGCCCCCACTTTAGTAAGAGTATGAGTTGGTTCAAACTCACTGTAAAGTAGATCAATTCAAAAATATGATCTTATCACAACTTAGGAGACAAATAAATCAAGATAAAAATAATGCATAGATTTGAAGATAACCTAGAAATCATACCAAGCTAGAAAGGATAAAGTACTCTAAGCTATACCCAAAATCCATATTTCCCCCCTAAGAAACTTTAGTCTTTATCAAATCCCAAAATCCATATTTCCCCCTAAGAAACTCGAGTCTTTATCAAATCCAAAAATCACAATAAGAGAGATATTATTGAAAAGAAAGAAAAAGAGAAAAGGGGGTGTGATCAAATTTCCCAATAAGGTTTGTCTTCCTTATTGTGAATCACACAAAAGGGGATAGGATTGAATGGTCTAATGGATTTATGTGCCCGATAGTCAATCAAACAATTT